>LR539394.1:194351-303801 GCA_900536315.3 Caenorhabditis becei
TTAAAAAAACTACGGTATTTCGCGATTTTTCCACTTTTCGCTGCGAGACCCGCTGACAAAAAATCGATCTAATGAAAAAAAATAATATTCTCACCGCCCCGCTTTGGGTCTCGCCACGAAAATGATTTTTGGCCTAAATATGGCTTCTGGACAAGATTTTGACACTTTTCCTGATGGAAATGGGTGAATTCAATCATTTCCAGCCAATTTCCAGCAATTTCCAGCGATTTTTAGTTCAAAAACATCCATTTTTGGGTATTTTGCCGCTTTTTTCCAAAAAACACCTCATTTTCACTAAAAAACTGGGAAACTGCTGGAATTTGGTTGGAAATTGTTGAAATCACCCATTTTCATCATAAAAAGTGACAAAACTTTGTCCATAAGCACTATTTCAGCCATAAACCATTTTCGTGGCGAGACCCATCACTCGAGACTCACCTCTAGAATAGTCTTGACAGTAGCCGTTGTTGCCCCTTGGAATGAAAAATTGATCGAATCGAAATGGGCCAATTTCTCGAAATCAAGGGCACAATGTCCAGCAAAGATACGCGTCTTCTTCGCCTGTCTCCACTGTTCCGTTTCGACGATTCGATCCATTACGAAATACGAACTACATCTCATCACTAAACTCTTGTCCCAAGATATACTTGTAAGAGTTCTGGGCTCACAGAGCTCAAGTACTTTGAGCACATGCTCTTGTTTCAATTCAAGGTTCAAATGGAGCGATTCAACTGGAATTCGTGTGCCGATCCGATGCATTTCCTCGAAAATCACTTGAATGTCTTGTTCATACGAATGCTGCGGATATAAAAGATCCAACTGTCTCAATGTGAAAGGATAAAGCACTGGGTCTATTATGAAACAGAGCTCTCCGATTCGAGCCTTCGGGAACATTGTGAACACTCCCATTAGTTTCTCAACTGCAGCTTTTCGATAGTCTCCGCCATTTCTTATGCTTGACCAGTTCATCTGTGTATTCTCCATTTGGACTCCATTCCCATGAAGTTTGAATATTTTCTCTAGACTTCTTCCCTCACAAACATCCAATTTAACTGTGATTTTAGCGGAATTGAATGATAAATGTAGGCCTTTGAAATGAATTGGAGATTTATCAACATGAATTCGGAAATTTTTGGAGCATTGGCGGAGGGATATTCTGGAAATATACAGTAACGTTCAGAAGTTAAGACCCCTGTTTTAAAATCGCTATAACTCGGTTCATTTTCAACCGATTTTGCTCAGCCTTTGACACAACATAGTCAGATGGACCCAGAAAACGTGATAAATTTTTCTGAGAAATCGGGAAAGATTCAGATGAGGGACGTCTTCTGAAAGTCGGAAATTTTAAAAGTCAAAAAAAAATCAGGGACGTTTTGGCATTTTTGATTTTTAAAATTTCAGAATTTCAGAAGACGTGCCACATCTGAATCTTTTCCGATTCTTTAGAAAAATTTATCACGTATTCTGGGTCCATCTGAAAAAAATCAGAAACCTTTAGAACTTTTTTATTTTCAAAATTTTCAACTTTCAGAAGACGTCCCTCATCTGAATCATGTACGGTTCCTTAGAAAAATTTATCACGTATTCTGGGTCCATCTGACTATGTTGTGTCAAAGGCTGAGCAAAATCGGTTGAAAATGAACCGAGTTATAACGATTTCAAAACGGGGGTCTTAGCTTCTGAACGCTACTGTAGAATTTATGATAATTTGGACAATTTTTCTTCGAAATTGATAAGAAATAAGAAGGTTAATTGAAATATAGCAAATATGGGTCTTGAAGCGAAACTTTTGTATTTTTTTTTCAAAAAATGATTTAAAAAAATTGTAAAAAAAATGGTTTTCGAAAATTGGTTATTTGGGTCTCGGAACGAAAACTTTAAAAAAATTTGAACTTATAAATTGTATAGTTGGTACAAATTGAATAATTGTCCCTCAAGAAAGTGTTTTTAAATATTTTTAAAAAATTTTATTTATTCGAAATTGGCGCTCATGATATCTTGCAGCGAAAACTACAGTAAGACTTGCATTTCTCACTGGTTTTGAGTGAATTCTTGAATTTTTCGTGTTCGAAAACTGTCAAAATAGCCAAAAAAATAACTGAAAAATGCAAATCTTACTGTAGTTTTTTTGAAAATAGAGAGAGAAGCTAACTTATCCCAAGAATCCTCAATACCATCCACAATTTGTTGCTTGACATTCCATGGCATTTCTGATAGTTTCGGCTGGCATTTTGACATTTTTCCCAATTAAAATAGTGCGGAAAACTTGTATTCCTCCTCTTACCGTAGTCTTATTGATTTTTGGCAATCGCGCTCTATTGAGAATAAGATCGAGCAGGAGATAGCCTTTTTTCCATTCAAACGATCACTATTACCATTTACCATTTGGGAAAAATGTCCAAGGTCCAGCCGAAACTATCAGAAATGCCATGGAATGTCAAACAACAAATTGTGGATGATATTGAGGATTCTTGGGATAAGTAAGCTTCTCTCTCTATTTTCAAAAAAACTACAGTAAGACTTGCAATTTTTCGGTGACTTTTGATTATTTTCAGGGTTTTTTTGACAGATTTTTTTAACAGTTTTCAAACACAAAAAATTCAAATCTTACTGTAGTTTTCGCTGCGAGATATCCTACGCGCCAATTTTGAAATTTTGAATTCGAACTTCAGTGCAACGATAATGCTTTTGTTTTTTTTTGCAAAAATCGATATTTCAAACGTCAAAAAAATGAAAAAAAAGTGATTTGTGATTTTTTGCTGAAAAGTTGATGAAAATTTATCAAGAAATTTTAAAAAAAATCTTTTTCATGTTTCTCACCAAAAATTCATTCGAAAACCGTCAAAAATCCTAGAAAATTGCCGAAAATTGCAAAACTTACTGTAGTTTTCACTTCGAGATATCGTTGGCGCCAATTTGAAAATTTGAATGCGAGCGGTTAATAGGAAGCACATAATAAAGGATTTGGCTAGAATAAAAATTATTAAAATTTTTTGAAACTGTAAATTTTGAAAATTTTATAGAAAATTTGAATGTGAAGTGAAGTTTTGAATTGCGAAAAACGATAATAATGAATTTCAAAAAATATTTCCAAATTTATATTTGAAACTAGATTTTCTATATTTCAGATTATCCCTTCGACAATGCTCCAAACCTTTCCGAAGCCATGTTGATAATTCACCTATTCATTTCAAAGGACTACATTTAACGTTGACTTTCGCTCAAATCACAGTTAAATTGGATGTTTGTGAGGGAAGAAGTCTAGAGAAAATATTCAAACTTCATGGGAATGGAGTCCAAATGGAGAACACGCAGATGAACTGGTCAAGCATAAGAAATGGCGGAGACTATCGAAAAGCTGCAGTTGAGAAGCTAATGGGAGTGTTCACAATGTTCCCGAAGGCTCGAATCGGAGAGCTCTGTTTCAAAATGGATTCAACAATTCAACTAGACTTCTTAATTCCAATGTTTGTCCTACCACCTCCTGTTGTCTATCCGAATCGTTTGTATGAACAAGACAGACAAGTAATTTTCGAGGAAATGCGCCGGATCGGCACACGAATTCCAACTGAATCGCTCTTCTGGAACATTCATCTGAACCAGGAGCGAGTGCTCAAAGTACTAGAGCTCTGTGAGCCGACAACTCTTGCAACGATATCTTGCGAGATGGTTCGTTTTGTTCCATATAGTCCTCCATTGCCCTCAATGTTGGAGTTTGATCGAATCGTCGAAACGGAGCAGTGGAAACAGGCGAAGAAGGTGGATATCAAGGAAGGCAAATGTAGTGCAAGTTTCGAGAAATGGAAGCATTTCGATTCGGTTTGGCTGTCGTTGAAGGGACCATCGGAAAAATGCAAAACTATTTTAGAGGTTTGTTATTACCGTTACAACTTCATCTCGCATTCAAATGTTCAAATTGGCGCATAATCTGAGATTTCAAAACTACAGTAACTTTTGCAATTACAGTAGCGGTCATAATTTAGTGACCCCTAACAGTTTTGACCGTAACTTGGCTCAAAATGGTCCGTTTGAGCTCAGCTTTGGACATGTTGTACCTGAGTGGACTAGAAAAGTGCTCAAAATTTTTGGTGAGGATTCATAATGATTCAGATGAGGGACGTCATCTGGAAATCTGAACACCAAAAAATCAAATTGACCAAAACTTTTCTCATTTTTTCCAAAGGTTCCAATTATAATTAGAATGTTCCCTAGGGTTCATAAAAACACCCCAAAAATTTTTAGAATTTTTGAAAAAGTTTGAAATTTTTTAGTTTTGGTCAATTTGATTTTGTGGTATTCAGAATTCCAGATGACGTCCCTCATCTGAATCTTTATGTATCTGCACTAAAAATTTTGGCCATGCTACTAGGTCCCTCAAAAACATCATGTCCAAAGCTGAGCTCAAACGGACCATATTGAGCCAAGTTATGGTCAAAACTGTTAGGGGTCACTTAATTATGACCGCTACTGTAGTTGGGTTTTTCGGCTATTTTGCTAGGCTTTTTGACAGCTTTCGAATCGATTTTGGTTGAGAAACAGGAAAAATCCAATTGCTGAAAAATGCGCGTCTTACTGTAGGTTTTCGCTACGAGATATCCTACCCGCCAATTTCAAGTTTCGAATGCGAGATAAAGTTTTGAGTTGCAACGATAATATGAAAAATGAATTCGCTGCGAGACCCATATTTTCCCTTTTTCCAGACATTCCTGAACCGGCCCTCTTTCGAATATTGCGAACTGTACACCCGAAATTTGTTCGATATGGACGGAGTTGACGAGTATCTGAATCAACTCGACCAACGACCTGAACCCGATCGAGCCTTCCACAAAATCTCAATTGTCTCGCCGATCAATCGTAACATTCGCTTTTATGCCATCATTTCACAAGGTTACGTTTTTCTTGAGAAAATGTAGAGCGAGCATGTGAATACCGTAAAACCTCTATTAGAAGGGCACCTAATAGTTTGACTTTGAGCTTCTCTATCTCAAAAACTAGAAGAGTTATCAAAAAGTTGTCAACTGCAAAGTTGTAG
This sequence comes from Caenorhabditis becei, assembly GCA_900536315.3. Taxonomy (NCBI): domain Eukaryota; kingdom Metazoa; phylum Nematoda; class Chromadorea; order Rhabditida; family Rhabditidae; genus Caenorhabditis; species Caenorhabditis becei. Next base: position 199,384 of record LR539394.1, read on the forward strand.
TTCTAATCTTCGTCTACAACTTTGCAGTTGACAACTTTCTGATAACTCTTCTAGTTTTTGAGATAGTGAAGCTCAAAGACAAAGTATTAGGTGCCCTTCTAATAGAGGTTTTACGGTATTTATCGATTGATTTTTTTCTGATTTTTTCTGCTTTTTTTCTGCTTTTTTTCTGATTTTTTTTCGGGAAAATTTCAAAAAAAAAGGGTCTGAAATCCATGTATCTCAAGAGTGTGTAGATTTACGGCGGGTCTCGCAACGAACGAAAGTTTTCATTTTGGTCTTTTTCCACTAATTTTCCTCATTTCTATCGATTTTTCAACCGATTTATGCAGTTTTACATATAAAAAGCACAAAAAATAGCGAAAAACCGATAAAAATAGAGAAAAATTAGTGCAAAAAGACGAAAAGCGCAACTACCGTACTTTAAAGGCGCGGCACGTTTTGAGCCGTGAACTTTGGTTCGTGGCGAGACCCGCAGTAAATCTACACACTCCGTTTTTGAAGTCTATTTCAAACATTTTCTGTCTACTTTTGTATTAATCACTCTGTTATCAACTGTTATCAATTCCTTATCATAAAGCCTTTATCAGTGTTGTGTCAGTTCTATTTCTTGTTTCGCAGGTTACGGTAGAAGTTCTGCACGCCCTTCACCATCGTCTTCAGCGTTTTGCTGAAAAAGATAAATTCTTATCAGTGGGTGATAAGGGATCACTTACCGATTGCTCAGCGCATCCTTATCCATGTTGAGCAGCTCCAACTGATAAGCCAGATAGTTCTCGTGCACCTTGTTCTCGTCGACCTTCATTTTGAGCCACTGCAAGAAATTTGAATTTGGCGCCAAAATTTTTAAAATTTTTTTGAAATTTCGGTGATTTTACCTTTTTGAAATTCTCCTCCGAGACTTTGTGACTCTCATTTTGGTCCTGAAAATTGTCGATTTTTCAAAAATCTAAATTTCAAAAATTGACCTCCATCTCCACCAAATACTCCTCCCATGGATCGAAACGATGACCTTCTTCCTGGAAATAAATGGGGGTTTGGGTCTCGCAACGAAAAGTTAAATTATTGATTTTTTATCGTATTTTGAAACAGAAAAAAATTAATTTTTTGGGTCTCGAAGGGAAAAAGTGAACTTTTGAAAAAATTTAAAAAAAAATATTTTTTTAATTTTTATAAATATTAGACTTTTTGTAAAAATGTGAAATTGAAAATTTTGGGTCTCGAAGCGAATTTGAATTTTTTTGAACTCTTGAATTACAGTTTTTAATTTTATCAAACTTTATCAATTTTTGAAACTGAAAAAAATTTTTTTTTGGGTCTCGAAACGAAAGTTCCAAATTTCTATAAATTAAAAAAAATGAAATATTTGAAAATTTGGGTCTCGAAGCGAATTGAACAACTTTTAAAAATTAGGAAAATTTAAAAAAAGAATTTCAGAATCCAAAAAAAAATTTTCAAATTAAATTTTGGAGTAGAAAATTGATTTTTTGGGTCTTGAAGCGAAAATTCAAAATTTCAAAAAATTTCAAAAAATAGAAAAAAATAGATTAGGGTCTCGAAGCGAATAAAAAAAATTTTCGAAAATATTATGAAAATTCGGAAAAAATACAAAAATTTCAGAATACGAAAAAAATTAGATTGAATTTTTTTTGAATTAAAAAAAATTTTTTTTAAATCATGTTAGAGTTAAAATTTGATTTTTAGGGTCTTGAAACGGAAGTTCAAATTTTCAAACAATTCTGAAAAAATTGGAAACATTTTTTTTCAATAAAAACCTAAAATTTGGTCTCGAAACGAATTGAAAAAATTTTTTCAAACTAAATTTGAATTTTCAATTCTACGGACCAGTACCCAAAAATTCAAAAATTTGCAAAAGTCAAAATTAAAAAAAATATTGAAAGGACTGACAAACTCCCGGATATCCTCCATTCGTCTGCGTGCCTTGGCCGATTTCTTCTTGAATCTCTTGGCGAATTCAGCTTCTTCACGGGCCTCGTCCTCGTCCAAATCGTCCGTCATCATCTGTTCCATCGTCGGATTTCCCATCTCTTTCAGAGCTTTTTCTGGAAAAAAGTGCAAGTGCGCTCCGATGAGAATATGCAGAAAACGCGCTCCACTGCTAATGGTAGAAAGTGCGCTCTAATGAGAATAAACTTCCCGAAGCTCTGGGACAAATTGCGCCCCAATGAGAATGAGTCTTCTAGAAGTTCTGAAAGACAATTAGCAAGTGCGCTCTAATGATAATCCGAAAAAGAAGGCAATTAGTTAGTGCGCTCCAATGATAATGCCTCTTCTAGATAGTCAGAAAGTGCGCTCCACTGACCAACAGCCTTCTGGAACTTCTTCGACTGTTTCTCGGGCACGTCCTTTCCGTTGCACTGGATGTTGATGGCCTTTCCACGGCCAACGTTGAAGTTCATCTCGTTTATCGCGTCCAGGTTCGCACACACTGAAAAATGGATACAGTAACCCAAAAATTTAGAATTACGGGGAAAATGGCGAGAATTAGGTACAGTAATCCCAGAAAGAGGTCGAATTTGAAAATTGGCCCATTTTCAAGCTACAGTAACCAAACCTACAGTAACTTCAAAAAATTTTCAAAAAATCTGGAAAAAATGATTGGCACCAAATCACACAAAAATTGCACATTTTCAAGGTACAGTAACCCATAAATTTCAAAAAAGGTTCCAATCATTTTTTTTTTCATATTTCTGATTCTGATCACAGTTTTGAATAATGTTAATTTTTCCAAAATTTTGAAACGACAAAATTTTCCATTTTTTGGGTCCCGAAGCGAAAACCGAAACTTCACGACAAACTGCACATTTTCAAGCTACAGTAACCCATAAAAACAGTTCTCATACACCAAACCTTACGACACTTCTCACCTATCCTACAGTAACCCAAAAATCTAAAATTTGGGAAAAATGGCGGAAATTAGGTACAGTAATCCAAAAAATCTGGAACTTGAAAATTTGGCGCCAAATCACACGAAAAATTGCACATTTTTTGAGGTGCAGTACTCCCATACACCGAATCTCACGACAAATTACACATTTTTGAAGTACCCCCTTGCACCGAAGCCTACAGTAACCCGTACCATCTTCCTGTGCCTTTTTGATCATCGCATAATGTTCCTTCCGTCCTCTCAAATGCTCCGAATCCGAGACTCTTGGCAACTTGCTCTCGGTCAGGTCCCACTTGTTCCTCAACATCTTCCGCCATTCCCGTTCCTTGAATTCATCCCATCCCTCTCCATCACTGATCCGAACTGTCGTTGCCACCATCGGAGTTCCGATCTTTCCAAAAACGGGCGGTGGTGGACTATCCTCGTCCGACTCTTTCGAGTCCGTCTTTCGTTTGCGCTGCAAGAATAGATCGATAACTTATTGATTGATTTTGGCAATGGATTTTGAGCTACAGTAACCCTAACTCAAAAAACCGATTTTCTGCGTCAAATTTCACGCAAAAATGCAGATTTTTCCGAATTTTCGTGTAAAACACCCGATTTCACGACAAACTGCACAGAACTTAGCTACAGTAACCCTGAAAGCTCAGAAATTGGTTTGGGCGCTGTATTTGACGAGAAATTGCAGAAAAACACTAGAATTCACGACAAAGAGAGGAAAAAAGAGCTACAGTAACCCTCATTTGTCAAAAAGCGCTAACAATAACTTATCGATCGATTTTGGATTAGATTTCACGAAAAAATGCAGACTTTTCGAGCTACAGTAACCCAAAAAACTGGAAAATGCAGATTTTTCTAATTTTCCGTGAAAAACACCCTATTTCACGACAAATTGCACAGAAATTAGCTACAGTAACCCTCAAAGCTTGAAATTTGATTTGGGCACTGAATTTGACGACAAATTGCGGAAAAACAAGCTACAGTAACCCAAAATTGTCAAAAAGCGGTAACAGTAACTTATTGATTGGTTTTTGCATTGGAATTCACGGAAAATTGCGGACTTTTGAGCTACAGTAACTCTAAAAACTGAAAAATGCAGATTTTTCCAGTTTTCCGTGAAAACACTCGATTTCACGCCAAATTGCACAGATCTAAGCTACAGTAACCCAAATAGCTATCAATTTGATTGAGGCGCTGAATTTGACGACAAATTGCAGAAAAACAGGCTACAGTAACCCAAATACACCGAATCTCACGAAATTTCACACAGAATCATGCTACAGTAACCCTGATCGCAGAATTTCACAATTGCTCAGCTACAGTAACCCAATAGACCGCTCACCGATTTGGCGGGTGTCTTCTGGAGAGCAGTGCTGATATTCAGCTCCTCGGACGACATTTTCAATTGGTTTTTCGAGTAGACAAGTGAATGTTTCGAAATGATTGAATTCTTTGGGGAAAATATTGATTGACCCGGGGGAATTGACTAATTGGAATAGGGGGACACGTAGAAATAAAACAAAAATTCATATCTCGGAATTCAGGAATGTCAACAAGTCTCATGGGGAAGGGCAGAACATAAAAATTATTAAAAAACAAAAAGGAAATCAGCGGAAAACGGAGAAGAGAACCAGTAAAATGGGGAAAAAATGAAAAAAATGAAGAGATTGTCGTTTTGGTACATGATATCGGACAGGCTATATAAAGGGAAAATGGGGGGATGATCAGAGGGACTCGACACGGACCGAGTAGATCTTGCGGGCCGCAGTGTTGGGGGACGAGTAGGCATTGGAGGGGCGGGGCGGAGAGTCGGTCAGCTTGAGGTTGTCGAACAGCGTTGGAATGGCTGCCTGGAAAATTGGAGGAAATTCAGAAAAATGGTAGGGATATAGAAATTGGTGTAGGGTTTTCAGATTTCAATTCTAAATTCAAAAAAAAATTAGACATGAATCATTGATTCAGATTTGCTCAAATAAAACAAGAATTATTGAATTCTGATAAATTCAAAATTTTATTTTTATTTTTGAATAAACTTTTTGTTGAATTTCTGTTATTTCTAATTTTTTTTTGAAAAAAATTTTAATATTTATTTTCAACTAATTTTGCGAAAAATGGAATTGCCCTTTCAGAAAAATGAATTTCAATGATTTTTTGTAAATTTTTAAAATTCCTGTTTCAAAAAAGATTTTTCAAATTTCAATTTTTTCTTTTTTATTGCATCTTTGAGATAAATAAATAGGTTTGGAAAAAATTGAAATTTTGAAATAAATTTACAAGAATCGAAGTAGTATTATTGATTTATTTGGAAAATTTCATAAATTAATAAATTTTGTGAAACAGAATTTTTCTTCAAAATTTTGAAAATTCATTGTTTTTTCAATTAAATTTATTTTTTAAAAAATCATTTTTCTCTTGGATTTCATTACGAAAATTCCCTAAAAAATCAAATTTCTTGCAAACCTTTTTTCCGTAGCGGTACGCCTCCTCCCAAGGCTGCTTGACCTTTTCCTGTTGAACCTGTCGGAAGTGGGTCTGGAAAATATCAGGAAATGTTCAAAATTCAAATAGAATCCGAACCTTGTCCGGCTGGATCGGCGGCGGCGACGTCGACATCTCCAGAAGCGTGTCCTCGAGGTCCGAGTCGAGTTCATCGGTTGGTCGGGGAAGCAGTGTTGGCTGGAACGGGAAACGGGGTGATTACAGGAAAATGCAACAGAAATAGGAGTACAATAATCCAGGGAGAAGCGGAAAAATTAATTTAGGTTGGATTTTCGAGAAAATTCCAAAAAAAAAAGTTTTTCAATTGCTTCATTTTTTGAAAAATTGCAAAATGAATTATTTTTTCAAACTTCAAAAAATCTGATTTTATCAAAAATTCCAAAAAAAATGAATTAAGTCAAGATTTTTTGGGCATTTTTTTATAGAAAAAATAAAAATAAAAAATAAAAAAAATTAATTGATTTCATTTTTTGAAAAACATTTCAAGCTGAATTTTTTTTTGAAAAATCTTATTTTAACAAAAAAATGTGAAAAATAAATCTGAATTTGAGCAAGGTTTTTTGTGAATTTTCATTGAAAAAATTGACATTTAAAAAATTAGCAATGTGAATTTCAAGCTGAATCAAAAAATTCGATTTTTTTCAAATTAATTTCTTATTACTTTTAAAATTCAATTTTTACAAAATTGCGCAGAAATTCACAATTTCAGACAAGATTTTTGGTCGTTTTTTTTTTAATTTTCAAAAAAATTCAACAAACCTCAACAACAGCACTGTTGTCGAACAGCCACTCGGTCTCTTGCTTTGGCCCGTTTCTCATGACGAGGATCCTGAAAATCACCATTTTAATCTAAAAAATTTCAAAAAAAATGCTCCAACCTCCAGGCATCGGCGGCGAGACGAGCGTAGAAGTAGGCGAGACGGCCGGCGACTGCTTCATGGACGATCTCTTGGTTGCCGTTGTGAAGACACTCTCGGATAGTGTCATTAAAGACGACCACGGCGAATCGGAACACGTCGGGGAACCGGCAACGGGAGAGCATCGGACTGTCTTCACGCCACGTCTTCGGATTCGCTTCGACGACTTCTTGTAGGATTGAGGCGGTCTGGAAATTGGGAGAACTTATGGATTTTCAGAAAAAAAGGACTGGATTTTTTTTTCAAGATTAAAAATTTTTTAAAAAATGAATTACAAAATTCTCTTTTTTTTATGTGTCAAGAAGCTCTTTTTTTGGAAAATTGGAAAAATCGAGAAAAAACTGACTTCTTTTTGAGAATTTTGGGCCAATTTTTGGCAAAACTTACATTTTTTCAGCTGATTTTTAGATTTATTTTTTGAATTAAAAAAAATGTTGTTTTGCAAAAAAATAATTTTTTTTTGAAAATTTGATATTATTTTTTCAGAAAATTCCACTTTCCAATTTTTTCAAAATTTCACATTTCCAGTGATTTTCTGGAAAAAAAACTACGATTTTTGCGAAATTTTGATGCAAAATTTGAAAAATCAAGAAATTAATTTTTTTTGAAAAACTTAGAAAAATCTGTTTTTTTTAATTAGAAATTTCGTGCGATATTTGGCGAAAACTGACAATTTCTAATTTTTTTTGCTAATTTTAGGATTTTCGGAATTAATTTTTTTTAAATTGTATTTTTGAAAATTTTAATTTTAATTTTTTTTGCATAAAATGTTTCAAAAAATTCCATTTTTCCAGTGATTCTTTGGGAAAAACTACTTTTTTCATCGCGTTTTTGTGAAAAATCTACTCGAATCACTGTTTTTCCAACTTTTTAGCCAAAAAATCCAGATTTCCCCTGATTTCCCAGCGAATTCCTCACCATTCCAGCAATCTGCCGATCTGTGGTACTTGACGATTTGAGGATTTCGCAAAGAATCTTCCGAACACTTTCCCATCCGTGATTCTTGTTCGTTCGACGGAATTGCCTGGAAAATTTATGGTTTTTGAGTGAAATTTGATGAAAATTCCAGGATAATAGGGATTTTCATGGATTTTTTCAATGAAAATCTGCAATTTTCATCAATTTTGCTCAATTTCGAATGGATTTTCGCTTCAAAATATCGATTTTCCTCTCTTTGTTCGCTTGCTCACAGAATTTTAGCCTTGCGAATCTTCCACGCCAAATGCTGAGTCGTTTGTTCGATGGCTTCGTAGATTTGGCGGTTGTTGGTGGCGATTTTACGAATGAGATCCTCTCCGAAAATGGTGTACATCAGTTTTTGAGAATTGGGCGGTCCGGTGGCCTGGAAAATCGGATTTTAGGTGGAAAACTGGGAAAATATGTGGAAAAAGTATAAAAATTTGCATTTTTTCGGGAAAATCATGAGAAATATATGATTTTTGAGATTTTTCAAACATTTTCCGTTGAAAAAACATAAAAATTGCAATTTTTGGGTAAAACTTGCGAAATACAGGGTTTTCCTGGTGTTTTGCAGAATTTTTTAAAGTTTTCTTGAAAACTGACCACTTCAAAAATGGACGACGCGAACAGTCGCAACGAGAGCACGTTCTTAACGTCTCCGACTCCGTAAAGATCGTACATTTCGCTGAGATGTTCGATAGTCGTTGACCATGGACTTTCGGAAATCTTGTCGTGCTGCCAGCCGTTGTTCAGGTCTCTGGAATTTTTAAAATTTTTCTATTTTTTTAACATCATTTTTTCTTTAATAGAAAACATAAAACGAATTTGATTTTTAAATAAAATTTTGAAAATTAAAAAAAAATAATTTTTTTAAATTCCCACCTGACAAACACCGGACACTCTCGATTTTCCGGCACCAAATCCATCGTTTTTGGTGTGATTTTCTGGAAAATTGTTTTTTTTTTGAATGAAAAACAGAGAAATTGACTGAAAATGTCAATTTCAACGGAATTATAGAAGGAATCGCAAGAAAAAAACTGAAAAATTCTGGTAAACGCCTAATTTTCCGGAAATATCTGAAAATTGTTGTTTTTACATGAAAAAAGACGTAATTTTTTGATTTTTTATTGAAAAAAAGTAGAAAATGACTTTTTATTCAAGTTTCCAGTTTTGAAAACACAAAAAACCGACGAAAAATCAAAAGAAAAAGCGAAAAACTGTCAAAATTCAAATGAAAAAGTTCGGCGAAAACGTGGCATACGGTAGTTCGTTGCGAGACCCAACGCACAAATCACCCTATGCGCCTTTAAGGTTACAGTAACCTATTTTTCATTGAAAACTTTGATTTTTCTCGATTTTCAAAAACCAAAAAGCAAATCAAACATTAGATTTATATCAATAGATATTTAAGTATTAATACATTCAAAAAACATTGTAAAACCCAATAGAATACAAAAAATCAGTGAGAAATGCAAAAAAAAATCAATTTTGTCCAATTTTCAAAAATATTCTCTCCAATTTCGCTTTTTCCTCACTCAGCTTCTTGTTACTTTCGGCAGCAAGTCTGAAAACAGGAAAATTTATCAAAAACTAGAGAAAAGGGTGGATTTACCTGTAAAGCTGCTTGATTACAACCGAAATTCGCCGGTGTTCCTCTCCAAATTCGTTCTCCAAATCCTCATCATCAGTGTCGTTTTCGACAATTTCCATGGGTTCTTCTCCGGGTTCTCGGAACGTTTCGACGTTCGGAATTGGCTGGAAAATTGGAAAAATTGGAAAAAAACTGTTAATTCAAAGAAAATTTCAAAAAAAATTTTTTTTTTCTAATTTTTAATTTTTAAAAATTTTCAAATTCCGAAATTGTTCTGGACACCTAAAAAAAAATAAAAAACCATAATTTTTCAAAAATTTCAATATTTTTAAATTTTCCAAAAAAAAAAATTAAAAATATAAAAAACAAGGAGTACAATTTTTGAGAATTTAAAAAATCTAAAAAACCCAAAAACCCACCTCAATCGGCTGCAAAGTCACAATTCTCGGCGGTGGAACCGGTGGCGGAACCGGTGGTGGCTGGAAAATGGAAAATTTGAGAAAATTCAGAAAAAAAAACTGAAAAAAAATAAAAAAAATTCCGAAAAATGAAATTTTTTCTAACTTTAAATTTTCAAAAAATTTAAAATTCCAAAGTTTTCTCAAACAAAAAAAAAAGAAATTCTCGAAGAAATTATTAAACAAGATAATTTAAAAAATGTAAAAAAAAATTTTTTTTGGAATTTATATTTTTTAAATCAAATTTTTCAAAAAAAAAAATTTTTTTTCAAAAATTTATATTTATAATTTTTTTCAATTTTTAAATTTTTAAAAAATAAGTAGAATTTTTTAAAAATATAAAAAATTTGAAAAATCCAAAAACCCACCTCAATCGGCATTAAAGTCACTATTCTCGGCGGTGGTACTGGTGGTGGTACTGGTGGTGGAACTGGCGGTGGTACCGGTGGTGGTGGCGGCGGAAAACCATCGTAGAGCATCTCGACGTTCTGATCCATCATCTCAAAGTCCATTTCGACGTGTTCCATGTCTCCAGAATAGTTGATAAGTGATACGATCATCTTATCAAACGACATGTTCATGACGTGGCGAAGCGTGTGACCGGCGAGTTGAATGCAGAATCGGAGCATTTGGAGCAAAACGATGAGACGGAGGGGTGAGGACATCAGCACTCGATTGACGTCGTCGGAGTCTGGAAAATAATGAAAAGGTGATTGCTTCACATTTTTTTTCGAAAAGTTTAACAATTTTCTTTTTTTTTTTGAAGTTTTTAGAAATTTCTGTTTTTTTATTAACTATTTCTTATGTGTTTTGGGGATTTTAAAAATTTAAAATAATTTTAAAAAATATATAAATTAAAAAAAAAATTTTGAATTTTTTTTGTAAATTAAATTTTTTTATTTCCAGTTTTTTTCCCAATTTTCCCCAATTTTCTCATTTTCCAGCCAACTCCCAACGTCGAAACGTTCCGAGAACCCGGAGAAGAACCCATGGAAATTGTCGAAAACGACACTGATGATGAGGATTTGGAGAACGAATTTGGAGAGGAAAACCGACGAATTCCGGTTGTAATCAAGCAGCTTTACAGGTAAAAACACCTTTTTCTCTCAGTTTTACTCAATTTTTAATTTTTAGACTTGCTGTCGAAAGGAACAAGAAGCTGAGTGAGCAAAAAGCGAAATTGGAGAGAATATTTTTGAAAATTGGACAAAATTGATTTTTTTATGGTTTTTTGTGAATTTTTTTGCATTTCTCACTTAAAGTTTTAAAAAACTCGCAGTGAAAACTACAGTAAGATTTGCAAGATTTTTCAAAAATTGAACAGTCAAAAACATGAAAATCCAATCTTACTGTACTCTTCGCTACGAGATACCGTGCGCGCCAGTTTGAAAATTTGAAAAAACAAAAAACTCACAATCGACCCCGTTGACTTGTTCGAAGGCGGCCTCTATGTCGATCCATTTCGAATTCCACTGCAGCATCGGACAACAGACGGTCTCGACGACGAAATCGGCTCGACGACCCGAGAAAACCGTGAAATTCGGCACACGATTCAGAATCTGCGAGAGGATCGCTCGCAGGAAAAAGTTTATTGTCTGGGGTTTAGGTTTTTCGTTTCTGGTGAAGAACTGTTCGGCGGTGGTGAAGAGGAGGTTGGTGGTGAGGGCGTGGCGCATGTTGTGTTGAACGTTTAGGAGCCAGCATGTCAGGGATTCTGGAGATAGAAATATGGGAATTTTAGAGAAAATGAATGGAAAACCGAATTTGAAAATGGTAAAAAAATCAGGAAATTTCCGAAAATCCTGATTTTCAAAAAATTTGAAATTCAACAAATTACAAAAAAAATTGAGAAAAAAAAGGAAATTAGAGAGATGTTTCAATTCCAATTTTTTCTAAAATTTTTCAAAATCAGGATTTTCCAGAAAAAGTGAAAAAACGTTTTTTGAAAATTTGAAAATTTTGATTTCAAAAATTTTTGAAAATTTTTCTCACTTTTGATTTTTCTATTTTTCCCTTTTTTTTAAACATAAAAAATGTGTTTCACATTTTATCTGAATTCCACTGAATTTTTCATTTTTTGTTTGGAAACCTTGAATTTTTTTTTGAATTTTAAAAAATTGACCATTATTCTTGATTCTTGATTTTTCTAATTTCCTCTATTCAGATTTCTCCCAATTTCTGATGTTTTTTTCATTTTTCAAAAATCTTGGACTTTTGAATTAAAATTTTTTTTTCAATTTTTAAAAATTACCAAACTTTGGCTGGAAATAGTCTTTTTTTCCTTTTTTACAAATTATTTTTGAAAAATATTTCCAAAAAAAAAGAATTAAAAAACGCACGTTTCAAGCTATCCGATATTCCCTCAATGACTCCCCGATCGAGGAGTGTCCCCAGAAGATATTCCTTATCAGTTTCAGCAGTGATAGTGGTCCAAAGTGACGGTGTTTTGTGACGGGACAATGATCCATTGTGAAGTCGAAAATAGCCGGCGATTTGGTATTTCTGGAAGCGATTGAACGTGGCGAATTCGGAGTAGGAGGTCAGATTCGTGGTGTGCAGGACACGGAAGTCGGTGAAGATCAGCTTGGTTCCTTGGCGTTTGATGAAGAATTTGAAGCTGAAACTGAGGAAATGGGGGAAAGTTCAGATGAAAAATTGATTTTTTTTTGAAAACTGAAAAATTGGTTTCGAAGCAAACAAAACAGCGATTTCCGTAGATTTTTCAAAGGCGCAGCACGAAATTTTCTATTTCGTTCGTTTCGAGACACCTTTCCTATTATTGCCGTCCCGCGACCAGTTGGGTCTCGCCACGAAAATGGTTTTTGGCTGAAATACGGCTTCTGAGCCAGATTTTGACACTTTTTCTAATGAAAATGGGTCAGCCAAGCTTTCCCAGGCCCCACTTACTTTATCAAACTCATAGAAGTATCAAAGATCCACTGAACAAAACATTCGGATATCGAGACGACGATTTCGGGTTTCACGTCGATCTTGAAGTGGCTGAACAGTTGGAAGAAGCGCTGATGGAATTCTGGAAAAAATCGATATTGATTGGGAGAAAAAATCAATTTTACCATTCAGAACGTCCCGTTGCACAGAGATATTGGGTTCGGTGAAGAGCTGTTTGATTGGTTGAATCTGTAAAAATTTTTGACATAAAAATTGAGATTTTTCGAAATTGGCGCGCACGATATCTCGCAGCGAAAACTACAGTAAGACTTGCATTTTTCTCTGATTTTTCAAAAATTCAAAATCCTACTGTACTTTTCGCTGCGAGATATCCTACCCGCCAATTTCAAAATTTTCAAAGCAAACTCACAACTCCTTCAACATAAAAATCAAAATAATATTCGTCCATTAGCCCGGCTCGTAGGACAGTTTTTCCGAATGTCTCCAGCAGTTCCATTAAATTCTCCTCGTCCACAAATTTCCAGTTTCGAAGGGTCGGCGACTCGCGGAACCTGGAAATTTGAATTTTTTCAAAAACAATTTCAAAAAAAAAATTTTGTGAAAAAAAAAATAATTCAATTTTTCAAAAAATCCTAAAAAATTCAAACTTGATTAAAAAGTTAAAGTAAAAATAGGAATCGATAAGAAATTGTCTGCTCTACAACGTTTCAGTTGATCACTTTCCGTTATCTCCACTCCTTATTATGAGTTCGCGGTACGTAGTCAGTCGACGGTGTTGCTCTTTCAACGTCTGCGTCTCTTTCTGCGCCTGCGTCTCTCTAGGCGCCCACACTATTTCTCCAATTTCGTGGCAAGACCTTTTTTCGAATGTTCACCGTCGACTGACAACGTACTGCGAACTCATAATATCAGGTTATCACTAATATTCGAAAATTAATTTTAAAAAATTAATTGAAAATTAGTCTACTTACAAAAAATCTTTAAAAATTCAAACTTGGTTAAAAAATCAAAGTAAAAATAGGAATCGATAGCAAATTCCCCGCTCTACAACTTTTCAGTTAATCACTTTCCGATATCTCTACTCCTTATCATGTTATCACTAGAAATTTGAAAATGAGTTCCAAAAAATCAGTTAAAAATTAGTCTACATTCAAAAAATCCTAAAAAATTCAATTTTGAACCAACAATTGAAGTAAAAAGCAAATCGATAGGTAATTTCCCGCTCTACAACTTCTCAATTGATCAATTTTCAATATCTTCACTCCTTATCAAGTTATCACCCTACCTCAACGAATTCTCATCAATCACATCAAAAAGCCGTCGGAATCTGTGAAGAGCCGGTCGATTATAAAACACCTGCTTGTCCAAATGGTTCATCAGATTCGAAGCGGTCTTCTGAATCTGCAGATTGTTCCAGTACTGCACCGACGTCGACGTTATCATCCGATCCTGCGCGAACCTTCTCCAGAACACTTTGCTACGGTAGTCAATGTCAAGGTGATTCCCCTCCTTCTCAACTCTTTTCACCGGAGCTCTCGGAGCATCTACATACGGATTGTGCATGGCCATCTCGTCAAATGTCCGTTTCCCTGCTCTTTTCTCTTCTCTGTTGGACCATTGCCAAAGGGCACGTGCCATTTCACTGGCCAACATTACCAGGTAGAAGATGATTCTGGCGCCGAGGAACTCAAAGTTCTTGATCAGTTTTTCGAGTGGCAGGTTGTCGACAGAGGCAGCCCAGAATGATAATTTCACTGGAAAAAAAAATATGAATTTTATTAAAATTCTCAAATATCTCGGTCTCCAGTAATCTAGAAATAACGAGAGAACTGATTTTTTTCGATTTTCACGAAAATTTGGAATATTTGTGAAACCGAAAAATTATATTTTTTAACAATTTTATTCAAATATTAATTTTTATATTAAAAAAAAACTAAAGATACATTTCATGGTTTTTGAAAAACTTTTGCAAGAAAAATGATTTTTCAAACAGTAAAATTTTAAAAATAAATTTAAAATGTGAGTTTTCAATTGAAAATCGACAGAAGTACGACAATTATTTTTAAAAATGAATTTGAAAATTTTCAAAAAATTTTTGAAGCAGAAAATTTTTTTTTTCGAAAAAAAAAATTACAAAAATTCATAAAGGTTTCAAAAAATTCAAAAATGTTAGTTTTCAATTGATCATCAACGAATGGATGAAAATCAATTTTTCAATGAAATTTGAGAAAAAATAATAATTTTTGAAACAGAAAAAAAAAGTTATTTTCGAAAATAGAACAATTTTTTTAATTTTTGGAAATTTCAAAAAATTCAAAAAAGTGAGTTTTCAATTGAGAAACGGTGAAAGGACGAAAATCAATTTTTGAATCAAATTTTGAAATTATAAAAATTTTTTGAAGCAGAAAAAAAATGTTTTTAGTTTTTTTGAATTAAAGTTCTTTTTTTTTGGATTTTTTTTTCATTTTTTTTGGATTTTTTTAAAAAAAATTTTTCCCACTCACAATCTCTAAACAACTTCCCAAACTCGTCCAACTCAATCAATGGCTTGACTGTCGAAATGTCCGCCTTGTTCAGCGGAATTCCTCTCAAAATTCGATCAGCCTGAAGAAAATGGAAATTTTCATCGCATTCAAATTTGGCGGGTAGGAAAAATATCTCGCAGCGAAAACTACAGTAAGACTTGCAAATCCCACTGTACTTTTCGCTGCGAGATATCCTTGCCTCCTTCCAACATACCGCCTTCCCCTTATCATCAAAAATATCCGCGCAAATGTACTCCAACGCGTTAAAAATCAAATCCTCGTCGAATTTCTTATCTCTATTATCATCAAACATTGAATATTCCATTGTGGCCACAGTGTTTTGACATTCTTCAACGACTGCAAATCCGAAATTCAGAAATTCGCGTGTCTCATCGCTTCGACGCAATTTCTCAATGACTCCTTTCGAGAAAACGTTCTCGGCTAACTCTTCAGAGAACTTCTTGTCCTGCAAACAATCGATTAGCATTGTATCTCAAAATCTGAATTGTGGGTTTCGCAACGAACAAAAGTTTTCGGCGCAAAACGGGCCGCGCCTTTAAAGCGGGGTACGGTAGTTTCGCTTTTCGTCTTTTTCCGCTCATTTTCCTCATTTTCATCGCTTTTTCAACCAATTTTCGCATTTGTTATGTCAAAAAAAAGCACGAGCAAAAAAACTTTCGTACGGCAACCTACCGTATCTGTTTTAAAGGCGCAGCCCGAAATTCGCTTTTTTGTTCGCTTCGAGACCCGGCTAGCTACGCATTTCAGATTCTACCAACAATACTTCAAAAAATTGAAAAAAAACATACGGGTCCGAAGAAACTCCAATCCGAGGAATCTCTCAACATAACGTCTTGTGTCAGCAAATAGAATCCAAACTTTTCGTAGATTCGTTCCATTCGTCGCATCGATATTTCGTCTGGAAGGGAATTTTTTTCGCGTTTCAGAAAATTTTTATCGAAATTTAGTTTTTTGACATGAATAGTAGTCTGTTGTCTACATAGAGTTTGAAAAAAAAAGGAAAAAGGAGGATTAAAAAAATTTCAGAAAACCAGACCAATTTAGAAAAATTTAAATTTTTTTTAATTTTTAAAAATTAAAAAAATAAAATGTTGTGAAATTCCTACAATATGATATTTCCAAAAAATTAAAAAAAAATTTCTCATTTTCTATTTTTCCAAAAATCGTTCTGACAATCTCAAATATCAAAAATCAAATTTTAAAGATTACCTGGATGTTTGCCAAATTCCTTTTCAGCCTCATCGATATCACATTCCGATTCTGAATCCATAATGGGAAATTCTGGAAAAATTACCCAAATTAAAAAAAAAATAACCAAAAATTCACAAAAAAAGGTATAAAATTGAAATAATTCAACAATAAATTCAAAAAATACAAAAATTTCCAAAAATTGCCAAAAAATCACAAAAAATACATTTATATCAACGGTATCAATAAAAATCTTTGGTGTCTTGGTTTACAGGAGCATCTTCGAACTTTGGTTTGAAAATCATGAAAAATGAATGATAAAGCTGTTTAGAAAAATCAAAAAATACAGATAAGTTGATATAAACACTGATAAATCCATTGGACCACACTATAAACGTTCGTTGAACTGTTCCAGAACGTTCTTGATCATTTCCATGGTTTCCCTTTCCTTGATGAGCTCCTCGTTGAATGAGAGCACTTGTCTGAAAAATAAATAAAATCTTTCGTTGCGAGACCCAAAACTCACAAATAAGCCAATCTCCACTTTTCCGGGAGTCCTGCGAGTATGTCTTCAGGTTCTGGAGGTTGAGCTGGCGCTGATAAGCTGATGGATCGGGGACGGGGAACTGGCGACATTGGGATGGAGATCGGGCACTGAAATGAAGGGAAATGAGGGGTACAGTAACCCAAAAAGACTAAAAATACATTTAAAATTTTTTTTCAAGCTACAGTAACCCCCGAACAATAGTTGTCACGTCTTCCCTGCTAGACCTCAATTTTACTTTTTTTTTTAAAAATTGGGTGCAAGTTCGAGTCTTACCACGAAAACCCCAAAGTCCAAATTTCGCAAATTTTTTTCGTGCCAGGACCCAAAAAATCGAATCTTCCAATGTTCGTTTTTTTCCCACGTTTCTG
Organism: Caenorhabditis becei; assembly: GCA_900536315.3. NCBI lineage: Eukaryota > Metazoa > Nematoda > Chromadorea > Rhabditida > Rhabditidae > Caenorhabditis > Caenorhabditis becei. Next base: position 216,276 of record LR539394.1, read on the forward strand.
TGCTTCCCTATGACCTATTTTTCAAAAATTCTGGGTCTCACCACGAAAATCCAAATATCGAAATTTCGCAACAATTCTTTTCGTGCCAAGACCCAAAAGCCCAAAAAATCAAATCCCCCTCATTTCTGCTCTTTTTCCCACGTTCTCTGTGCTTTCCTGTGAACATTCCCATGCGTCACTATCATGTGATAAGTGATAAAAAGTTCTAAATATAACAAATGTACATATCTTTGTTCTCACGCCCCAACACTAATCCAGTAATCCATCCACCTTTTTCACTCATTCCCATTACTTTTTTCCTAGAAAAAAAGTAGGAATGTGGGCAATTTCCAAGCTCTTCTGGAAACAGAAAGAAGCTGATAAGCCTGATTATTTCGCTAAACTTCCAACGGATGTTCTTCAAAAAATCGTCGACGAAGCTGATTCCAATGACAAGTGAGTTTTGGGTATCTCACAGCGAAAACTACAGTAAGATTTGGAAATCTTACTGTAGTTTTCGCTGCGAGATATCTTATGAACCAATTTCGAAGTTTTGAATGCAAACTCAATATTTCTAGACTCGTCTACCAGCACCTCTCCCGTAACTTCAACAAATGCGTCAAAAACTCCCCGCTCATATTCAAATTGCTGAAAATGACTATCGCCAAACTTCGAGTGGTTATCGAGCTTGATGACGGGAAAAATGTTCGGACGCGAATTTTCGAATTTCATAAAAAAGGCCATGTCAGGGAAGATCCGTCGAAATCCTGGTTCGAAATCTGGAAAGGAGGTTACCGAACAGCCGCTGCCTACTGGTTCGTGTCCATTTTTCGCAATGAAAATGTGATCATTGAGAAATTGGAATTCGCGGTTGACTTCAAATTCAAATACAAGTCTGACGATTTGGTGGAACTACTGCTATGCTACTCCCATCCGATCTACATCTACCGTCATTTCGCAATAGATCGCGAGTCAATCTTCAACGGATTGAATCACTTCCTACCCCTTATTAATCAAAACAAATGCGTGAAGCATCTCCTCGTCTCCATGGAAATCAATGAAGACGACCTGATGAAGCTTCTGGTTCATCTGAAGCCACGTGTCCTAGAGACAATCACACTTCTACACGAACGTCAAGGAGGGATACTGTGGGATAGTATGCGGATGGATCGAATCGTCGAAACGGATCAGTGGAAGGAGGCGAAGAACTACACGGGACATCGAAAAGTGTGCAATACGCCGTTCGAAAAGTGGTCGCATTTGGAGATGGTTGAGATCACTTTGAGCACAAAGAATGTGAAAATGGTGGAGATTATGAAGGTAGGCGATTTGGATATCTCGCAGCGAAAACTACAGTAAGACATTTTTCGTGTAAGTTCTGGTTTTAGAAAACACGAAAAATGTTAAAAATCACTGAAAAATGCAAATCTTACTGTAGTTTTCGCTGCGAGATATCATGAGCGCCAATTTCGAAATTTTCAATGCAGAATCCAGTTTTTCAACGTAAAAACGTGCTCTACTGAACATTTTCTGTTCGGAGTTCATTAGAGCGCAATTCCTCTCTTGAAAATGTTCTCAATAGAGCGCACTTCCTAAAAATTCAAATTCCCCCCGAATTTCCAGACCCTCCTCCAAAACCCTCGCTTCCACTATTGCACAATCTACTTCGTCCACACGGCCATTTTCGAAGACATCGACTCGTTCATGGAGCAGTTCAACACACTTCGCTGCTATGCGAATCGAGGAATGATTGGCACGTTGCCAAGTGGAAAAGACATTTTTGTGTACTATAATAACTATCGTTTGGTGATGTGTATGGTGGATAGCCCGCAGTTTTCTCGGCTCTTTTTGACTACCAATGATGACATGATTCAGATTTGAAAAATATTCGGGAATTTTATGAAATTCCTTCTCCAGATTCGCTATTTTTGTACTTCAAAACTCAAAATTTCTAAAATTAAAAAAAAAACAATTTTCACCAACAACCATACTTTTTTATTTTTCTATTAGTCTAATTCATTCATTTCCCAATCTTTATTATGTACTCTTATTCTCGACCATTCTCCTCTTTTTCGTTTCAAGACCCAAACCTAAAAACTCATGATTCCCTTCATTTCTCCCACGTTTTCTCCTCATAACTTTCCCATGAACATGTGCCCATAGAATCGCAACTTTTCTAATAATAAACATAAATCCAACTTCCCACGCTCCAACACTAATCCACGGGGTACTACACCTCTTATCACTCATATCACCCGTCTTTTTTCCAAGAATGTGGTGGCTGCTGGCACAACTATTCAGTTCTGCTAGGGTGGTTCCTGAAGTACCTCAAGTTCCTGATTGTTTCGCGAAAGTCCCACTAGAGATTCGAGAGGTGATCGTCAAGAAAACTGATACGAAAACCAGGTAAGACTGATATCTCGCAGCGAAAACTACAGTAAGATCTCTACAGTAGGCTCTTGCCGGGTGGGTCCCGCCAAGAAAATGGTTTCTGGTCAAGATTTTAACACTTTTCCAATGAAGAGGGGTGCAAAAACACTATTCTCATCAATTTTCAGCAGTTTTCACCTATTTTCCCAGAAAATCACATCATTTTGGGGTATTTTGGCGATTCTCTCTAAAAAAGGCTCCATTTTCCCGAAAAATCGATGGGAAATGATGGAATTTATCTAATTTTACCCCTTTCTTTCATAAAAAGTAACCAGACATTGCCCAGAACCCGTAAAAACGAATTTCGTGGCGAGACCCACCAATTCTAAACTTTCCAGACTAACCCTCGCCAAACTATCCCATGACTTCCACCAAATCATCGAAAGATCCCAAATGACCTACGAATCGCTCACAATGACCGTATCGAACAGCCGTATTGCTATACAATTCAACGATGGCCTAGAGGTTCGCCAGAGACATTTCGAGCCGTGTCAAAACGGATATGTCATGAGAAATCCAATGAATAAGTGGGAGAAGCAAATGGATGGGGATTATCGGAAAGCGGCTGCGGCCTTTTTTCTCGGGATTTTCAAGAACTCCAAGGTGACAATTGAGAGGCTGGAAATCAAAGTGAGCATAGAAAAACTACTAGAAGGTCCGATGCTCATGTGTCAACTTCTATGGACCGGAAGACACTTGTCTCGTTTCACATTCGAAAAATTCGCGGAAGACAGGGCTGTTCTTCTAGATGAAATGCATCGAATCCTGGCAAAAAAGGGATTCCAACTATCCGTGAAAACCCTTTATGTCGATTTGGACATGGATCAAGACCAGATTCTCCAAATTCTACCGTATCTAAAGCCGAGGATTCTGGAGGCCATCATCATTCATCATAGCCGTCCAAATAGGCCTTCTGGCAGACAGATGATTGGAATGGATCGAATCGTGGAGACGGATCAGTGGAAGGAGGCGAAGAACTTCTCGGGGTTCATGAAAGTGTGCAGTTTGCCGTTCGACAAATGGGCACATTTCGAAAGAGTCGCCATTTCGGTGGATACTGTCAATGTCAGAATGGCGGACATTATGGAGGTAGGGGGACTCTCCCAGCTGCTGATGGCTGATGGGTTTCGCAACAAAAATGGTTCTTACGGCTTCTGAACAAGATTTTGGCACTTCTTCCTATGAAAATGGGTAAATTCAATCATTTCCAGCCAAATTTCAGCAGTCTCCACCAATTTTCAGTGAAAATGAGGTGTTTTTAGTAAAAAGCGGCAAAATATCCAGAAATTGTTGTTTTCGTACTGAAAATTGGTGGAAACTGCTGGAATTTGGTTGGAAATGTTTGATCTCACCCATTTTCATCAGAAAAAACCAAAAAACCTTGTCCAGAAGCCGTATTCCAGCCAGAAATCATTTTCGTGGCGAGACCCAGAAAACTACAGTAAGAAATGCGTTTTCCAACAATAAATATGACAAATCTTACTGTAACACGCCAGTTTTCATTCAAATTTCTTTCAGAAACTTCTCGAAACCCCACACTTCCGTGCATGCTTGATAAGCTTCCCGAGAACTGCAAATTTCGACAATGTCGAAGAGTTACTCGATCGACTCAGGTCACCAGAAAGACGGACTGGCAGACCGGTGTTGCTGCGTATCAATGACAAGGCGCTAATGATGTCCATGGGCATGTTAGAGTTCCTTCAACTTATGCGTGTAGCCTAGACACATTGTTGTACCAATCTTTATATATTCCAGTTCTTTTCATTTTTGTTTCGTGATGGTATTTAACACGATTTTTCCGCTTTTCATTGCAAGACCCATTACTTATTATTTATTTCAAATTTGAATTTCCTTGTATTTTCCACTATCCCAAACATTGTAAAATCCCTTTTTTTATGAATAAATAAATAATTCTAACGCCCCAAAAACGCCCAATTCAAATTTCTGGCAACGTGCCAAGTGCCGCATTGCGGCCCCTCCCCCTGTCTGCCGTCTCTTCAGTGGCCGGAGTCTCTCACCCCGAACGCTTCATCATCATTTTTTGAAACGTTCGTCGTCGCACCCCATTTCTCCTCCTCACCCTATGGAAGACCCTTTCCAAAAGTGCGAAATTCTGACAGATCCACCCAAAAACCTTACAAATTTCACAATTTCTTTAAAAAAAGGACCCAAAATATCGCTATAGCAACAATTATAACCTTTTCCTTCTGCATTTGCCTATCACAAGTCCTACCGCACTCTCGTCGTCTGTGTCTCTCTTGCTCCCCCTTATCTCTAGCCCTTGTTTTCCCATTTTGCTCCCTTTTCTCGTGCATTTCCCGCCTTTTCAGTGAAAAATGGTCGAATCAGAGTCTGAACTGCCACCGGAATTATGGGCTATGCCGACGCACATCAAGGAGAGCATCGTCGATTACTCGGACACTGCGGAAAAGTAGGACATTCATTGAGAAGGTCAAAATTTGAAAAGCCCCTAATTTTCAGGTTGTCACTCCGCCAAGTTGACTTCAAATTCAAAGAGATTGTGGAGAAATCAAAAATTCACTACCAAAAACTGGCACTGGCTCTGAGAGCTGATCGAGTAAAAGTTTCCTGGCAGAAGACGGAACAGGAAAGCGTGGAACAGACTTTCATACAAAAAGTGGACGGATTCGAGGTGATTCGAGACACTTTTCCCGTGAAAACCGGAAAAGGAGACTATCGGAAGGCGGCTGTTGCCAAGATGTTCAGCGTCTTCAAAAACTCAAAGGTCACGGTGGGAGAGTTACTAATAGAAGTCGGTCTCCATCTAACGGAGCATAGATACGAAGACTTCAAGTTCCATAACGATAGAACGGCCATTTTCAAGGAGATCGAGCGGATTTTATCAGCGAAAAACTTTCGACTGAACGTTGGAAAGTTGGAAATCTGCTTTTCAACTAACCAGGAGATGCTCATCTCCGTCCTACCGTACCTGGAACCCGGAGTCTTGAAGGTGCTCCATTTGATCCGTCACTGGGGTCCGCCTCCCGGACCGTACCCGAATTCAACGCCAGTTGAGGATCGGCTGATATTCGATACGGATCAGTGGAGACAGTTGAAAGACGTTACAATTAGCGGGTCTGATTTAGACATTCCATTCGAGAAATGCTTGCATTTCGGGACAGTTTCACTTAGTTTTTCCTCCAGACCCACTCAGAAAATAAAGACGATGATGGAGGTGAGAGCAAGTTTCGGAGCACGATATTATAGAAGTCAAACGAAGTGGCGGTTCGACTGGGGAAAACCGGCGTGGGGGCCTGCGGGTCTCGCCACGAAAATGTTTTGGATGATGGGGTGGGCTTAGTTTGAACAGATTCGGTTCGATTTTGTGTACAAGTAGGTAAAATGACCCGGGCAACACGATGAGCACACTGGATTTCCTGTACGACACCTATGAACCGAGTTATGCTCTGTTTCTCATGAAGTTCTACCAGATCGCGGTGTTTTCGGCCGGCGCGGTGGCTGCGCCAAAACCCTCAACTTGTGTGTCTTCGTGTATGAGTACTAATGGACCGATTTGGCTGGATTTTAGGTTTTCCGATAGGTAATTCACTCCTTTACAAAGTATTTTCCTCAGAACCTAACATTGTTCGGATGGTTCTCGTAAAATAGGTCGAAAACTGGAAAAAGTTTTCAAAATTTCACAAAAATTCAGCCGAAACTCACAAACAATGTTATGTTCTGACAAAAATACTTTGTAGAGGAGTGAATTATCTAATGGAAAACCTAAAATCCAGCCAAATCGGTCCATTAGTACTCCCACACGAAGACACACAAGTTGAGGGTTTTGGAGCAGCCGCCGCGCCCACCCAAATCGTGGCGAGACCCGCACGCCCGATTGGCCGTTTTACCCCCTTCGAAGTGCCACTTCGTTTGATTTCTATTATAGTTAAGATTGACTTTTTGTAACTAGTGAAGTACTGATTTCACAGTTGCCGAAAGTGGGGTACTATGGGGGACCCTAAACCCAAAAATGCAACTTTCGAAAGTTTTGCTCACCGGCTCGCGGAGCCCTGGAGCAAAAATGAGTTTTCCGAAAAGTTGCAGGAAAAATCTGAAACTTTGTACACGGGGGTTTTTTGACCCGTAGATTCCAAAAAATAATGGAGTCCATATTCGGAATCTACGTTCCAAAATACGTCGATTTGCTTTTAGAAATCAAAAATCGTCGGGGTGGTATTTGGTCGAAAAAGTCGGTTTTGTTTGAAAAAGTGACTTTTACATTTCGATTTTTTTCGAGAAAAGTCACAACTGGATTGATATCAGTTTACAGTTTTATTTTGTAATTTTTCTGAATTTTCGGTTTTTGGCCCATTTTTCGAACGTATCCCTATACATGGACCCATTTTGAAAAATAGCCGAAAAAATTCAAAAAATTTTTAAAAGTCGAAAAGGTACTTCTAGGTTTGGGAGATAAATTTATGAAATGGGTATGTGTCCCAGTTACAAAATGAAAATGTAAACTGATATTAGTTCAGTTGTGACTTTTCCCGAAAAAAATCAAAATGTAAAAGTCACTTTTTCAAACAAAATCGACTTTTTTGACCAAATACCACCCCGACGATTTTCGATTTCTAAAAGCAAATCGACGTATTTTGGGGCGTAGATTCCGAATATGAACTCCATTTTTTCCGGTCCAGTACAAAATTTTTCAGTACAGCCAAAAATAGGTCGCTTCCAGTACTAAAAAACCATAAATTGAGAAAAAAGTCTCAATAACACCCTGACGATTTTTGATTTTATTCGCTATTTCGATGCATCCTATGACGGGATATTTAATTCCACTCTAACATTTTTTCGGTCCCGTTATAAATTTTTCAGGAGAGCGAAAAAACCGAAATTTTTGTACTGTAGCCTATCTTGAAAATTTTTTTCGTAATTTTTCATTGTGGTTTTTGGAATCTACGGGTCAAAAAACCCCCGTGTGCAAAGTTTCAGATTTTTCCTGCAACTTTTCGGAAAACTCATTTTTGCTCCAGGGCTCCGCGAGCCGGTGAGCAAAACTTTCGAAAGTTGCATTTTTGGGTTTAAGGTCCCCCATAGTACCCCTATGCAAAATATCAGACCAATCAAAAATACTTTCGGGGACTGTGAATTGACCCAATGGCCATTGTTGACAAAAATTCAATCTTAATGTTTGATTTCCAGACAATCATTCACAACGAAACTATGAGAAAGTGTCATTTTTGGTACAGAGGTTTCGACATGACTGGTGCGAGGGAGTACGTGGACCAGTTCGAAAAGATTCCAGAACGGAGCACATTCAGGCGACCTTGCATCAAACATCCGTATGAAGCGGGAAAACGGGTTGAGATCCAGATGACTAGCCATACACTTGAAATCGAGAAGTACGATGATTGATTCTGTTTCTCTTGAGTAATAAAGAACCATGTTGTTGCTAGTGTTGCCCATTCATTTATCTTTTTGCGTTGATTCGCTTGAATATCATCGATTTTCTACTCCATTTTCTTTAAATAATCCCCCTTTTCAGTGGAAAATGGCGAAACCAGATGCAAAACTGTCGGATATGCCACCTCACATCAAGCAGAGCATCGTTGACAATTTGGACACCGGATCCAAGTGAGAATCAGCCGAAAATTACAAAATTTCGGGGAATCTTAATTTTTCAGATTGTCCCTTCGCGGAATCGACAAACAGTTCAAAGAGGTCGTGGAAAATTCGGCCATCAACTATGAACGCCTTACACTGTCGCTGAACAGCAACAAGATTGAGTTGGTCTGGCGAAAGACGCGGAAGGAGACTGTGGAGGAGGTTTTCAAGCCGACAAAGAAAGGATATGTGATCAAGAAGGGGACAAAGTCAATCAAATGTGGAGAAGGAGACTATCGAAAAGTGGCTGTTGCCAAGATGCTCAGCGTTTTCGAATACTCCAAGGTTTCGGTGGGAGAGCTGATCTTCCGTATCAATCGCAGTTACACTCGTGAAAATGCTTCCAAGTACAAACGACAGCAATTCGAAGTGGATAGGGCAGTCATTTTGAAAGAGATTGGACGAATTCTGCCTCTGAAAAACTTCCGGCTGAAAATCGGAAAGCTGGATAGTTTTACACTTCACAAGGCGGAACTAATGTCTGTTCTTCCGTACCTGGAACCCGGAATTCTGAAGGCTCTTCGTGTGGCAAAGGATTATAGTGACGGACCTCATTTGACGACGACACCAGATTTTGATGATCAAACGATAGTTGATACGGATCAGTGGAAACAGTTGAAGGAGGTGGACATAGAAGCATTCCAATTGGATATTCCATTCGAAAAGTACTCGCATTTCAAGAGAGTCGATCTCCGATTAACTGCTAGGAGCACAGGGACAATGAAGACGCTTCTGGAGGTACAGTAGCGGTCAGAATTTCATATACCATCATGAAAACTTTAATAACTCGGCTCAAAATGATCCGTTTGAGCTCAGCTTTGGACATGTTGTACCTGAGTGGACTAGAAAAGTGTCCAGAATTTTTGGTAAGGATTCATAGAGATTAGAGAAACATTTATAGGGTACCATTTTTCAAAAAATTCTAAAAAATTTCAAACTTTTTCAAAAATTCTAAAAATTTTTGGGGTGTTTTTATGGACTTTAGGGCATTTTAAAAATATCCGGATCCTCCGAAAAAAATCAGAAAAGTTTTGTTCAGTTTGATTTTTTTGTATTGAGAATTCCAGATGACGTCCCTCATCTGAATCCTTATGAATCCTCCCCAAAAATTTTGGGCGTTTTTTTAGTCCACTCAGGTACAACATATCCAAAGCTGAGCTCAAACGGATCATTTTGAGCCGAGTTATTCAAGTTTTTGTGATGGTATATGAAATTCTGACCGCTACTGTAGCTTTATGATTGATTCTCTTTTCAGAAAGTGCTCCAGACGCCAACAATGAAAAGGTGCTGGTCACAGTGCCCTGCACCCGACGTTTTCGACATGACCGGTGTGCAGGAGTACGTGGATCAGTTCGAGAAGACAGGGGGCTCGGGATGCGCAACTTACATCAAGAACCCGTATGAAGAGGGAAAAGAGATTAAGATTAGCATTATGCTCAATGAAATTCTTAATGTTCAAAAGTAAAAGTAAAAGTTTGATGAATGTTGTTGTTGAATAAAGAATCTGATTGTGGTACTTGCATTTCGAGAACGTCGAAATGTCTGCCAGACCCACACAGACAATGAAGATGATTCTAGAGGTAATGGGAACAAGGGAAGGTTGTGAGGTCGCAAACTTGGAAAATTCTGAGAAAATTCCCAAAAATCCGAGAAATAGTGAATAGTCACCAGATATTTTTAGCTTTTTGCGCCGGTTTTTTTAAACCGAGAAACATTTCTTTCTGATTTTTTAGCGTAATTTTTCGAAAACATAGCACTGAGCCAGAAGGAAAAAGCTTCATAACTTGCTCAAAAAAAACGGCGGAAAAAACTAAGAATATCTGGTGACTATTCACTATTTATCGGATTTTTGGGAATTTTTTCAGAATTTTCCAAGTTTACGACCTCACAACCTTCCCTTGTTAGTCAATCATGCTCTTGGTATTGTGAAGTTCGATTACTGATTCTCTTTTTGTTTTTTTTCCGGAATTTTTTTTTCATTTTTCTACTGAGTTTTCTACAGTAAAACTGGAACATTTTGAAAAAAAAAGTGACAATTCATGGGATTTTGGGATTTTTCGAAATATTCATTTCGAAGTTCAAAAGAGCGCATTTGCAATTTTTGAAATAATTGTTGTAATTCTAGTGTGTAATTAATTTTAGAATTTTTGGAAAAATAAAATGAAATTATTGAAACTTTTTTATCTTTTCTTGAAGATTCTGAATTTTTCGCAATTCTCTAGTTGAGTTTCCATTTTTCCAATACGAAATTAGTCAAGATAACAATTACAGAAAATGCTGAAATCTTGAAAAAATAAATTGAAAAATGAAAAAAAATGTTAAAATTCATGAGATTTTGGGATTTTTCAAAAAATTCGTTTCGAAGTTCAATAGAGCGCAATTGTGATTTTTTCGGAACAATTTTAGCAACGGGAAAGTTACCGAATTGTTCAACATTAAAAATCAGAAAATTCTAGGAAAAAATTGAAACTTTTAAAAAATCTAAAAGTTTGGTATTTTTTAAAATTTCAAAAAAAAAACATATTTTACTGTTCAATAGAGCGCTTTTTTTTCAATTAAATATTTATTGATTAAAAAACTCATTTCAAGGAACAATCACCAAAAATTTCAAAAAAAAAAAATTTTTTTTCAAAAAACATTTTTTTTGACTCACCAGTTATCAACACGAATATCATTATCACCACCATCAAAAAATTCATTTTTCTTATCAGTTTATCACAAAAATTGTCGAAATCACAGAAAAACCAAGAGAATCAGGTCAGAACCAACGGTTTCTGACCGAAAAGAACTGGTGATTGATCTGCTAAACCAAATCAAACCGTTTCCTAATTAAAAAGAGATTTCTTATCACTGATAAGGTCACATGAAGACGAAAAACGACAAGAAATTGGGGAAATTTGGTCGGAATCTTTTTTTGAAAATTGGAAAAATATTTTTAAAAATTCAGAAATGTGCACATTGTCGTAAGATATAGTGCCAACTACGTAGAATTTTTTTCTGATTTTTGAAAATTTTTCAAAAAATTTAAATTTTAAAAAAATTGATATTTTGACCAGTGATAAGATCAGAATGGTGTTTTGATCACTTGTTATCACTGATAAGGAATTTTCGGTGATGTCATACATTTTCGGGGAACTGATAAGGAAGTGATCGTATCAATGATAAAATTTTATTAGCAAGAAAAAAAATTTTGAACTTTCAACATAAAAATTTGTACTTTTTCGTCCAAATTGATAGCAAAAATTGCCACGTCATCATTCAATCGATAATCAATCAATACTCTTCTTATCAGCGATTCCTTATCACTTCTTGCCATACATCGGAGTACAGTAGTTCCACTGATAATTCGGCGGATACGGTGGACAGTCACAGTAGTAACGGGCAGTTGGACCGACGTAATCGACGAATTGGGATACTGTAATCAGAACTGATAAAGTGATAAGTGATAAGGGGTTACTGTACCTCTACAGTATCCTCCTCCTCCATAATTACCGTAGCCATTACCGTAACCTCCTCCCCATCTAGGCCTTCCAAATCCGAAGAGAAGGCCTAAAAGTCCAGGACCGCGGCTTCTACCGTAGTAGCTGAAAAAAATAGATTTCGAAATTTTTTTTAATTTTTAAAAAATTAGAAAAAAAATTTTACGTACTGGGCACTATATTTTACGACAATTTGCAAACTCTAGAATTTTTTGAAAAATTTTGAAAATTAAAAAAAAAGAACAATGAAAATCACCTGGATCCATCACCATAAGACGACTTTTTTGATTTTTTGAAATTTTTAAAAAATTTTCTAGAAATCAGAAAAAAATATAAGTATCAGGCCCTATATCTTACGACAATTTGCGAACTGTAGAAAATTTGAAAAATATTTTTCAAATTTTTAAAAATAAGAAAAATGAAAAATCACCTCGATCCACCACCATAAGACGACTTTTTTGATTTTTAAAAAATTTTCTAAAATTCAGAAACAAATTCTACGTACTAGACACTATATCTTACGACAATTTGCAGGCTTTAAAATGCTTCGAAAATATTTTTCAAAATTTCTAAAAATAAAAAATGCAAATCACCTCGATCCACCACGATAACACGATTTTTTTGATTTTTAAAAATTTTTTGTAATTTTTTTAAAAAATCAGAAAAAATTCTACGTACTAGACACTATACCTTACGGCTATTTGCAGATTCTAAGATTTTTGAAAAATTAAAATAAATAAAAATCACCTTGATCCACCACCATAAGACGTCGGATGCCAGGAACTCTCATGAGAATGGGAACTATGTCCCCAGGATCCTCGGCCACCGCCTCCACGGCCCCATCCACCTCGTCCGCCACCTCTTCCACCTCCTCCCCAGCCACCACGACCTCCGCCACGACCTCCACCTCCACCTCTTCCACCTCCACCACCTCGGCCACCACCTCCACCTCTTCCGCCGCCACCTCCACCCCGACCACCGCCTCCACCGCCTCTTTGTGCTTGAGATTCGGCTGAAAATGTTTGTTTTTAATTTTTTTGGAGCTTGAAAATTGGGTAGGAATGTTGGGGGATTTATTGGGAATTTTCAGGAGTTTACTAGAATTTTTTGGAATTTTTTGAAATTTTTCAGAATTTCAAAAAAAATTTGGGATTTCCTAGAAATTTTTGAAATTTTCCAGAATTCTTTGGAATTTTCTAGAATTTTTTGAATGTGTTTGAAACTTTAAAAGATTTAAAGGATTTTTTTAGGATTTGAACAATTTTTAAAAAAATCATGTTTTGCGTTTTTTTTGAATTTTTTGGTACTTGAAAAATTGGGTGGACATGTTGGGGAATGGGTTGGGGATTTTCTGGAATTTTTTGGAATTTTCTGGAATTTTTTGGAATTTTTTTCTGAATTTTTTGAATTCTCTAGAATTTTCTGGAGTTTTTTGGAATTTTTTTCCGAATTTTTTTCAATTCTCTAGAATTTTCTAGAATTTTTTGGAATTTTTTGGAATTTTTTTTGGAATTTTCTCGAATTTTCTCGAATTTTCTGGAATTTTTTAGAATTTTCTGGACATATTGGAGTTTTCTCGAATTTTCCAGATTTTTTTGGAATTTTAGAATTTTTAGGATTTTTCTAGAATTTTCTAGAATTTTCTAAACTTTATTAGAATTTTCTAGAATTTTCTGGAAATTTTGAATTTTTTTTTGAATTTTTTTCCGAATTTTTTTGAATTCTCTAGAATTTCCTAGAATTTCCTAGAATTTTTTGGAATTTTCATCAAAAAGCGTCAATTCCCCGATTTTTCTGCAATTTGTCGTCAACTCTGGTGCATTACAGTATTTCATTACAGTAATGCACCTTATTTGACGACCAGTTGCACAAAAACTGTTTTTCTCAAAAATTTACACTTCCCGCCTCACTCACCAATCAGAACAGCGAAACAAACGACAACAAAACAGAAAACTAAAGTCTTGCAGCGCATCTTGCTTATCAGAGATAAGTGATAAGAACTGATAAGAACTAAGCCAGACTGGTCATTTTTATAGTGTCCGCGACCACGAGATAATTCGCTGAATGCCCCAGAAAACCAACATTTTCGGCGAAGATTTCGTTCTTGTTTCTGCTGACTGATAGAGCGATCAGAAGTGGTGATAAAGATCAATTGACCGAAGACGGAATAGTTTGTAGTTTGAACCTGTTTTTGTTTTGTGTTTCTGCTTGAATAAACGTTTGGAAATCTTGTTTTTCAGTGAATTTTCGAGACCCTGACGAAACCGGTGAAAACCAGGAAACCGGTGAAGACGAAACCGGTGAAGACAAAACCGGTGAACTTTCGGACGAAACCGGTGAAAGAAATTTGAGCGCTGTACGCAATTATTGCTCACCGTAGTTGTCAGAAAAATACCTGCGTCTCTCATTTTAGTGTTATCTCTCATTATTTTTTGAAAACTACGGTAAGCGATAATTGCGTACATCGCTCAAAATTTCTTTCACCGGTTTCGTCCGAAAGTTCACCGGTTTTGTCTTCACCGGTTTCGTCTTCACCGGTTTCCTGGTTTTCACCGGTTTCGTCAGGGTCTCGAATTTTCCAGGATTTTCAGCAGTTTTCTACGAAGTGTGCATTCTGACGTGATGGTGTGTACAGGTACGCAATCACCAATGCCTACAGTAATCCTGAAATTGTTTTGTTTTTTTTTCCCTATTTTTTTGGGTTTTCATTGGATTTTCCTGGTTTTTGCTTGTTTTTCTTGGTTTTTCTTGCAATTTTTAATCAAAAATTGATAAATACAGCATAATTACCTAAAAACATCACAAAAAAGCGCAAAAATCCTTCAAAAATCGCTGAAAATTTCCCAAAATTCGAAAAATCCTAAATTTCGTGATTTCCAGGTAATAATGACCGAATCTACTGTGATCTTCTCGCTTGTCACTGATTCCAATGGAGGATTAAAGTGAGATTAGTGTGAAAAGTCTGAAAATTGCCGATAAAAGCTTCCAGGACTCGTCTGGACAAGGCCGGCAAGGAAAATGTGGAGAAAATCGGGGATTCAGAGGAGGAGAGGTGGGAATTGAGAAGAAATTTCAATATTAAAAAAATTATTACCGAAAATCAAAAATCAACAAACAATTACAAAAATTCAAGAAAAAAACCTCAAATTTCCAAAAAAAAATTTGAGAAATCGAAAAAAAAAATTTTTTGTCATTCATATTTGTCATAAATTAAAGTTTTTTTTTCAAAAAAAATACGATGAAAGGTTAGAATTTCACAGAAAATGCAAATTTTCGAAAAAAAATTCTAAAATTTTAAATTTTTTTCAGTTTCTAAAAAAAATGAATTTTTATTTTATTTGCAATTATTCAATTTCGATGGACAATCCTGTTGAAAATCAATAATATCCTATTCGCAATTATTTCCTTTTTTAGGCCCATCTCCCCCACCCTCTCCCTGATCTCCTCCATCTCAACGATCTCAACCTCCAACATCTCCTCGGCTTCTGAATCCCTCCACCACGGAATCCGTCGTCGTGCCGATTCCTTCTCCTCCGAATCCATCGTCTCTTCCACTCTTTTCGAAGGCGACGACGAGAACGTCTCCCTGAGAACTTCGACTCCAGTGCCCCTCGAAGACGATCTTTCCGATCTTTCCTTCACTTCCTGCGTCTCGGAACTCTCGGTTAAGACTAATTCTTCGCAGGAAACTATCAAAAACGAAGTGAGCGAGAAGAAGAAGAAATCGTACGAACAGGTTGGTAAGGAACGATTCAAGAAGGAAATCAACGAGGAGGCGGACTGGAGAAATGCGCCGAGACGAGTCCCAAAATATAAGTGGGTAATTTCAAATTCCGAAAAATGTTGTATTTTTCGGAAAAATAACACCGATATCAAAAAACTAGGGGAAATTTGAAAAAGTTGGGAAAATAAAATATTTATTTTCCTTTTTTTTAAATTCATTACTTTTGAACAGCGTTCGAAAAAACAACTAGCAAAAATTGAAATATTAAAAATATGAAAAATGTTTGAAACATAAATTTTATTTTTTGAAAAGTTGAAAATATTCCCTTCTGGTTTGGGGAAATCCGCATAATGTGAAAAATATTAAAATTGAAAAAATAAAAATTTTCCCTGTTTCACAAATTCTAATTCACAAGGTTTCACTATTTTGATTGTTCTCAGATCATAAACACTGTTTTTAACATTAAATTTCGGTCAAAAAATTGGATAATTCGAAAAATGCAAAAAATAATTGGAACGAAAATTTTATTTTCTGAAAAGTTTGATAATTATTCTTAAAATGTAACTATAACATTCCCTTTGATTTTGGAAAATCCAAAAGGAAATATATCAGAATTGAAAAAAATAAAATTTTTTCCTGTTTCTCAAATTCTCATCCACAAATTTTGAATATTTTCAGCCAATTTTCAAATCGAGCTCTTTTCTTTGAAAAAAAAGAACTTTCCACAAACAAATTTCCCGAAAATTCAATGTTGCCTGTTTTCCAAAAATCTTCTAAATAATTGAATACTATTCCAATAATGCGATTCTCAGCCTGAAAATTCCAGATTTTCTGTGAAAAATATCCCATTCACTTGAATTTTGTTTCTAAATTTTTTTCTGTTTCTAAAAAATTTGAAAAAAGTTAAATTCATTTTTCCAACAATACCATGAACTTCCAAGAATCCGAATAATTTCTTCTAATTTCTTGCAGACCAACCCCACCAAGACCATCTCCATCCAACACTTCTTCGGTCAAAAGATCCACTCCATCCCATAATTCCAACATCATCATCGGCTCATCCGTTTCTTCCGCCTCCAGAATCCCTTCTCTCATGACCCGTCCCACTTTTTCTCCTTCGTGGGCTCCTCCGCAGAGCTCTAAAGTGGCTCCGCCGCCTCGTGTTCTGCCGGATAGAAGAGTCAGTGCCAATGTTGGATCCTATGCGTCCGCTGCTTCGAATAGGTGGGAATTTTGGGTTTTTAGGGAACAATCATGGAAAATAGGAAGTTTTCAACTGAAAATGGCATTTTTCAAAGATTAAAAAAAATTTCAGCTTCAAAATTTAGTTTTTTATCACAATTTTTGAAAATTTCCAGTATTATAGCGCCTTTATATTCTAAGTACAAATCAAATCGAACAATTTATTTCAAATTGCGATTTGTTCAAATAATTCCATAAATCACGGAAAAGAAAGTTTTTTCTAAAAAAATGACAATTTTCAAAATATTGATAAAAGTTTCTGTTTCAAAAGTTCCTTATTTTCCTAAATTGTCAGATTTAAACGATTTTGTAGGTAGTTTCCCATGTTTATTTTATTTAGTGATATTTAGAAACCAGGTTCGAAAAGCTGCTTTTTAAAAATAAGTTTGAATTTTATTAAATAAAAAAATTATGTTCCAAAAATTCTCCATTATCCGGTTTTCCTTTTTTCAATAATCAAATACTGCTACGGCCTCATTTAAAAAATTAAAAATTGGCAAAAAATAATTTCCTTGTTTTTTCCAAAATTTCAAATTTTTACTGTTTCCAAAAAATACATTACCAATTTCTGAATTTTTCAATTAATTTCAAGTAGAAATAAATTCGATGATTTTTCTTCAATTTTTGTTTTGAATAAATTTAAAATCTAGGTTCAAAAAAAGCACCATTTTTACAAATTTTCCACATTTTTGAAATTAAAAATAAAATTATGTTCCAAAATTTCCCTATTTTCCTTCATTTTTAAAGATATCCTAATGGAATCATCAGTGCAAATTGTGATTCCAAAATTCCAGAACCCCTGCTGCTCCGGATTCGAAAAAGACGACTTCTTCGTCGACTCCTGGAGACTGGAGAACTGTCATGTCGAAGAACAGGTGAAAATGAAGGATTTTGAAAAAAAATAGCGGAAAATAAAAAAAAAACGCTATTTCGATTAAAAAATAAGGAAAAATAGCCAATTTTCAAGCAAATTTGGCCAAAGTTTAGAAAAAAAAATTGAAAAAAAATTTTTTTTTTCAAAAAATTTGATATTCTAGGTTATTTCAATTTTCCTGTTTCAAAATTTCTGTAATTCTTATATTTTATCAATTTTTATCAATTATCAAATTTCAGATCTACTGTTCCTTCCCCGGCTCAAAATGCTCCTGCTCCAAAGGCCCCAATCACTGAGCAAACCATCAAAGTGACTCTTATCACTGGTGCAGATGGGAAAATCAGGTTTTGAAAAAAAAATGCAAAAATCAATAAAAACCCAATAATTTCCAGACTCCAATTCTCCAACTCAACGACTTCTGAATCGTGGCTCATCAGCGGAATTGCTCCAGATGCGAAGAATGTTGATGTTCACAGAATCGAGGAATAGGTCTCAAATCCCGCTGTTAAAATGTTAAAAATGTTACGGTTTTATTAAAAAATTCAATACTTTGATAGATTTCTAGAAACAGGAGGCGGTAGAAAAGGGCGGGAAAAGGGAATCACAAAAAAATTCTGAAAAATGAAAATTAGGGGAAAAGCGGGAAAAATCACTGATATAGGGAGGAAAGGAAACAATGGAAAACCTTATCACTGCGGAGTGATAACCTTCTCGACGATTCCGGCGGCAATTGTGTTTCCGGCGGATCGGAAAGTGACTCGACCTAATGGACGGCAAGTTGTGAACGCTTCGACGGCAATGTCGTGGTCGGTTTCGATCTCGACGACGGCGGAAGTGTGTTTGGCGAGGAATCTGGAGAAAATGAGAAGTTGAAAAAATTAAGATACGCATTTAGTCGAAATATTGATTGGATGAAAAATATGAATTTAAAAAAAAATCATGGAAACAGTAAAAGTTCATTTTTCAAATTTTGAAATTCAAAATAAAAGTTAAAAATTGGAAAATTAACAAAAATTCCTATGAAAAATTGTAAAACTCAAAAAAAAAGAAAAAAGTTTTGATTTTTGAAAAAAAAATTTCCCATAAAAGAAAAGTGAAATGTAATTTTTTGAAAATTTAAATTTGGCAAATTTTCAAATAAATCACTCTTTTATAAATTAAATTTTTTTTTAAATTCTGATCACCTTTTATCAATTTTCCGTTATCACTATCAAATATTTCCGAAAAATCCGTCTCACCTTGGTCTCTGCTTGAGCACTTCTCCATTCGTCTTATTGATCGTGTGCACTAATTTGGTGAAAGTGCACGGAACACAAACCGAGTGGGCGTACAGTTCCGCGTTGGCGCCCTGGAAAATGGGAAAAATAAGAAGAATAAGGGGGAATCTTAGGAAAAATGGAAAAATTTTGAAAAAAATAGAGAAAAAAAATGAAATATAGCTAATTGACAAGGTAAAAAAATGGAAAAATCAAATCAAAATGTCAAAGTTTACAAATTTTAGTAAAATTCGTGATTTCTGTGGAAAACAAAAATTTGAACAAATTTTTTTTTCAGAAATTTTGGAATTGTAAAAAATAAATTAGTCAAGAACGAATGTGAAAAAGTGTCTAGAGCCAATTTTTGGAAAAATTGAAACAGGAAAATTTCAAAAAAATTTTAGAAAATTTTTGAATTGTGATAAAAATACATTAGCTAGGAAAGAATGTGGATAACTGTTTGAAACTCAATTATTTGAAAAATTGAAACAGGAATTTTTTTTTGAAATTTAAAAAACACCCAAAATCTCTTTACCTTGATAACAGGAGTTGCGATTTCAAAAACAACTAGTCTCACAAGGAATCGTCTCGCTGGAATAAGGGTGTCTGGTCCGGATCTCACGACAACTGATCCGGTTTGAATGGATTCCGGTTCGAAGGTGCCCTGAAGGGTCAGAAGGACATAGTCCCCAGCTAGGCAGTGCTCTTGGGAGTCGTTGTTGGCACAGGCTGCAAAAATTGGAGGGAATTATTGTGACTCGAATGAATTCAATCAAATACAACAGAAATCAATTTCAAATTTGAAACTGTAAAAAATGTAATTTCAAAAAAAGAACAAATTTCAAAAAATTTCAAAATGTTATTGTTCCAAAAGTTGAATTTCTTCTCAAAATTAATAGATGTAAATTTTGTATTCAAAGAAAATAATTTAAACAAAATCCAAAATCGGCAGTTTTTTTGGAATCCAAAATAAAAATATTGTAATTTCAAAAATTCTCTAAAATTTCACGAGAATTGAAAAATAATTTCATTAATGAACGTTTTCGAAAAAAAAATAATTTTTTTTCAGTTCCAAAAAAATTCCAAAATGTTGGAAAATTGGGTAGTAAATAGATAGACTGTATACATCATCATGTTCTATTTTTGAACAAAATTGGTTTTAAATTCCGAAATTTCAAAAAATTACTGTCACAAAATGGGTTGAAGTTATTTTTTCAGAGAGCACAATTCATTGACTTCGTTTCTTATTGTTTCAAAAATTTCAACAAAAAAAAATTAATTTTACTGTTCCAAAAAATTTCAATAATTCTTTTTTCAAATAAAAAAGTAATTCACATGTTCCTTATCTCATATTAAAAAAAAAATCAATTTTAAAAGAAAATCAAGCGATTTTTTTCAAAATTCTTTAAAAAATCAAAAAAAAAAACAAAATATATTTCTGTTTCAAAATTCTCAAATCAATCAGTTCTAAACTGAATATTCGGTTAAATTGCGGATTGTTGTTCTCCAAAAAAGTTTCTTACCTTTAACAGTAGCCGCCGTAACACTGGGCATAATGTACACTTTATCGTCTTTTTCCACTTCTCCCGATTCGATTTTTCCACTGACAACTAGCTGATTTGAGGTGACCTAGAAATCGAAAAAATAAGGAAAAATCAATAAAAAGTTATTGAAATTACCTTCAAAACATCACTAATTCCAATACGAAGAGGTCCATCCGAAGGCGGTTGAGGGGCCACGAAACTGTCTGGAATGAGGGGGAAAATAAAGGGAAATTTGATAGAAAATGGGGAAAATGAAAAGAGATCCAGGATCTTCAGGGGAAAATCTGAAAAAATTAAAAAATTGAAAAATCCTGAAAATCCCAGAGAGTTTTAAAAAATTTGAAAAAAAAAGACTTTTTTTTCAATTTTTTCCCCAATTTTTTCCTCAATCTCAATTTTCAAAAAAAAAACTTTGCTAAATTTATTTGTTAAAAAATCAAAAAATTGGAAAAAATATTTTTATAAAAAAGTCTAATACTCAGTCGATCAAAAAATTTTGGGAATTTTTGAAAAATAGTTTTTTTTGAAACTGTAAAAAAATTTCAAAAAATCATCCTGATTTCATGGAAAATTCGGAAAAAATGAGAGGAAATTCAAAAAAGTTTAGAAATATTTAGAAAAATGTAGGAAAAATGAATCATTATTATTGAAAACCAGGTTTGAGCGAATCCAGCGAAATACAAAAAAATTGCGAATTTTTGAAAAATTTGAATTTAGAATTTTTACAAAATGGGTTATTTTTTTAATCCAGATCAATCAACAAACGAGAAGTTTGAGAATTTTTCAAAATTTTTTGAAACCAATTTTTTTTTTAATTTTCGGAAATTTGAATTAGAATTTTTTTAAAAATAAAATTGAGCTTTTTCTGAAAAACTCCTTCCCAAATGAAAAATAATTCCAAAAAATCCCAATTACTCACCTATCAATTCGAGCAAACACGGTCCATCGTACCACTTATTCTCCATCCGTTTCACCAAATTATCCCCAGTAAATCCGGAAACCGGCACAAATTTCGGTTTGGAGAATCCGGCCTGTTTGGTCAGAAAAACCGAGAGATTGTTGCGGATCTCGTCGAATCGGTCACGCGACCAGTCGACTGTGTCGAGTTTGTTGACGGCCACGACGAGTTGGGTGACGCCTGTAAGTGATAAAGTGATAAGGTGATAAGGCGATAAAGGATTTCAAGATTTTCCCTCTACAGATTCTTCATTGTTTTAGATCCGTTCATTTCAAGATCAAATTAACTTGAAACAGGAATTTTTTTTCAAATTTCAGTAAAAATTGAAAAAAAATGATAAAATGTATAGATTCTAAAAAAAAAATTCAGTTTGATTTGAGAAATATTTTTTAGAAATCAGAAAAATCACCAGAATTTTAAAAATGAGTGGGAGAAAACTCATAAATTCCCAGAATTAAAAAAAAAATTCAAAATTTTTTTTTTGAAATTCAATTTTTTTATAATTTAAAAAATCAGAGGAAATTTTTAAAAAAACACAAAATATTTAGGGAAAATTGTATTCATATGATTTTTGAAAAAAATCTGAAAATTTTTTTTTGCGATTTTCCAGTTGGATAACATCGAAATTGATAAGGAGGTGATTATTGAGTTTTAAAATTCCACTATTATCGTTGCATCCAAAAGTTGCCGCTCACATTCAAAAATTCAAATTAGGCGCGCACGATATCTCGCAGCGAAAAGTACAGTAAGACGTGTATTTTTCAGTGTTTTCTGGCTAATTTTGAGTATTTCCGACTGTTTTTGAATGAATTATTGCATTTTTCGCATTTTCAGACAACAATTTACTCGAAAACAGCCCAAAAACACTGAAAAATGCTACATCTTACTGTAGTTTTCGCTGCGAGATATCGTGCGCGCCAATTTGAATTTTTGAATGCGAGCGGAAACTTTTGGATGCAACGATAATAACGGCGGTAATACTCAATTACTACAAATTCCCATAAAAATTCAGTATGAAACTGGAAAAAATTTTGAAAATTTCGAAAAAACTTGAAATTCCAAAAATCAGAAAAATGTTTGTGGAAATTTTAACAATTCCTCAACTTTTCGGTTTTCTTCAAATGTTTGGTGATCTGAAGCGAGATTAAATTGCAGGAAATTTTTTTAGAATTATTTCAAAAATTCTAGAAACCGCGACCTTTTTTTTCTAAAATTTTCCAAAAAAATGAGGATTGAAATAATTTTTTTTTGAAAATTTTGAAAAATCTAACATTTTCGTGGTGAGACCCAAAAACTATTCAGTTTTCGTATCCAATTTTTTAAAACTATTTTTTTTTTCTGAAAATCTCACCCAAACTCCTCAAAAGCAACGCATGTTCCTTTGTCTGTCCTCCATTTTCAAATCCAGTTTCAAATTCTCCAGTCGTCGCATTAACCACCAGAATAGCTGCGTCAGCTTGCGAAGTTCCAGTGATCATGTTTGAAATAAAGTCCTTATGACCTGGAGCATCGAGGAGCACAATTCGGCGGTGCTCCGTTTCGAAAGAGGTACGGCCAATGTCCATGGTTACTCCACGGGTTCTGAATGGAGTGATAAGGTGATAAAGTGATAAGACAATGATAAATTGATAAAGAATGTATAGAGTTTCAGAAAAATCAGAAATAACAATCGTAGTTTGTAAAAATTTATAAAAATTTTTAAATTTTTAAAAATCAATTTTCTAATTGTTTCTGTTTCAAAATACTCATGTTATTTCGCATTTTTCATTTCTATCAATTCTCAAAGTGTCTTTAGATCCTGTTTGAATATTTTTCATAGATTTGTAGAATTTTCTTATTTCTAGAGAAATTTATGTATTTTTTTCCAGTTTCATTTTTTTTCACTGTTTCAAAAAATCCCCAAAAATTCTTATCTCTCCGATTTTCACATTACTTCCATCGCTACGTGTTCCTTATTTTTACAATTTATACTCAAAAAAGGTGCCGTACCGTTCCTCTTCAGTCTCATCCAACACCCATGCATAGGCAAATGATGCTTTTCCACTGCGAGCCGCCTCGTGTTTGAATTTCTCCATTGTTCGCGTGTCGACGACTTCCAACTGGAAAAAATTTATAGAATTGGAGTGTTTGAGAATATTTAACACGAATTTTAATTCTCAAATTAAAAATTTAAAAAAAAAAATTTTTTTTTGGAAAGTTTAGCAAAAACAGGAAATTTAAATTCTGATTTTTTTTCAAAGTTTCAAAATACTTATAAAATATTTTATTTCTCGAACATCTTCAGTTTGAGTTTGTGTCTCCTAGATGAGCTGTAAGAATAAAGACAAAAATGAGAAGAATCGGAAAATCATAGAGAACCTGCTAAACAAATATTTAAAAAAATTCCAATTTTTATAAATTAAATTTTGATAATTTGTTTTTAGCTGTTACAAAAACTCAAACACAAAAGCTATGAAATTATATAGTTTTCAAATTCCAGAAAATCATGAATATTTTGAAACAGGGATATTTTTTGATTTTCGAATTTTCAAACTTTTTCTTCCTGTTTCAACAATTAGTTTTATTTTTTTCATTTTCCAATTACTTCAGTTGTATGAGGTACAATCTACCATTTTTTTTCCCAGAACTCACATCATGCAACAAATGTCCCATAAGTGTGCTCTTTCCGGCATCCACGTGTCCGACGACAATCAGATTGATAAGATCCTTCTCGGCGACACGGGGTTTCGGTGTTTTCCGTGGGACCGATGGGGCCTTGGCAATGTTTTGGAGTTGATTCCGACGGAATGCTGTCAGGTCGACTTCTGATGAGGGACGGCTTACGGTAGGGGTGGAGGACTCTTGGAGCTGGAAGAGAAATGAAATGAGAATTAGGGAATAGCTTTTTTAAAATTAATTACAAAAAATGTTGGGAAAACACTATGGAAAACAAAATCAAAACATTTTCAAAAAGTTTTCAAAATTTCAAAAACCGAAATAATTTTTTTAAAGCTTTTATTTTTAAAAAAAATTATGGAACTTTACTTTTAAAAATCTCACAAATTTATGATTTTTCAAAAAATTGGAATATCGATTTTTGAAACCTTACCAAATTATTTTACTTTTTTAAAGGAATTTTCGATAAATTAGCAGCTAAACGGGCAAACAATGGAAAAACAGTTTCTCCAGTTGGTAAAAAAATTTCAGAAACTGAAAAAAAAAACGATTTTTTAATTTTTCAAAAATACTGTCAACGGAGATAGAAATTATCAACTTTCTCAGCATTTTTCAATTTTTTCAAATATTTTAGAATTGCAAAAAAAACTTCATTCACTGGTACTGGAACCAATCGTTTATTGATTTTTTAAATTCACAATTTTCATTTTTCAAAACTTGGGAACCGAAAAAATTTGAATTCTAATCAAAAAACATTTCTAATTTTTTTGAAAATGTTCTCAAAAAATTCAAATTTTTGATTTTCTGGAACTGCGACGGCGTCAGCATCAATTTTTATTTTTCGATTTTTATTTCTAAATTTTTTTTGAAACTTTAAAAATTTTTTTTTAATTATCATCATTTTCACCATTTTTTAAATTTTAAATTCAATTTTTGAAATTCCAAAAAAAAATTACTGGTAAATAATGAGAGAAAAAAATATGTGGTTACATCGTGTATTGATTTTTAAAAAATTAGATTTTCAATTTTTCAAAATTTGGAACCGAAAAAAATTTGAATTCTAATTTTGAAATTCACAATTTTGATTTTTTTTCTCTAATTTTTGCATCAATCAAGCATCAATTTTTATTTTTCGATGATTATTTTTTAAAAAAATTTTGAAACTTCTAAAAAAAATTTCAATCTCACATTTTTGACCTGTTGTGTCCTCTTGGGCGTATTCGTATTGCTAGCAGCTTGCGGAGTACTCGGCCGGCTCGGAATCGGATTTTTGGGCGGTTTCTGCTGGAAACTCGGCGCCGTGAGGTTTCGGACGATGGACGAAGTCGGCGCGGAGCTCGGAGCACAAGTGGGCGTGGCCGTGGAGACGGGCGGTTGGAGCAAAGGGGGCGGAGCCGGAGCAGGAGAGTTACGGCCGCTGTCCGTTAGGTACGTGTAGTAGTTGGCGGATAGGGAGTTACGGTCGTACGTGTATTGTTCTGGAGAAATGGGGGAAAATGAGTTCCGGAGGTGTTCTTCTGGTAAGTGACACTTTAGAAATATTCAGAAATTTTGGAAATTGTTGAAACAGTTCCCAATTTCACGGACTTCTTTTTCCGCACTAGATTTGAACTGCGCGCCAAAATTTTTGGCCTAAAATAATTTTTTGAGGCTCTGTATCTGCAGGCCTATGGACGCCTGGACAAAAAATAGGTAGAGAATATCATAAAGAACCATTTTCCAAAAATTTAGAATTTTCTGTCGGGTACATCTCGTTTTTGTAGCACCGCAAGTTGTTCTCAATAGGGCGCGTTTGCTAAAAACCGCGGAAAAAGAAGTCCGTGCAATTTCAAAAAAAAAAATCATATTTCAAGTTTTTCGTGAATTTTGAACAATTTACAGCATCAGCCCATCGACAAGTTCAACGCGGAAAAAATTTAACAATAATTTTCCAAAAATTTAGAATTTTCTGTCGGGTACATCTCGTTTTTGTAGCACCGCAAGTTGTTCTCAATAGGGCGCGTTTGCTAAAAACCGCGGAAAAAGAAGTCCGTGCAATTTCAAAAAAAAAAATCATATTTCAAGTTTTTCGTGAATTTTGAACAATTTACAGCATCAGCCCATCGACAAGTTCAACGCGGAAAAAATTTAACAATAATTTTGGAACAGGAAAAGTTAAAAATCATGATTTTTATAAAGCTGTCAGTTTCTCAAATGAAATGCAAAACGGAAAAATCGTACTGCGTTTTTAATAAAATTACGGTGGCCACCCACGAAGTTTACTCGAAAAGCATGAAATACCGTAGTTTTTTTGAAGGCACGATTTTTCCGTTTTTCGTTGCGAGACCCACTGACGAAAAATGGCTTCACTACGCATTTTTTAGTTATTTTTAATTTGAAATCTAGATATGTCAAACAGCAAAAATTTCGGATTTTCAGAATTTTATGAAAGATGTTGAAACCGTAATAAAGTGTTATTTTTGAGAAAATCAAAAAAATGAGATAGCTCCGGAAACTGATTTTTTAAAATTTTCCCCAAGATCGAAAACAAAGCAAATCTTCAGAATTTTGAAACTGTACATTATTTTTATTTTGAAAGGTGGAGAACAGCATCCACTGAAAATATGGAATATTGGAAAATTATTTTGAAAGAGTTGAAACCGAAATTTTTTTTGATTAAAAAAAATGTGATTTCTAATTTTTCTTTTTTTCATTCTCGTTTTTCACAACTTTCAAAACTTTCTTTCCGGTTTCAAAATTTCGTAAAAATTAAATTTTTCCTAATTTCGAATTTGATCACATGTGCGAAATACTCCCAATTATCAGCGTTATTGTTTTTTCAGCTAAAATACTAATTTACAGTTAGATTTTCTTTAAAGTTTTATAAAATTCAAATTTCCAGGAAAAAAAATTACAGTTAAAACCAAAATTTACAAATAAACACTAAAATTCAATTTTTTTAATAAAAAAAAAACTTCAGTTTCAAAAATAATATTTTTCAATCTGAAAATTCGAAAAATTCATTAGGAACGGTTTTCAATCACCGGAATGTTTTTTCATTTAATTTCAAACTAAAAAAATTAAAAATTTTTGAATTTCCCACTCACTTTCCTCCTCCTCCTCATCCTCATAATCATCATAATCGTCGTAGTCATCGTCCATTTCTAAAAAAAAAATCAATAATTTGAAATTTAAAATTTTTTAAAATTACCATCTTCCAAGTTGAGATTCCTAACCATACGGTGTCGAGACATCTGATGAAAAATAAAAAATAAATAAATAAATATAATTTGAAAAAAAAGATCTGAAAAAAAAACAGAAAATAACAATATCCGGTAGCAAAACCGTTTGAAAATTGCAAAAAAAAAATCCAAAAAAAAAGAATTATTTTTTAATAAAAAGAAATAACAATAAATCCTTCAAAACAATCAGAACTCAAGAAAAAAAACCATTTCTAGCCTACAAAAAATCTCAAAAAAAAATCAGAAAAATCGATTATTTCTCAGCCATAGTCGGTGGTGGATGATAGAAGAGATTCGAGTGAATGACGGTTTCGGTGAGCGACGAGATCAGCGCTGGCTCGTATTTTCCGACGGTTTCGAACGATTTTCCCTCGAGAATCTCAATTCGACGCATTTCTTCCGATAGCTGGAATTTATAGTGATAAATTTATAATTGATTTTTTTTTCAAGGTAGATGAAGAACAAATTGTCTATAATTTTTGAAAATTTCAGAAACATTTTTATTGAAACTGTTTCAAATTTTTTTTTAATTTTAAAGCCGAATTTTAATTTTGTCAAACATACGCCAATGGACAATCATTGTTTTATTTCTACTGACCTAAAACAATTTTTTTGAAACTGAAAAAAATTATTTTTTATTTTTTAGAAAATCTTTTCAGGAATTTCAGAAAGAATTATTTTTTTTTATTGAAAATTACATTTTTTCTGATTTTTAGATTTTGAGTTGCTGCAAGTTTATCGGTATTATCCAGAAATCACAAAATTTTAAAAATAAGGTTTTTGTATTATCGTTGCATCCGAAAGTTGCCGCTCGCATTCAAAATTTCAAATTGGCGCGCACGATATCTCGCAGCGAAAACTACAGTAAGATTTGTATTTATCAGTGTTTTTGGGCTATTTCTGAGTTTTTCAGACTGTTTTTGAATGAATCATTGCATTTTTCGCATCTTTTGACAACAGACTACTCGAAAACAGCCCAAAAACACTGAAAAATGCAGATCTTACTGTAGTTTTCGCTTCGAGATATCATGCGCGCCAATTTGATATTTCAAATGTGAGATGACGTTTTGAAATACAACGATAATAACAGAAATTTTTTTTGTTTTGAAATTCAACTTTTTATATTTTTTGCAGTTTCAAATTATAAATATCAGTTTTGAAAGATTGTTTTCACTCAATGAACTGTCTGGTGTTAAATAATTATTTCAGTTCCAAAACATTTTCCGAAATTTTTTTTTCAGCAACAAAATAATAATCCAATAGACTGGCAACAGTTATCATTTTATAAAATTCAGGCAAAAAAATTTGAATTTTAGAAAATTCCAAAAAATTTTGAAAATAAAATGTTTGATGATCTTCACAACTGTAATTTTTCAGTTTCAAAAATTTTTCCTTCAATTTTGTAAATTTTCTTATTTTTAATCGACGATGTATTGTAATTCACGTATTTTTTTGAAATTAAAATTTTCCCCGTCAGAAAAAAAGAACATTGTCATAAAATCCAGAATTTTTAAAAAATCAATTGAGTGAACCAGAAAAAACATCAAATTGTGGGATATTCACAAAAATTGCAAAAATCCAAATTTTTTCAGTTTCAGAATTTTCACAAAATTTTAAATTCATATTTCTGGACATTGGTTCGGCATTTCTAAATAACATTTTTTTTCCAAAAACAGCAATGGTCCTTCTCTTTGGATTCATTTTTCTCAGTGACCAAATTAATTTCAAAAATTGTTATCAGTTTTTCAATTTTTAATCAGAGGTATTTATTTTCCTCCTATTCAACATTTCTACTAATGGGGTAATTGTCATAGATACCAAAATTTTTTTCTTAAATTTTTTAAATTATTTTCATTTTTCTAATACTTCTAAATTGAACGAAGCAGAAAAAATATTCAAAACTTTTTTTCATGGATTTTCACTATTATCGTTGCATCTCAAAGCTGCCGCTAGCATTCAACATTTCAAATTGGCGCGCACGATATCTCGCAGCGAAAACTACAGTGTGATTGGCATTTTTCAGTGAGTTTTAGGTATTTTGCAGCTTTTCCGACTGTTTCCAACTGAATTATTGCATTTTTCGCTTTTTCCGACAACAATTTACTCAAAAATAACCCAAAAACACTGAAAAATGCACGTCTTACTGTAGTTTTCGCTGCGAGATATCGTACGCGCCAATTCGAGGTTTTGAATTCGAGCGGCAACTTTGAGATGCAACGATAATAAAATTAGCGAAATCCATTTTTTTTTCAGTTTCAGAATTTTCACAAAATTTCAAAATCATATTTCTGGACATTGCTCGGTACGACCATTAAAGAAATTAAAAAAAAAATTTTTTTTGAAAGAAAAACAACAGTGAATTCGGAATTCTTATTGAATTTTCTTTTTTTTTCCTAAATTCCCAGAAAACCTCCCCCATACCTTTGCCATTTCATCATTCAGTGCCTTCCGTTTCTCCTGTGTCTCCCTTTTGTGCTCTTCGACTTCCTTATCATATCTCTCGTGCAATTCCTCCAATCGCTTCTCCTTCTCGTTCTCCACACGCAATTTCAGTTGAGCTTCAGCCCAGGCCTGAAAAAAATTAATTAGATAAAAATAGCTTGGAAATCAGTAAAAAATGCAAAAAATTCCAGAAAAACGTCTGGAAAATTGAAAAATCTGTAAAAAATCAGTGTAAAAATAGAAAAAAAAAACCCTTTTTCCCATTTTTTACCTTTCTCGTCTTGACATGAGTCGGTCGTTTCGGCACATGATACGATATCTTCAGTGCCGAAATAGTCCGTTCAAATGCCGCTTCGTTTTGTTCTCGAAGGATTCGGAGGGCTTTACGACGTTCGTTGATGACCAGCCAGATACGGTGAGTCAGCCAGGTGGGCTTCTGGAAGGAAAATACAGTTTCAGAGGTTTTTTAAAATTTTTTTGGGAACAAATAGTAGTAATCGGACTGCATCCGTATCTCCATAACTTCAAAAAAAATTAATTAATTTTTTTTTTGATTTCGGGGAGTTTAGCCTGTGAAATTTGAAATTTGAAAATTCGTAAAAAAAATGAAAATATTCGAATTTTACGGTTTCAGAGATTTTTGAATTTCGTTAAAAATTTTAGAAAATATTAAGACAGTCGTTGTATCTCAGAGAAATTTTGAATTTACAAAGAATTTTCTAGAAAAAAAAACAGCAATTTGAAATTTTTTTAATTTGACAACATTTTTTTGGAAAATAAAAATATCAGTTTCAAATTTTTATTTTGTAATTTCGAAGCTCAAATTTGATAATCTGTAGCGAATTCAATACAGAATTATCTTTAAAAATCACAGTTTGGCTATTTTTTGAATCAAAAATATTGGTTTCAAAAAATGAATTAATTTCAGTAAGAAATTATTTTGTGATAGTAATGGGATTTTGAAAAATATAATTACAGTTTCAGAGGTTTCCAAAATTTTTTTGGGAATAAATAGTAGCAATCGGACTGCATCAGTAACTCCACTTTAAAAAAATTAACTAGTTATTTTAGAATTGTTTGTAATAAATGAAAATGTTCAAATTTTACGGTTTCAGGGATTTTTGAAATTTGTTAAAGATTTTAGAAAAATAATTCGGCTGCGGTTGCATCTTGAAGAAATTTTTAATTTTGAGAGATTTTCCGAAAAAAATCAACAATTTGAAAATTTTTTAAATTTTAAAATTAGAGGATTGAATTTAAAAAATGTTACGATTCGAAAATTACAAATTACAGTTTCAGTATTTTATTTTTGCTTTTGAAGATGAAATTTGATAATCGGTAGCGAATTCAATACGGAATTATCCTTAAAAATCAAAATTCGGCTATTTTTTAAAATTATTTAAAAAACCGGTTTTAAAAAATATATTAATTCCAACAAAAAATTATTTTCTGATCTGGATGGCATTTTTTCAGAATATAAATAACAGTTTCGAAAACATTTTTAATATTAAAGATAAAAAATAACTATAATTACTTATCAAATTTCGGAGAAGGTGGTTTTTTAAAAATTAATCTTCGATATTTTAAAGAATTTTTTTTTTTTAGTTTCAAGTTTTTCAGTTTCAACAATTTTTGATATATTTTCGGATTTTCAATTAATTTATTCCACACCACATTTCAGAATTTTCAAATTCCCTCACCTTTTTCGTTTCCTGTCCAATATCATTGACAAGAAGTGACCAATGTCTGATGAGAGCTGTTAGCCAGGCGACTGGAAAAAAAATCAAATTTTTAAATTCCCGCCTCAATTTTTCAATTTTACCCTTCATTTCCAGACTATTCTCATCCAGTGAGTGCTGGCGGACTGATTTGATAAGACTTTGTTTCCATTCTTGTGATAACTCGCGTCTCGTCGCCATTTCCACACTAAAATAAGTAAAATTTCGCTTTTTTTAAAAAAGATTTATTGATTTTCTAGGATTTTTACCTGAAAATCCTTTTCACCGACTCTGGCGCATTGGAAAGCACGTCTAAATCCTCATATTTCGCTCGAATCTTGTCTTTTTCCACTTTTGGCAGTCCGAATTCGGTTTTTTCCAAGATCTGAACGTTTTTTCTTTGTTTTTATGAGATTTTTCGGGAATTTTATTGATTTTCAGAAGAAAAATGATGAAATTCGTGAATTTATCAAAAATTTACCAAGTTATCGGCAGCTTTCAGTCCCAAATCGCGTTCACTTCCGATTTTCTCGTAGTAAAGCTTGGAAAGTGCATCGATATAGTTTTCATCTGCAAAATCCACTGGTTTTATTGATTTTCCAGCTTAAAACTCACCCAACGGCAATTCCCTGGCCTTTTTCTCGAAGTAATCCGGGTCTTGTTTCGCTGGATCAGTGATCTGCAGGAATTATCGATTATTTCTGGTATTTTTTGAGTTTTTACCTTTTGATGAATGTTATAAAAGGCGGTTCGTCCTCGTTGTAACTGACAAGACGTGTGAACGAATCGGCGCAAGTTGATCATCTGAAAAATTAATTTTTCAAAGTTTTAGAAGAAAAAACTTGTATTTTGAGTGGTTTTTTATAGATTTAAGTGTATATTCCAATTTTAAACAGATTTTATTGAGAAAAAATTAACAAAAATGAGCAAAAACTGGCAAAAACTGAGGAAAACTTATGGAAAACAAACAATTCCTTATCAAATTCCATTTTCTCATCGACTACGGTACACAAACTCCGCAACCACCGCCACGCGCATTCGCACAAACTTTAAAGGAATTTGTCGCGATTTTCCATGTTGGTCCCGCCTGGATTTTAAAAGCTTATGGTTTTGCTGAAATTAAAGGATTTTCTCCTAAATTTGGTTGTGGGTCTCGCCACGACTTGAAGGAGTACTGTAGTTTTCAAAAACGGACTGTGCCGAAATTCTTGCTGATTTTTTCGATTTTTCTCAATTTTTTTTGATTTTTGGTCGATTTTGGTCGGTTTTTCTGCATTTTTCTCAGGAAAATTGATGAATTACGTGAATTTTCAATGGAATCTGCAAGAAAATGACAGATTTTCATTGATTTTCATGCAAAAAATGTGAAAATTTACCAAAAAAATTTTTATTCCGAAAAAAAATTGTTTTTTCAGTTTGTAAATCGATTTCTTCAGTTTTTCACGTTTAATCGTTTCTCTCTCTGCTATTTCTTCATTTTTCTTGCACTTTCTCCAAAAATCTCTTAATTTCTCTTTTTTCCAGCAATGGCGACCCAAAAGCTGAGCTTCTTCGAGAAAATCGCCAACACTCTTGGGACTCTCTACCGCCACCAGGCTCAACAGTTCCCACGCCGTCTCGCCATCCTGAAGGCCGTCGGAAAGCACGAGTTGGCGCCGCCAAGAACCGCCGATCTGCCGGCGATCAAGGCCGACTGGGCCAAGGTTCAGCAGTTCATCCAGACCAAGCAGTACGTCAACTTGACTGTCAAGGTAAGCCAAATCACTAAAAATTTGCCCTAAATATTCTAACTTTTCAATTCTTTTCCAGGAAGGACTCGTCTACACCGCCGTCGCTCTCGAGATCATCTTCTGGTTCTTCGTCGGAGAGATGGTCGGCCGTCGCTACGTCTACGGATACCTCGTTCCATCGGACTACGTCTCCAAGGACACCAAGGCCAAGGTCGCCGAGCAGAAGAGACTCGCCGCTCTCGAAGCCTAATTCTGCTTTATATTCCTGTCGATGTTTTCTCCTTTTTCGTTTTTCTTCTATCAGAATAAGTAAAAAGTTCTAGGAATCAAAGCCATTTATTCAGATTCCACCACTAGTATCCTCTCCTGCCTCTCTTGTGTAATCCTTTCGTTCCTCCTCGTATTTCTCCACCAAATTCAGCCCGCAGTACTGCCGTTTAAGCCGATTTCCCTTGAACACGAAAGCGGTGATAGTCGGAGCAAAGGTGATCTGATTATGGCCGCTGAAAAAATATTGATTGTAATTTTTAGTCCCCAAGTTCCCCTTACTCAGTTGTAGGCTCCTCATTGATCGAAAGTGTCTTATTCGTCTTCTCCTGACTTTTAATCCCAGCCTTCTCGGGCGCCGCCTTCCCCCCAAACTCAATCGTGCCTTTCAGCGTGTTCAAGTACACAATCTGCCGGCTGCACGTCTTCTGATACCTTTCATGGATCATCGACAACGGCTCCACCAGCACCCGAGGCCCCGCCTCCTTCTTCGGCTCCACCACCCCCGAATCCTTGACCTTCTCCTTGGATTCCAGCGCCTCAATCAACTTCTCCGCTGTCACCGTGAACTTGCCCTCCGGATCATCATCAAACTCCTCATCAGCAGCACCGCTCTTCGGAATCCAATACGTCATGCCTTCCTTTTCCATTCTTGACTGCGAAATGGAAAGGGAATACCACGATTCGAGGAACAGGCCGTGCTTCTCGTCCGTCGTATTCGCATTGTACTTCTCGTCGTCTGGTGGATCAGGTCTGATCTCATCGGGAGACGGTGGATCCGTTTTGTGCTCATCGACAATTATGGGCTTCCGCGGAACAACCGGATTGGCATCGTAGACACTGGAAAAAGGAGAAAAAAATCATTAATTGGGGAATTTCGAAAATTCAGAAAAAATTGAAAGTTTGAAATAATAGAAATTCAAAAAATTTTAATTTTTACAAAAAATCTAAATTTTTAAAAATTCCAAAACTTGAGAAAATCAATATTTTTGAAAATCTAAAAATGTGAAAAAATAAATTTGAAAAATCTGAACTTTTGAATAAAATTTTTAAAAATCTGAAATTTAATTTTTTTTTTTCAATTTTCACTTTTTTTTTAAAATAAAAACCATTCTTTCAGTTTTCAAATATCTCAAAACATTTAAAAATCAATCAACAATTCAAAATTATTTCCAAAAATGCCTACCTCTTGAGCTCATCATACTCGGCCTGCGACTTGCCCGGCTTATTACCGAATCTCTCTTTCTGTGCATCCCTCAACGCTTTCAGCTTGTTCTCTTGTTTTGTCTGCAAAATTTGCATTAGGGCGCACTTGCCGAAAATTCGAAAAATCTAGAAGTTCGCATTGGAGCGCACTTGCCTAAAACCGTAAGATTCTAGAAATCTTCATTGGAGCGCACTTGTCGAAATTTCAAAAAATCTAGAAACTAGCGTCAGAGCGCCAAAAAATCAAAATTCTAGAACTTCGCATTGGGGCGCTCTTGAGAAAAAAAACCAAAATTTTCGAAATTTGCATTAGAGCACATCTGCCTAAAATCCAAAATTCTGAAATTCGCATTGGAGCGCACGTGCCAAAAGTCAAAAATATGAAAGTTCGCATCAGAGCGTACTTGTCAAAAATAAAAATTTCTAAAAATTTTCATTGGAGCGCACTTGTCTAAAAACTGAAACTTCAGAAATTTGGATTAGGTCGAACTTGTCAAAAAATCCCAAAGTTCTAGAAATTTGCATTAGAGCGCACTTTTCGAAAGTCAAAAAACCGACAGTTCGCATTAGAGCGCACTTGTCAAAAATCACAAAGTTCTAGAAATTCTCATTAATTTCCAAAAATCCAAGAATTGAGCATTAGAACGCAAATGTTACCTGACTCTTAACATCAACAAAAGTCTTATCAGGTGCCAAACTGAACAAGTAGAATTCTTTCAATCGGCCGAATTCCACTTCGACCGTTTTTCCGTCTTTCATCTGGACTCTTGTCGCACGAGCCAGTTTTGGATGTTTCTGGAAGAAATGGGTGGGCGGGAAATTTGAAAAAAAACATGAAAATTTGAGTTTCTGAGAGAAGGAAAGGCGGGAAATTTGAATTTTTGGAAGGAATTCAAATTTGCAAAACTTACCACATCACTTTTAGCCGATCTCGACACATAAACGTTCTTCGGCTCGAATATCTTCAAAACTTGCTCTTTTTTGAACGAAGCCCAGTCTTGTTCCGCTTGAAGCGCGCTTTTTCTGGAAAATATGGTTTTTTTTTGGAAATTCAGTGCCTAAAAATTTCGAAAATTTGGATTTTTTCAGAAAAAAGGTTTTGAAACTGAAAAAAAAATTAATTTTTAATTTTTAATTTTAAGATTAAAATAATTTCTCCAGTTTCAAAAAATCAATATTTCGTTTTTTTTTTTGGAATCTTTCAGTGTCTTTTTCTCTTTAAAAAAAAAAAAAAAATTTTTCAAATAAAATTTTTGATTTTTTTAATGGAATCAACTTTTTTTTCCAGTTTCACAGAATTTTCTTAAATTTCAAATCTTTCGTGAAATTTATTACATGTGTGGCAGTATCATTTAGTAAAAAATTGAAAAATCATAGAAAAAGGATTTTGAAAATTTTCAGTTTCAAAAAATTAATTTCTAAAAATTGGTTTTCCTAATTTTTGATTTTGACGAAGTTGAAATAGTATAAAAATTTGAAAAAGAATCGCAAAAAATGAAATTTTGATTTGAAATTCCCAAAAAAAAACTGCAGTTTCAGAAAATATACTTCAAAATTGAAATTACTGATTTTTTGATCTCTTCAACTTTTCAATTTCAAGGAAAACTTCCAAACGAAATTTTAGAAAGTATTTTTAAAAAATTGAAAATTAAAATATTTCCAATTTCAAAAATTAACTTCCAATTTTTTTAATGATCTTCTGAAAAATTCCAAAAATTTTACAGTTTCAAATTATTCCCGAAAATTTGTATTTTTTTAAATTTCCAGTGTTACGTCATAGTGCTCAAAGATTCAAAAAAAATTTCAAAAAATTAAAAAAAACAGTCTTTAGTTTCAGAATATTTTTAAAAATGTTCATAATTTTCCAAATTCAGTATTTGGTCAACATAAACTTTGAAAGATTTGAAAAAATTCCAAAAATTTTACAGTTTCAAAATATTTCTTAAAAACTGCATTTTTTCGATTGTCCAGTAATTCGTCGAAAGTGTACCACCCAGATGAAAAACATTTTTTAATTACACTTTTTTTTCATATTTATTATCGTTGCAACTCAAAATCGGAGTGGGTAGATTTACGGAGTTGAGGCTCCCGCAACGCGCGAAAGCAAAACGTGCTGCGCCTTTAAAGCGGGGTACGGTAGTCGCGCGAAAATAAATTTCGTTTTTTTCCGCAATTTTCCTAATTATCATCAGTTTTTCACTCGATTTTCGCACTTTTTACATGGAAAATATACTTTTCGTGCTTTTTTCGACGTAAAAAGTGCGAAAATCGAGTGAAAACCCGATGAAAATGAAGGAAATAGGTGGAAAAGAGGGAAGCAACTACCGTACCCGCTTTAAAGGCGCAGCACGTTTTGCTTTCGCGCGTTGCGGGAGCCTCAACTCCGTAAATCTACCCACTCCGATTTTGAGTTACAACGATAATAATATTCCTAAAAATTTTCTTTATTTTTCAAATTCAGTATTTTGTCACACTAACTTTGAAAAATTACAGTTCCAAAAAAATTCCAAAAATTTTACAGTTTCAATCTATTTCCAAAAAATGTTTTTTTTTATTTTCCAGTAGCATGTACGCACAAAGTGAAAAACCCAATCCCCAAAAAAAAATTTTTTTTTTAATTTTCAAAGATTGACAAAAATTTCTAGTTTCAAAATATTCCAGAAAACGTTCAATTTTTTCAAATTCAGTATTTGGTCAACACAAACTCTGAAAAATTAGAGAAATTTTAAAAAATTCAAAATCCAAAAAATACCAAAAAACTTTAATTTTTATTTCCCAGTAATTCGTATGTCCCTCTAATACCCATTCTAATTTTCAAAAAAATTTTCAAAATTTATTTCAGTTTCAAATTATTCTCAAAAAATTGTTTTTGTTTTTTCAATTTTTCGGTGATACAGATTTCAAAAAAATTTCCGTTTCAAAATATTTTTTAAAAAACGTTAAATTTTTTCCAAATTCAGTCTTTTGTCTACAAAAAACTGAAAACATTTTTTTTGAAATTCCAGTTTCAAAAAATCTTTAATAATTTTCCAAATCTTCTAATTTTCAGTACGGCTCCTAGTTTCTTCCCCAAAAATCAATAAACCAAAGCCTAATTGCGCACTTTGCCTGATCATATTCAGCGGGTGTCAACTTGTAAATCCGCATCATCTTCTTTTTGTACTTCTCCTTATTTTGTTTCGAACCCTTCTTCTTCTTGTGCTTTTTCATCATTTCCGATTGCGCACTCGACTGCATTACCGACGGAATCAACTTTTGGAAGATGTTCCGCTTCTTCACGACTTTAAGCCATTTTTAAATTTTTTGCATTAAAAACTAGCAAACCTTTGATATTTTTAAGGCTCGTCATCTCGGATCTACACGAAATGATTTCAATCACCGATTGGGAGAATTTATTTGTGGTGGTCACGTAAAAAGATAAAAACTGGGTCGGGGGTAAAACTTACAAAAGAAAAGATGGAATAAATTAGGAATAGCAGAAAAAAGAAAAACGGCGATTTATTCGTACTGGCAGTTGGACTCGGCGATCGACCAGTCGCCAATGATCTTCTCCTCCTTGCCGAGAACGACGCCTTCCGTCGCGTCGACACGTCCGATCTCGAACTCGTTGTCGGCGACACAGTCGTGATAGAGGGTCAGCTCGAGCGACTTGCGGAGCACTGCTTCGGCATCTTCGCGCGAGAGCTCCTCGCCCTTCTTTCTCCACTCGTCCTCGACGGCCTGGTTCAGCAGGAACGCTCCGAGACCCGTGGCGATGTGCTTCACCTGGTAGGCGCAGCCCTGAAAAAATCAGAATTCCAAAACAACTGAAAACTCTTCATTTTCCCTACCTTCTGAGTGATGACACCGATGAACGGAGTGCTCGTCTCCTTGTTATTCTTCTCCTCCTCCTCGACACCGGCGACGACGAGCGTATTCCACAGCGGGTTCATCTTGCAGCGTCTAAAACATCAAATGTTCGTTTAAAATTGAAGAATTTATTTATTTTCCGCCTACCTTCCATAGAGAAGGCTGGTAAGGTATCCGTGAAGGGCCTTCGGTCCGATGTCCTGATCGAATCGCTTCCAGAGAAGCACCTGACGCTCGATGACGTTCTGGAGCCAGTGGAAATCGGCGTGATCTCCGCCGAAAGCGATGAGAACGTTGTCGTTGACCTTGTATTGACGGGAGACGTTCTGAAAATTGAATTTTCCTGATTGTTCCGGAATTTTTCTGAAAAACCTTGTATCTGGCGGTCTTTCCATAGGAAACAACACGATCGGTGAGCACAACGACTCCAGTCTTGTACTGGAGAGCAATGACGGATGTTCCGGTGCAGGTTGGGTTGCTGGAAAAGGGAAATTCAAAAATTGCGGGATTTCTGGGATTTCCAACTTACAGAGTTCTTTGGAGTTCGTCGTGAGCGTTCATTTTGGCTCTGGAAATGCAAATTACAGTGAAAAATCAATGAGAAATGGGGAAAATTGGCTGGAAAAACAAGAAAAGCTGTTCGAAATTGAATGAGAAATCAAAATAGTCATCATAATGCAATCGCGCCCTGTTGAGGATTCCCGCGGCAGTGGAACTGACGCGCAAATGCAGAATCACTAATTCTCGCTGTTCCTACTTAATTTTCTGCCAGATTTCTACGTTTTTCTAGTAATTTTTCATTGCACATATACTTTTTAATGTTTTCAAAAATCTATTTAACAAAAATAATCAATCGGTCTCGCTGAAATCCGTCAAAAAACTTTGTTTTTCAAATTGTCGTCAATTCTGATGCATCTACGGTGTTTGCGTATAATGGATTATTTTTTCCACATTCACATTGTTTTCGCACAATTCTCGTCTTTTTCTCTGATTTCTCTCGCTTTGTCTTGCGTTATGTTGTGATTCCAATCGATTTTCCCATTTTCCAGCCCAAAAATGGCTACCCAACACGACGAGGACGACTACAACTCTTCTTCCGACGAGGACTACGACCCGGAAAAGGACACGGAAGTGGATCCACAAGACGAAGTAAGGATTCCCCGTTACCGCCAATTTATTGCCCATTCCCCTGAACAGATTGACGATGCCGAGGCGGCCGACGAAGAGCCAGAAGACGTGGAAGCGCTGAAGAAAGATGCGAAAAGCGGGAAATCCGCAGAAGAACCGTCGAAAGAGGAGGATATTGATGCATTGTTTGCGGAGTTGACTGGAGAAGATCCGGCGAAATTTGCGAAAACAGAGGAGAAAAAGGAGGAAGTCAAGGTTTATCCGAAATCGGCGAGGTAAGAAAAATTGGAAAAAATTTTTGAAAAATAGGAAAAAAATTGATGAAAAATTCTAAAAAAAATATGAGAGTCCTGGGAATTTATCTAGAAGTGTCTAGAAATTCTGTATATATTTTTAAAAAATTTTGAAGCCAAAAAAATCAATAAAAAATATTTTTCAGCCCAGAATCCACTCCATCGGCTTCTTCCTCCTCTTCCTCTGCGGCCTACCCTTCAAAGTAAGCTATTTATCGGTTTTTTCCCTAATTATTATATCCCATTTTTCAGCTCTGAATCGCCCGAAAAACCGTCTGAACCGGTTCAAAACGGAAAAAAGCGCGTCGGACTGCTGGATGCCGCCAAGACGATGGCGAAACGCTCGAAAACGTCGGTTTTGGAGAAGTCGGATCGCGATTGGAAGAGTTTCAAGACTGAGCAGAATATTAAGGTGAAAAAATCAATAAAAAACATTTTTTCCAAAAAAAAAAATCGATTTTCCTTGAATTTTAGGCCAAAAATTCTGAAAAACTTTTTTAAATCCATTTTTTTTTTCAAATTTAATCTTTCAGGAAGACTTGGAATCTCACAATCGCGGAAAAGGCGGATATTTGAACAAAATGGACTTTTTGAATCGAGCCGACAATCGGCAATTTGAAAAGGAGCGCGCTTTCCGTGCCACTGCTCGGAAGGATAACTGATTAATGTTTTCGAATTTGTCAAATTGTGATTATGATCTTTTCTCTGAAATTCCTTTTTCAAAAACTCAAGAAATTCATATAAAATTAAGGAATCTTGAAAAGAGAAAAAACAGTTGACGACGAGAAAATTCTATGGAAAAAATGAAAATTTTAGGGAATTACAGAGAAAATTAGGTGGAAAATCACATTTTTTAAGAATTTTAGCGGGAAAAATGGGCGGAAATATGACGGAAAATGAATAGAAAGAAGGGCGACGAAATGACAAAACTCGTTAGTTTTTAGAATTGTTGGGGGGGAATTTTCGAGAAAAATGTGTGTGGAAACT
The DNA here is from genome assembly GCA_900536315.3 of Caenorhabditis becei. Classification (NCBI taxonomy): domain Eukaryota; kingdom Metazoa; phylum Nematoda; class Chromadorea; order Rhabditida; family Rhabditidae; genus Caenorhabditis; species Caenorhabditis becei. Next base: position 256,886 of record LR539394.1, read on the forward strand.
GGGATTTTTTGCGGGGTTTTTCAGGGGGTTTTTTAGAATTAAGAAATTTGGAAATTAAAATTAAGATAGAATTTTTGAGAAAAAACGGAAAATTAAAATTTTAGACAAAAAATGGGTTACCATGAAGTAGAGAGCACGAGGGGAACTGGAAATCAGATGGGGGAAAGAGCCGGTGATTTTTTATGAATTTTTTTACAGAAAAAAAATGATAAGGGGGAAATGATAAGAGATAAGGGTAAAGCATGATTTTAAATTCTGGGGAAAAAAAAAGAAAAGAGTTACTTGAGAAGCAGGGTGATGAGCGAGAAAGTTGGAGAGACGGAGAGAAAGAGAGGGGAAATTATGACGTGGAAATGGTATTTTTTGAAGGAAATTCGATTTTCTTGAATTTTTGGTGTATTTTTTTCTATTCATCCAACTCGAGGTCATCGATATCATACAGATCGTCCTCTTCGTCCGAGAAATAAACCTGGAAAAATGGGAAAATTAAAAATTATTGATTTTTTAAAAATATTATTATTTCGCCCGATGAATAATAGTTTCGAGAATTGAAAAAAAAAAATTTTTCAGTGAAACTGATTTTTTGGTATTTAGAAAATTATTAGAAATTTTGGTAAAGATGATTAATTTTTTGAAATCATAATTTTAAATTTTGGAAAAATTTTGAAATAGTACAAAAAATGAGAAAATCAAATAAAAAAAAAATAAAATTCGGTGGAAATGATTAGAGATGTTTTAAAAATTTGATTTTGAAAAATCAATTTGCAGAAATTGCGAACCATTATGAAAAAAGCAAAAAATTGGAAAAAATGAATCTTTTGAAACAGTAACTTATAATTTTTTTCGATTTTTGGAAATTTTTATTAAATTAAAGCGGCTGGCTGATAATTTCTGAATTTTTCTATAAGTTTTGGGAAACAATTCTGTGAAACAGAAAATTTTTATTTTTGAATTTTTTAAAAAATTTGTTCCGAACACCATCGTGCAAATATCAAGAAAATTTTCCAAAAATAAGAAAATCAATAATTTTTGAAACTGAATCTTTAGTTTTCAAAAATTGGATTCGTCTTTTTCTTTTCGGAACATTTTTCACGATTCTCTCCAGTTTCCGTAGATTTTTTGAAATCTCATTTTTTTCAATTCAAAAAATAAAAATAAAAACTCACCCTATTGTTGACGACTCCCGAGTTACCGTACACCGTGTTGTCGAACTTCTCACGCTTGATGGACGGTCTGAAAAATCAATAAATTCGATGAAATCTTCAGAAATCAAAACGATTAAAGAAAAATATACATTCTACGCTTCAATTTTTCTAGGAAACAGAAAAAATGCAGAAAAAATTAAAGAGGTTTGGAAAATTCCCCAATTTTCGTTCCGTTTTAGAATCAGGTTCTAATAATTTCAACAAAGAAAGTTATTCGATGAGAAACTCCAGAAATCACTTCTCTTGGTTACAAAATTAACTTTTCATCAATTTTTGAATTTAAAAAAAAAATCAATTTCGTTCTCATAAAATTTGAAATTTTCCCTGCAGTTTCAAAAATTCTAGTAAATTTTTATGATTTTGAATAATTCAATTCTACTTAGTAATAATGTTTTGATAATTAAAAAAAAAGTTATTCAATGAGAAATTCCAGAAATCACTAATTTTAGTTTAAAAAAAAATATTTAATTTTCGCCAATTTTTGAAATTTTAAAAATTTAAAAAAAATGAAAAATAAAAATTATTTTAATAAAATTTTAAAATGTTTTTGAGAAAATTTAGCAGTTTCAAAATTCCAAAAAATCTTTACAAATTTTGAAAATGTCAGTTCCACCTTCAAAATTGTTTTTATAATTCCCAGAAAAAATTAAATTTAAAAACCAGAAAAATCAAAATTCACTGATTCTGGAGACATCTAATCATTTTCAATTTTTTTTAATTCAAAAAAATCAAAAAGAAACAAAAAAGCATACCCTCGATTAGTCGGCGCCTTCCGCTTCCTCTTGACAGCGGCGGCAGCGGCTCCTTTGGCTCGTTCGGGGCATTTGAAGGCTTTGACGATTGGATAAATGTTGCCGAGTACCGTGACAACGTCTTGTTCAGAAGAGGCTGAAAATTAAGGATTTAGGGAAAAAATATTGAAAAATTCAGTAAAAATCAATGAAAAACAGAAATTTTCAGCGAATAAATACGATTTTTGGTTATTTTTCACTGAAAAATCACAAATTTCTCCCATTTTCTGAAAACTTCGCTGCTATTGGGATTCAGGAAAAAAATTCAACAATTCTGTAAAAAACACTGAAAAACCGGAGTTTAGGCTTATTTTCACTGAAAATCTCCAAATTTCCCCCTATTTCTGTAAAATTCAGTGCTAACCTCCAGTGACAGTAATCGATCCAGTTGTATGAATACGAAGAGTGGCTTTTGGAGTGGTTGATCTCCACACGAGACCCACTGACAACTCGGGTTCATAAGTCGCTTCGTGCGGATACTTTTCAGCGACTTCTTCGATTTTTATTCCGAATGGAAGACGACACGTGGCAAGCACGTTGTTCACCTGGAAAATGGAAAAATTTTTTTCTGCAGTTTCAAAATTTTCAGAAAAAAATCAAGCGGAATTCAATTACACTAATTCTCGAAAAAAAATATGAGAACGATTTCAAAAAAACTGTATTTTTGAAGATTGAAAAATGAAACAAACTTTCATGAACACTGTTTCGTAAAATTTTTACGAATTTTCAAAATTTTAGAAAATCGGTATTAGTTTTGGAGCAATTTTTCACACAATTCTTCAGAATAATAATTTTTTTTTATTGAAAAACTTTCATTTTCAAAATTTCCAATTTTGAAAACTTTAAAAAATAAATTCAGTTTTTGTCCCGCTCTTGTTAGAAAAAAAAAAACAAACATTCACTGAAAATTAGCAAATTCTGAGCATTTTTGAAAAATTGAAAAAAAAAATTCCAGTTTCAAAAATTTTATGATTTTCAGAAATTATTTTTTTAAATGTAAAAATTCTCAGTTTCAGAAATTCAAATTTTCAAAATTTGTTCAACAAATTCAGTTGAGTTTCGCTGTTTTCAGAACAAACATAAAAATTTTCTCGAAAATTCAGGGAATTTCAGCAAATTCTAGAAAATCCAAACGTTTTTTATAAATAATAATTTTTCAGTTGTAAAAATATATGAAATAGTGAAAAATATAACGAATATGATTCTCCTTTGCTTTTGAGTTCAAATAAATTTTAATTCCAATTTTTTCAGTTCCAAATTTTCCAAAATTGTTTAAAATTCAAACATCTTCAGTTTTCTGTATCAGGATGTTCAAAACCTCCCAAAAATAAAAAAGGCCACTAACCCGATAATTCCTGATAACAACTCTCTCATGGACCTTTCCCATCACTTTCTGAACGTGTCGGGCGATCGATCGGGCCGCTTTTTTGCAGTCGATTTCGCTGAAAAATCAAATATTTGATTAAAAAAAAAAGAAATCAGAAAGTTAAAAAAAAATAAAAAGAACTAGAAAAAATCTAACAATTGTAAAATAAATAAATAAAAAAACAAAATGAATTTTAAAATCATAAAAAATGGACCAACCTGCGACATCCAACAATATAGACCTTTCCGGAGCTGTAGACCTTGATGTAGCAGTTGGGATCCCTTTTCTGCTTCATCATCACTCCCTTCTCCCGTTCATAAGTCACGTTATTCGTGTTCATCGCTAGTTTCCGAAGATCAATGTGCAAGGGGAGGGTGTAGTTGCAGACGACGTTGCGGATCTGGAAAAATAAATAAATTACAGAAAAAAAAATTAAAAATGATAATGATTTTTTAAAAAAATGAACTAAAAATGAAACCATGATTCAAAATAGAACATCAATTATCTTTTTGAAAAAAACATTTAAAAATGTTTTTTGAAACATTTTCAGATTTTTTTTTAGAAATTCAAAAATTTCTGCTTTTTCAGAATTGAAATTTTGCGAATAAAAAATTTAAAAAAATGCATGTAAATATGAAATAAATATAATTTCTCTTCATTTTTTAATTTAAAAATTTTCAGCAGGATGATTCTACAATCAAAGCTGCTTTTCCAACTTTTAAATATTTAAAAAATTTGAAACCCCAATTTTTTTCAAATTTTCCCAAAAATCCTGCTTTACCTGAATATCAATCGGCTTATCATCATCCGGATCCTCTTCTTTGATAATCGGCTTCACTTCCTCGGGTTCTTCGATTTTTATGGGAACCTGAAGAATAAAATGAAAATTCCAGTTTCAAAAAACTTATTTTTTTTCAAATATTCCGAAAATAAATCAATTTTAAATAAATTTAACCTCAAAAAAATCAGAAAAATACCAAAAAAAAATTGATTTTTTAATGTTAAATAAATTTATCAAAAGAACAAATTCTATTGATTAGTATGTTTTATCGATTCAAATATTTTTGGGATTTTTTGAAAATGCAAATTAACTTTTTTGAATTTCAAATTTTTTTAAAAATTCAATTTCCTACCGGTTCAGGACTGGGTTCTCTCAACGGAACCGCCAAATTGGCCGGTTGTCCTTGCTGATAGTACTGTTGTTGTTGGATCTGCGGATTCATTGTCTGATTCATATGAAGTGGATTCTGAATCTGTGAATTCTGAATCCCTTGAATCTGCTGCGGATGACGTTGAAGCATCTGACGCATTTGTGGCTGTTGCTGAGGTGGTCGTTGCGGATTCTGAATGCCTTGTGGCGGTCCCCGATGCATCTGATGGAACTGTCCTCCAGAAGACACAACGACATTCTGGAAGCATTGCTGATAAGATAAGGGGCTTATCAGTTGTTATCACCTGTTGTGTTTGAGCATATCGTACTTGTCCTTGTTGGCTGCTCATTTGGCTTTGACTTGACGTCACGTACACGGCACGTTGGCCACCGGCCTGTTGTTGGGACATTGTTGTGGTTCCTGGAAAAAATTTTTTGCAGTTTCAAGAAAAATTAAATTTTTGTTGAAGAGAAAGATAATAGGGGTGTGGAAGACCGATCTAAAAATTTTTTTCAGAATTAAAAAAAAACAAAAAATCACGAAAAAAATATGTTTCTTCACAAAATTGGTTCTGATTTTTTTTTCAGAATTTTATGAAAATTTGAAACTTAAAACTTTTGTTGAAATTGAAAAAAATTGAGGAGAATTTTTTTTTAATTTTGAAAAATATTTTTTATTTAGTCTATTTTATTGTAAAATTTTTGTAAAAACTAAAAATTAATTTAGAATTTTTTTTATAATTCTTAAAAAATTTTATTTAAAACATTCCTTTTATCTAAAAAAATCAATTTTTAAAAATTTTCTAAAAATTAAAACTAAATTTTTTTTTAATTTTCAATTTTTTAAAAAATATTTCATCATGTCTATTTTATTTTTAAAAAATCCTTTTATCAAAAAAAAATTTAAATTATATTTTTTTAAAAATATAAATTTCAAATGCAAAATTTTTTTAATTTTCAAAAACTTGTTTTTTTTTTTTGAAAAAATCGTCAAGCATTCTTAAATTTCCCTAAATTCGCAAAAACTTCACCTTTTCTCCCTTTTTTTAAAACCGGAAGTACCCCACGTAATATAAATTTCAATTTTTCAACCGAAAACCGGCCGGAAATCGAGCGAAATAGTGAATGAAAAAGCAGGAAACGAGCCGGAGATTGATGGATTTCCGCGCGTCCCCGAACCCATTTTTAGAGTCGGTTTTACGACGGAAATATTGGATTTTTGGAGAAAATTGAAAATTGAAAATGGGAAAAATGAGCGAATTTCGGGGGAGAGGAAAACAATGGAATACGGTGTTGAAGTTGAGATTATTAAAAATCATGAAATTAGGCTCACACTAAATTTCAGCAAAATATGATTTTTATAGGAATAAAATTGAAACTACGAAAAAAAAATTATAGAAAAATTAAAAAATAATCTAAAAATAATAAATAAATTGTGTTTTTGTCATTTTTCTTTCTTTCTGTCATGTGTGTGTGTGGGAAGTCTGCTTTTGACAGGTTTTAAATTTTTTTTTTTGAAAAATAATAGGAAATTACAGGAAAAATGACGTAAAACATGTTTTTTGAAGGGAAACTAAATTTCTGAAAATTAATTTTAAAATTCCTGTTTCACTGAAAAATCAAAAAAATTTTTGAATTTTCAAAAATTCATTCTTTGAAGGATAATGTATTCTTTGCAATGAAAATTGAAAAAAAAAACATGTTTTTCACTGATAAAACTCAATTTTTTTTTGAAATTTAGAAAAAAAATTTTAAAAAATTGAAGTTTCACTGGAATTTTGAAATTTTCACATCTTTTTGAATATTCAGTTTACGAAGTTCGAACTGCAGAATTTTCAAAAAATAAAAAATTTGTGGGATATAAATTTTGAGAAATCTGATTTTCAGTAATTTTGCCCAAAACTGATTTTAAAAAATTCCCGTTATTAAAAAAATACAAATTCGGAAATTTGACACATTTTTGTTGGATCACGACTTTGACATCTATCCATTTTTAGAAAATTCAATATTTTTCTCCCAAGTTCCCCAAATATTTCAAAAATTGGCTCCAAACATTATTTTTCCGCTTCAAAATATATGTATTATTTCAAAATTTTATAAAATTGTGATAAGTAAGACGCTTTTATGAATTTCGATGTATTTTTTCAGGGAAAACCCATCATTTTCCCCAAATTCGTGTAATTTCCAAACTAACTCTGATAAAAAGTCTGTTGTTGTCCGCCACCGGCCATTTGTTGTCCATTTTGGACGGTTCGGACTGGAATTCCACCCGCCGCCACACTTCGACCCGCGATTGTGCCCTGAAGATGGGGAAAAATTAATTGGATATCGAAAAAGGATTATATTGAGGAAAATTAGATTAAAAACGATTAGGGAAGCTTTGGAACAGAAAAAGAGAAAATTTAATTCAAAAAAAATTAATTTTAAAAAATTAGAGAAAAACAATTTTTCTTGCTCAATTTTGATGAGTTTTTGTGATTTTTCAGCTATTTTCTGCCTATTTATCTAATTTTTTATAATTTCCTTACCCCATGTCCATAATTAGGCTGAAATTGTTGTTGTTGTTGTCCTGGTTGGAGCTGTCGGACCAAGTGGGGACCAGCTCCGTTCTGGATCACTTGCCGAGTTCCTGGAGCCAGTTGGACGACCTGGAAACGGGAATTAAGGGTAAATTATGAAATCGAGAGATAAAAATTGATATTGGTGTTTTTCAAAATTTTTGAAAGAATATGAATTTTTGAAACAGAAAAAAAAATTTCTCATTTTTTTTTTGAAATTTTAAATTTAAAAAAACGATTTTTTATGTTTTCGAGATTTTTCTAAACTTTTCAAAAACTGAGAATCGAAAAAATTAGGTAAAACAGGATATTTCACTGAAATTTGACTTTTTGATTATTTTTTTTCAATTTTTTAAAACGGAGATTCAAAAATCAGGGAACCACTGATGAAATTGCAATTTTCAAATTTCGAAATTCTGTTGAAAACGGATTTTTGGTAAATTTAGACTTTCTAGGTTGTTTTTCTTGATTTTTCCATAATTTTGAAGTAAAAATGCGCTTTACAGGGGAAAATTGAAGAAAATGGAATTTTTGAGCTATGAAAAATCATTGAAAGAGAATTTTTTCTTAAAATACGAGTTTCAGCTTGTTTTTCTTGAAAATTTCAAAAAATTAAGTAAATAATCTTGTCTTGCGAAAGAATATTGAATAAATTTCAATTTTCGGAATTTGAAAATTAGTTGAAACAGTAATTTGCTCAATTTTTGGGAAATGTCATTTTTTTGAATTTCAGCTTATTTTTTCCAGAATTTTCGCAATTTTCCATGGATTTTCTTTTTCAAAACATGTTTTTCTTTGATTTTCCATCAATTCCAATCACTTTTCCCCTCAAAAACTCACTCTCTGCTGCGGTCCTCCGTTGCCGTTCCCTCGGACCGCCTGTCCTTGCACAAAACCTGCATTCGGTGCTCCGTTCGTTCCCGGCATCACCTTCTGCACGTAGGCTCTGAAATATCTAACACATCCATGAAAAACTCTGCGAAATCCGCGGGAAATTGGGGGAATTTATTGATTTTTCAGGCGTACCTCTGGTTTCCCAACATTTGATGATCACCCATTTGCATTTGGAAGCGTTTGGGCCTGAAATGGGATTAATCGAGGGGTTTTCTAGCTAATTAGTAGGAAAAATGTGAGAAACGATGGAAAACTCTGAAAAAACGGGATTTTCAGAGAAAAACAAGGGAAATCTCGGGAAAATTGAAAAAATCGCATAAAAATCAGGAAATCTTCAAGATTTCTGTAATTTTTTATGATTTCTTGTGTATTTTCTTCTATTTGCTTGTATTGTCTACGACAATTAGCTGCCATTAACACAATCTGCCAGTCTCGAGCCCCCGTCTCGCCGCTAATCGATCTAACCCGCACACCGTCTGGCCACCTGTCGCGTTCTCGCAACATTTATCGATTTTCACACACTCGACGCTTGATTTCTGTGGTTTTTCCTAGCGAAAACCTGAAAATTCCGGCGATTTTCGTTGGAAATCGCGAAAATTCGACGAGCAAAAAGCGGAGAAAAAGAAGTGTCGTAGGATTGGGTGTTTTATACGTGGCTCAAGTGTTTGCGGACGATTGCCTACCGTATACCCGAGATGAGGTGAGATTTTTAGCTGTTTTTGGTTGTTTTTGCTGGTTTCTGATCGATTTTTGGCGGATTTGCGAGCAAAAATGGGGGAATTTAAAATTGAGATGACGTAAGTGATTTTTCCACTAAAAAATTAGCTAGACAGCTTGAAAATCCTATAAAAATTCAATAATTTTCAAAAAATTCGATTTTCAGCTTGATGATCGACGAAACGTTCAAAAAACGACTTCAACAAAGACGAGAACGTGTTGAAGACCTATTTTACTTCGAAAATAACAAGGTTTTGTCAATTTTCCCCGAAAACCCGCTATTTTCATATTTTCAGAAAGAAATCGGCCGCGGAACTTATGGTTTGGTGTACAAAGCGGTGCCAAAACAGCCAGGGCGCTTCCCGAATAAAGAATATGCGCTAAAAATGATAGAAGGACAAGGATTTTCAATGTCGGCGTGTAGGGAGATCGCGCTGTTCAGGGAATTGAGGTTGGTGGGGGAAAAAGAAGGAAATTTTATTTTTTCGGAAAAAAAATTATTTTGAAATTTAAAAAAAAATGTTTTTTTTACGTTATTGTGAATAAAATACATTTAAAAAATTCTGAAAACAGTTTTAAATTGGAAAAAAAAAATTTAATTTTTTCAAAAATTTTTAAAAATTAAAAAAAAATTTACATTTTTTTACGTCTTTTTGCACATTTGTTTTTTTAAAGATTTATTTTTAAAAAGCTTTCTGAAAAGTTTGAACAATAAAAAAATAAAACTAATTTAAAAAAATTTTTTTTCGAAAAATAAAAACTTTTTTTTTGGAATTTTGTCAAAATCCATTTTCATCAATTTTCCCTCATTCCAGACACCCGAATCTCATCTGTCTTCAACGCGTTTTCCTAACCAACGAAAAGAAAGTGTGGCTGTTGCTGGACTACGCCGAACATGACCTCTGGCACGTCATCAAGCACCATCGAACTGCGAAAAACAAAAAAGTGCCGATTATGGTGCCGAGGAACATGGTCAAGAACATTTTGTTCCAGATTTTGTCGGGTAAGTAATAGAAAACAGTTTTTTCGCAAAAAATCAAATTTAGCAAATAGAAGATCAATGAAACTATTGAAAAATTAAAATTGTTGATTTTTTGTTAATGTTGAAACTGTAAAAAATTTAAAAATTCAATTTTATCCAAAAATTGATTATAAATGAAAATATATAACTGAAAACGTAAAGACTGTCATCAAAGGATCAAAATTGTTTTCATTTATTTTTTTAAATTAATTTTTTGAAACCGAAAACATAAATTCCCGCCAAATCTAGCCAAAACCCACGTATTTATCGTGTTGCAAAAATTAAAATTTTTTAAAATCCGAATAATTTGAATAAATTAGACTGAAAATCACACAATCATTAGATTCATCACATGACGAGTGGATTTGCAATTTGTACTTTTGATAATTGATAACAACTAGAGTTTAGTCACAATGTGAATTTTTTTTTTAATTTTGAAAAATATTTTTTAAGAATTAGAAAAAATTAAAATTAAAATCTCAAAAATTCAGCAAGTTCTGTTTTTTTTTCCACTAACAGAAAAACATTTTTAAAAAATTTTTCAAATGAAAATTTTTTTTCTCCATGGATTTTTGAGAATTTTTTTCAGAATTTTCCAAGTAACCTAATAGAAACCTTTCCTTGTCGCATTCATTTTTCTCTTTTTTCCAGGAATGCACTATCTCCACTCCAATTGGGTCCTTCATCGTGATTTGAAACCGGCGAATATTCTGCTTATGGGAGATGGACCACCGGATATGAGAGGAAGGTTAGATCAATTTTTAGCTAATCTGAAATTGCTGAAAAAAATTTTAGAATTGAAAAAAGGAAAATGTATATATTTTCTGAACTACTAACATTTTTTTGTTAATTAAAAAAAATTAATTTGTTGAAACCGGAAATTAATTTATTTCTGCCAAATCGCCTAGAATTATCAATGATTCCTATATTTTTTTGATTCAAAAGTTTTATTGAAACAGAAAAAAAAAACAAACACTTTTTTCCAGAGTAAAAATCGCGGATCTCGGTTTCTCTCGAATCTTCGCGAATCCTCTGAAACCGATGGCCGAGTTGGATCCAGTTGTGGTGACATTCTGGTACAGAGCACCAGAATTGCTCCTCGGAGCCAAGCATTATACCAAGGTTAGTGAGAAAAAAAAAGGAATTTTAAATTGAAAAACTTGAATAGATTGAAGAAACTGACATGAAATTTTTAGAAAAGAAAATTTTGAAACTGGAAAAAAAATAAAACATGTCAATGACAATGAAAAATATGAAAAAAAAATGTAAAATCTGAAAATTTTGAAAAAAAAAAACATTTTTCTTCCTATTTTGACGATTATTTTCCTATTTATCAAAAACATTTTTTTTGTTTTTTTATTTAAGATTTCAATATTCTTCAATTTTTTCAATAATTTACAAATTTTCATAAAACAGAAAAAATTTTCCTCCGCTATGTTGGCTTTTGGCATAATGAAATAAATGTTACTAAGAAATCAAAAAAAAATTGGAAAAAATTTTAATCTGAACATTTTGAAACGAAAAAACGTTTTTCTTCCTATTTTAACGAATATTTTTCAATTTTTCAGAAAAAAATATCTTTACAATCAAATAATAGTTGGAAAGTTAGATTACTTGAATTTTTGAAAAATTGAAACAGTAAAAAAACATTTTTTGCCTTTTTTCCAAGTAGCTGAATCTTTGTGAATTTTTTCCAATTTTATATATATATTTTAGAATTTACATTATTGAGCCGAAATAGCCGAATAATAGCAAACATTATCAAATTTATAATTTATGGAATTGAAACGGAAATTTTTTTTTTTAATTGAAAATCTGTTTTTTTTTCAAAATTCAAGCGAATATTCAGTCATTATCGATTTTTCTGAGTTTTTCAAAAATTTTAAATTACCATAAAACAGAAAACAATTCCCCTAAATTTCCAGGCCATCGACGTCTGGGCAATCGGCTGTATTTTCGCCGAACTCCTCACCGCTGAACCGCTTTTCTTCTGCAAAGAAGAGGATATCAAGGCACAGAATCCTTATCATTATGATCAAGTCAAAAGGTGAATTTCCTTATCAATTTATCATTTTTTATTGATTTTCATTCCAGAATCTTCCATTTACTCGGCTACCCATCAGATACGGAATGGCCGGATATGAAGAAGATGCCCGATCATCAGAGATTGTTGAATGATGCCAGGAATGAGGGGTAAGATTTATTTGAGTTAGAATAATAATTTTGAAAATCAAAAATAACCTTTATCACTAAAAAACCATGAAAACCCATAAAAATTGCAAAAAACGTGATTAATTTTCAAAAATTTGTGTGTTTTCCTGCTGTTCGTATTTGAGATTAGTTCAAAATTCATCAACATAAAATATATTATTTTCATGAAACTAGAATTTTTTTTCAATTTTTTAGGAAATGTTAGCAAAAAAAATGTATTTTACAGCTGAATAAAAAAAACATATTTATTTCAAAAACTAGACAGTCGAACATAAAATTTTGAAATTTGAATTTTTTCAATTAAAATTTATTTAAAATTGAAAATTCTTTTTTTAGTTTGCTTTTCGAATTTTTCGCTTCAAGATCCATTTTGTCATATTTTTCATATAATTATTATCATTTTTATTTTCAAAAATTTGAGTGTTTTTCTGCCCGTTTGTGGTTGAGATTAGTTCAAAATTCATCAACTTTGAAAAAAAAATTATGAAACTGGAATTTTTTTCAAATTTTTAAGAAATATTGCCAAAAAATATTTTACAACAGAATTCAAAAAATACATTTATTTTAAAAACAAGACTTTAAAATACAGAACTCAAGTTTTTCAAATTTTTAAAATAAACATTTTTTGAAATTGAACAAAAAATTCATTTTTCGCTTCGAGACTCATTTTTCCATAACTTTTCTCTGATTTTCCTGATTTCCCCTAATCTCCTCAGTTCCAGCACTCCGATCACGACGTTCCCGAACAGTCTCCACCGATACTTTGACAAATGGAAAATCCACGCGCAAAGCTCTCCGTTCCAGCTTCTCGTCAAATTGCTCACAGTGGATCCGCTGAAACGAGTCAGCTGTGAGGATGCCATTAACGATATCTATTTTAGGGTGAGTTGGGTTTTTTTGGAAAAATTCGAAATTTGAGGAATGTACTGTTAGAAAATAGGAAAATGAAATTAGAAAAGTTCACAATTTTTAAAGATAAAAATATAAATTTTTCTGAAATTTTCAGAAATTGAAAAAAAAGGAAGAAATTCAGCAGAAATGATTTTTTTCCATTAAAAATGAATTATTTTTGGAAATTCCAAAAATCATCAGATTATATAAATTTTTTAAAAAACTGAATGAATTTGAGCTGGAACAGGAAATTTTTTCAAAAATTTGCCAAAAAATCTAATTTTATGTGTTTTTTTTTCGAAAAATGGAAATTCCTGAAAATCAGAGTTGATTAAAAAAAACATTACCTCTGAAAATGCCAAAATAACAATTTTATCTTTTTCCGAATTAATTTCGAAAAATTTCCAAAAAATTATTTTTTTTTTGCAATATCCAGATATCCAGAGACGGCCCAGTAAAATGTCTATTTTTCCAAAAATTTAGAAAAATTTTATGAAACAGAAACTTTTTTTTTTCAATTTTTCAACCCATTTTTGCAGAAAATGGAGCGTCCACCGAAGGAAACTGACGATGTGTTCAACAAGTACCCGATACCGTATGCCAAGAAGGAACAGCTTACGGTAGGTTTTTTTTTGAATTTTTAAAAATTGATTTTTCAAAATAAGAAGGTTTCTAGGCCAATCATTATAATTTCTGGTTGAAAATTCATTTTTTTAAATCAAATTTATTTAATATCAATTTTTTCCATTTTTCCAGATCCCCGTCGATCCCCGTGATCAACAGCAACAACAGCAACAACAGCAGCAACAAATGCAACAAAATCAGATGAACCAGCAGCAAATGATGCCCCAAATGGCCCAAACTCAGATGGGACAACCCCAAATGGGTCAGCCACCGATGGGCGGTGGACACGTCCCGCAGGATCATCAGCATCCGATGATGCAGCAGCAACATCCGCAACAACATCATGTAGGTTTTGGATGGGGAGGGAATTTAGATAAAAAGGGAAAAGAGGTGGAGGAATGAACTGAAATTGAATGGAAGAGGTGGAATTTTGAAGTTTTCAGAAACGGGGATTTATTTTTTTTTTTTTTTCGTTTGAAATTTTAGTTTTGAAAAACGAGAAAAAACGATGAAATTCAAATCTTTCATTGATTCTGAATACTTTTTAAAAGTTTAAAAATTATTTTCTTATAGAGTGAAAATACTGGAATTTGGGATTTTTATAAAAACGGATATTTCAAAAATTATTTAGTTTTTTTTTGTATACAAAAATAAATTGATCATAGACAGAGAAAGAAGAATTGAAGAAAGTTGGAGCTCTGGAAATTTCAAACTTTTTGAAACGGAAATTTAAAAAAAAAATTTTTTTTGAGAAAATAAAAATAAATTTTGAAAAAAAAAAGATCTGTGTTTTTAAAAAAATATATTTTTTCAAAATTTGGATTTTTTTTGGAATGGAATTCTGAGAAAAATTGGAATTCCCTATGGACTGAAATGAGTTATTACTTTTTTGATAAACCACTTGAAATTTGAAATTTTCATGAAAACGGAATTTTTTTTTAAATTTTTTGAAATTAAAAAAAAATACAAATATTATCGTTGCATCTGAAAGTTGCCACTCGGATTCGAAATGTCAAATTGGCGCGCACGATATCTCGTAGCGAAAACTACAGTAAGACGTGAAATTTTCAGTGTTTTTTAAAAATGTTTTGAGTGAAGTGCTGTCAGAAAATGCGGAAAATGCAAAACTGCCTTCAAAAACAGTCGGAAAAACTCAAAATTAGCCAGAAAACACTAAAAAATGAACGTCTTACTGTAGTTTTCGCTGCGAGATATCGTGCGCGCCAATTTTAAAATTCCAATGAAAAAAAAATTTTTTTTTCAGTACAGCCATGGAATTATCTACCTATTCCCAATTTTTCTTAAAATTTGAAACAAATATTCATCTGAATGAAATGAAGCCTGCTGGAAAATCAGTTTTTCAAACCAATTACCCTATTTTTCGCCTCAATTCCCCGTTTTCCAGATGCAATACCAACAAATGCACGATCCGATGCAGTCCCAAATGCAATCCCAAATGCAATCAGCAATGCAAGGTGGAATGCCGGGTGGAATGGCTCAAGGAATGCCACAGGGAATGCAGCAAATGCCAATGGACGATGGACCACAGGCCAAGATGATGAGGATGGGAAATGTGCCCAGAGGCGTTAGGGTACGTGTTTTGAGAGTTTTTTGTGAAAGAACTGGTTTAAATCGAATGAGTGGGATCTGGCAAGTCTTTAGGGATTTTGAATTTTTGAAACAGAATTTTAGAAAAAAAAAGTTATTTTACCATTTTTTTATTGGTCTGACAATGCCATCAATGTTTATGGAACTTGAAATTTGGTATTCCAAAATTTTTGAAACAGTAATTTTTATATTTGGACTGTTTTTCCGCAAAAAATGTTCCCAGTTAGGGTACGGATTTCAGGATTTCTGAAAGAGTTTTTATTTTTATTTTTAAAATTTTTTAAAATAAAAAAAAAAACAACTATGTGAAATCGAATGAGTAAATAGAAATTTTGGATTTGCTGGATTTTTGGAAATTTATTATTATTTACTTCTGAAGGACTAGTGAAGATGTTGACAACCCTGTCAGTAATCTTTGATTTTTAAAACGGATAAAAAAAGTTTTTCCTCAATTTTGATAATTTTAAAAATTAATCTGAATTTGGCTGAATTTTCAGGAAAAAAAAATGCCGAATTCGTTATTTTTCAGTTTCAAAAAATCTACAATTTTTCCGAAATTTCTGTAATTTCATTAACCCCATTTTTTGGAAAATTCGGAAATTCCCTGTTTCAAATTAATTTTTTTTTCTGAATTCTTGAGAAAAAACACAGGTGTTCAGTTACTTCCTCAACTCTATTCGCTTGAAAAATCAGCAAAAAAATCAGTAAATTTTGAAAAAAAAAACTGTTAAACTATTTGCCAATCTTTGACAATCTCAGTGATGCTGAAATATATTTTTAAAAATTGTAAAAATTCTACAATTTTTCCGAAATATTTTAAATTTCATTTTCACCATTTTTTGGCTTATTCAAAAATTCCCTGTTTCAAATGAATGTTTTCTTCTAAATTTTGAAAAAAATCACAGTTATCCGTTTTTTTCTTAATTAACTGAAAAAAATCAACAAAAAAAAAATCAAAACACTTTTCGAAATAAATTTTCCAATTTCAAAAAAAAAAGTTTTCACATTTTCAAATTTCAAAAAAAAACTTCCTCTAACAAAATCAGTCGGACTTCCAGTACCAAATGCCGCCTCCATACGGAAATCCCAACGACTACCACGCCCAGCAGCAAATGATGCCCACCGGAATGCCCATGATGCCTCAACAAGCCCCTCCTGGATTCTACGCACAACGGCCCGGACCATCGGGACCCGTTCCTCAGGGATACATGAATCCGCAGATGATGCAGCACATGCGACAGGGAGGCTACATGCAGAGACCCATGGGACCAATGGGTCCAGGGGTCCCACCACAGCAACAGAACCCGCAGCAGTGGCATCCACAGCAGGGATATCGATAATTGATATATTGTACCATGTTTTTCTGACTAATGATTACTGTAAGTATTATTTTATTGGCTTCCCGCGGCGAGTCACCTGATGGGTCTCGCCACGAAAATGGTTTTTTGGCTGAAATACGGCTTTTAGACGCGGTTTCGACACTTTTTCTGACAAAAATGGGTATATTCAACCATTCCCAGCCAACTTTCAGCAGTTTCCACCGCTTTTCCGTGAAAATATGGTGTTTTTGGTGAAAAAAGGAAAAATACCCAAAAATGCGTGTGTTTGCACTGAAAATTGGAGGAAACTGCTGAAATTTGATTGTAAATTACTGAATTTACCCATTTTCACCAGAAAAAGTGTCAAAACCTTGTCCAGAAGCCGTATTTCAGCCATAAACCATTTTCGTGGCGAGACCCACCAGGTGCCAAGCTACGGGACGGCAATGATACTTTTTACATTTTTCCCGCTCTTGAAGATCTTGTCACAAATAATTTCATGTAATTTTTGAACAAAACCATCTTTTTTTCATGCTTCCCATTCAACATTCAAAAATATTTTTATTTTTTATTTATTTTTAAATTTTTTTGAGAAATGAAAAAAAATGAGAATCGAAAAAATTGATCAATTCTGATGAGTAAACAAAATTTTGACAGTATCCCGATACTGTGTAGACATGTTATAGCAAAATAAAACATGTGCTGATGAGTTGATCATTGGGAGGAAATAGATGATATAGGAGGATAACTCCATGGCTGTACTGAAATTTTTTTTTTTTGCATTGGAATTTTAAAATTGGCGCGCAAGATATCTCACAGCGAAAATTACAGTAAGATTTGCAAAGCACTGAAAAATGCAAATCTTACTGTAGTTTTCGCTGCGGGATATCGTATTGAAATTTTGAATAAAAATTCTAGATATGATGCTTAAAATTTTTCTGAAAATTTAAAGTTGGCGCCAATGGGTCTCGCAGCGAAAAGCGAACTTTCAAACTCACTCGTGCACCATTTCCGTGTTCGAATACATGTTCAGCACATTGTTAGGAATTTCGGTGATAAAAAAGAATACCGTAATCCATGTGACTATTCTTGTAGTGTTCTGTGCGTCTGTATTCGCATTTTGAGCGGCATTTTGAAGATTTCTCCTCCTTTTTGCAATTTTTCGAAGTTCCTTGACGAGAAGTACGGTCATTAGAGCGTAGATTAGAGCTGGTATTGAGTGGAAACCGAAATACAAAAACACATGGGTTCTGAAGACATTGAAATCATCGGTTGATTGAATGAGAAGGTATCGGGGCTGTTTCAGAAATGCCATGTCACCTTTACAGCTGAAAAATGAATTACTTTGAAAAAATCATAAAAAATCAATAATTGCTCAAAAAATTAATGTAAAAAAGCGGATCGATAGAAAATTGTCTGCTCTACAACTTATCAGTTGACCACTTTGTAATATCTTCACTCCTTATCAAGTTATCAGTGAAATTCAAATCCTCGAATTAGTCCCAAAAAACGAATAAAAATTTTTTTTTCAAAAAATCATAAAAAATCAGTTGTAATTTAAAAACTTGATGTAAAAAAACGAATCGATAGGAAATTTCCTGCTCTACAATTTATCAGTTGATCACTTTTTGCTATCTTCATTCCTTATCAAGTTATCAGTGACATTCCAAAACTTTGAATGGGTCCCCAAATTCAAAAAAAAATTTTTTGCAAATTTTCAAAAAATCATAAAAAATCAATACTTGCTCTAAAAATTGATGTAAAAATACCAATCGATAGGAAATTTCTTCCTCTACAACTTTTCAATTGATCACTTTTTGCTATCTTCACTCCTTATCAAGTTATCAGTAAAATTCTGGAGACTATTCGAATAAGTCTAAAAAAACAGCGTTTTGGAATTTCACTGATAACTGGATAAGGAGTGGAGATAACAAAAAGTGATCAACTGAAAAGATGTAGAGGAGGTAATTTCCTATCGATTTGTTTTTTTACATTGTGTTTTTGAGCTAAAACTGATTTTTAAATGATTTTTTGAAAATTTGAAAAAAATATATATATATAAATTTTTTTTTTGAAAATTTAGCTTATCACTTATCACTTACTCGTAGTCATAACCAGTCGGCAACATTCTCTTGCCACTTGCTACAACAAGCGTAAGCCACGTGGA
The DNA here is from genome assembly GCA_900536315.3 of Caenorhabditis becei. Lineage (NCBI taxonomy): Eukaryota > Metazoa > Nematoda > Chromadorea > Rhabditida > Rhabditidae > Caenorhabditis > Caenorhabditis becei. Next base: position 275,408 of record LR539394.1, read on the forward strand.
CATAACCAAAACAAGCACAATGGTAATCAGAGAAACGGCAGGTTTAGACAATGCTTGCATGCTTTTACTCATCGGAAATTTCAACGAAAGAACTCGATAAAGAGCCATGAACATGGCCAACCAGCCAGCGGATCGACGGGATGCTTCCATTATTCCGATGCCATAAATGAATAGATATGCTTCGGCGGCTGATTTGGAAATGTAACAACGGGGACCGGCGAATGGAGCCAAGGTGGGGAGAGCGGCGAGGAAGAAGATAATGTCCAGGAGACAAATGGCAAACATCAGGGTGTAGACTGCAATGTTATTTGGGTCTTGGAACGAAAACTACAGCCTAGGAATTCGTTCAGTTTGGTCCATGGGTCTCGAAACGAAAGTTGCATTTTTTTTTTAACTGTATGGGTGAATTCGGAAATGCATCTGGGTCTCGAAGCGAACAAAATGCACTGCGTCTTGAAAAATATGGTAGATTACGCATTTTTTTTCGCTTCGAGACCCTTTCCAAAAACTTTATCATTGAAACTCAAAACTGTAGTTCTCACTTCAAAACTTCAAATTAGCGGGTAGGATATCTCGCAGGGAAATCTAAAGTAAGATTTGCAGTGATTTTCGAAAAATGCCAATCTAACTGTAATCTTTGCCACGAGATATCCTACTCGCCAATTTGAAATTCGAATCCAAACTCACCTGTAGGGTCTCGCCACGAAAATGGTTTCTAACTGAAATACGGCTTTCGGTCAACGTTCTATCACTTTTTCTGATAAAAACGGGTAAAAATTCACAAATCCAATAATTTCTCGTCAATTTCCACCTGTTTTCACCGATTTTTAGGGAGAAATCACTTTTTTTTGCGTGTTTTTGGCGCGTTTTTCAGAAAAATCAATTTAAACTGCTGGAATTTAGCTTGAAATCATTGAATTCCCTTAATTTTACCCATTTTCATGAGAAAAAGTGTCAAAACCTGGTACCAGAAGCCGTATTTCAGTCAGAAACCATTTTCGTGGCGAGACCCACGAGGTGACTTGCCGCGGGATTGTAATAATACTTGGTTCATTTTTTTTTTAATTTTTGAGATTGTCTTCCCAATCATTCACCTGGCAACGTTCTCATCTCCTTTTTCGACAAAATGAGAACATGAAATACATTGAATGCTAACGAAATAAAGCTTCCCAGTGCTAAAAGGGTCCTGACAGTCAATAAAGTGTTGGCCCACCATAACTCGGTACGAATCGGATCCCGGAAAATGTAAATATATTCGGGATTGACCAGATTGTTGGAAAGAAATTCAAAGTAGTTGAGATGAAGGTTGGCCAATGGCATGTTGGGAATGATGTGAACAGCTTGTTGAGAGCTGGGAAAGAGCAAGAGCAACCCGATGATTAGCCAATGCTCAAAACATCTATCGGAAGCTCAGAAGCTCAAACATTTCTCTCCATTTCTCACGATGGGAAAATTCTGAAAAAAATTCCCAAAAATCCGATAAATAGGAAATAGTCACCAAATATATTTAGTTTTTTGCGCCGATTTTTTTGAGCAAGTTATGAAGCTTTTTCCTTCTGGCTCAGTGCTAATTTTTCGAAAAATCCGCCTGAAAAATCGGGAAAAAAGGGAAAAAAGTAAAATTTGATTCCCAGTACTGAAACTTTGAGCCGGCATAACTCGGTTTGAAAAAATCCGCGCAAAAAACTAAAAATATGTGGTCACTATTCACTATTTATCGGATTTTTGAGAATTTTTTCAGAATTTTCCAAGTTTGTGACCCCACAACCTTCCCTTGTGAATCCAAGCCGTATTCAGAATTCGGTTTTTACAAGTTTCCGCATTCGAACATGTGGTTTTTTTCGAAATTTTCACGGAATTCTGATTCTTTGCCATTGAATTCTGAATACGGCCTTGGATTTTCGGAATATTTTGCCAGCTTGAAAAAAGTAGGTTGCCATATCTAGATCAGGAGTGACGAGTACAAAAAAGTTGAGCATGATCAGGATGATTTATAGGATTTTTGAGAATTTTTCTTCTTTGTGAAAGCCATGGACTGGGGATATAACCTCACGCAAATATCCACTGGTAGCAAACAGTTCGGAGCATGGATTTACCGTGAAAACGCGACAAGTCTGGAAGAATGGCAGAAAGAGCACATTTGGAGTGTTATCGGGAAGTATACTCTCTCTATTCTACAAGTTTTGGCGTTTGTTCTGAATCTTTTCCACGTTGCCATGCTGACGAGAAGTCGACTGAGAAGTTTTGGAGGTAAGACCATCAGCTATGTCCGTTGTAACTCAAAATCAGAGTGGGTAGATTTACGGCGGGTCTAGCAACGAATGAAAGTTGAGACACGTCCCTGATGTTCTATGGTGCTTTGAATACCCAGAATTCCGCGTTTGGACTTGTGATTTTTTCAATTTTTCACACGACTTGGAAAAATGAAAATAAAAAATTTTGAAGAAACACAAGTCCAAACGCGAAATTCTGGGTTCTCAGAGCGCCCAGAATTCAGAATTTTCCAATTCAGTTTTCTGACAAGGGAAGTACATGACCTCGCAGTTTCCACAAAAGTCAGAAAAATCAGCCTTTGCGAACCGGCAAATTCTGAAGCCACCATTGAATGCGGTGCATTTTCTGCATTTTATCATAATTTTTTCGGAATTCCCCATATTTGCGAGGTCATGTACTTCCCTTGTCAGCCTGTTTTAAAAATTCCAGTGTTCACCCTGATCCTCGGCATCTCCTTATCCGACCTGATTCGTCAAATTGCCACTTTTCTCACTTCGATTCCGCTCGAAGAAGACCGATGTTTCGACAGCATGTCCTACTGGGGAGCACTATTTGAATTGTACGGAAAGCCAACGATGGACCAAACTGCAAAGGTTTCCACGTGTCTCGCAATGTTCCTTGCAGTGTTCGGAGTCGTCTCGAAGAATATCAAAGCGATATTCGGACTTGCCACTATAACCTGTACTTTTTTAGTTTGTTTGGCAGATACGCTTTTCATGGTACAGGGCTTCGAGTTGTTTGGTGTGATTGGGAGTACAACGTAAGTTGGTCCAATACCTCTTATTAGTGGGTCTCGCCGCGAAAATCGGAAATTTTTTTTAAAAACTGCCGTAAAACCTCTACTAGAAGGGCCATTGAAGAAGCGTCACGGAAAAAAGAATGGCGTTTCCATCAGGGTGGGCCTGTTTTCAGCCGTTTTCGGCCATTTTTTGTGCATTTTGCTTGATTTTGGGTTTTTTTTTCCCAAAAAGTGTTTGAAAAATAGAAAGACATACCCTTCTAATAGAGGTTTTACGGTAGTTCCCTGACAAGGAGAGGTTGTGAAGTTGAAAACTTGGGAAATTCTTCTTTCTCCGCCCGTCACAAATTTGCTCGAAAAACCAAGTGTCTGTTATTCGAACAAAATTTCTGGAATAAAAAAAAATTTTATTGTCAAAAATGAGATCACATGTTCCAAGAACCCCAAAAAATTGGTTGAAATCAGCTGGAACCTTTTTCCGGATTTTTAGATCAATTTTTCGAAAAATTAGCACTAAGCCAGAAGGAAAAAGCTTCATAACTTGCTCAAAAAAAAATCGGCGGGAAAATAAATGTTTCTTGGTGACTATTTACTGTTTATCGAATTTTTAGGAGATAAGTTTCAAACAAAAAAGTTTTACAGATGCTACGAATCAAAAGAAATGACTTCAGAGCTCCGATACATGGTTCTAAAATACGTGGAAGTCGACGATGAAGATACAATGTTTCCCGATTATCTTCGCTATTCAATTTTCAAGTTTTTTCCCTGCTTTATCATTATTTCGATGTCTCTGATACTGTTTATTCGGCTACAACGAACCACTGTTCAAGAATTCGATGCTCCGGATGATCACTCGAAACTGATTATTTGGATATCACTGCCAATGTTGATTTCGGAACTACCGCAGGATGTTTCAGAAGTTTTCCGATGGATTGCTGTGCCGTTATTGCAAAGGGCGGAAGTTCAAAATGGCCAAACATTGGGGTAATTTTTTGACCTCAACTTTCAAAAAATCATGGAAAATCAATACTTGCTCAAAAACTTGATGTAAAAAAACGATTCGATAGGAAATTATCTCCTTTATAACTTTGCAGTAGACCACTTTTTGCTATCTCCACTCCTTATCAAGTTATCAATAAAATTCCAAAACGCTGCTTTTCTGTGACTTATTAGAGTACCCTTTTGGAATTTCACTGATAACTTGATAAGGAGCAGAGATAGCAAAAAGTAATCAACTAAAAAGTTGTAGAGGAGATAATTTCCTATCGATTCGTTTTTTTACATCAATTTTTTGAATTGAAATTGATTTTTTATGAATTTTTGAAAATTAAAAATTTTGCAAAAAAAATTTTTTTTGAAAAATTTTAAAAAATCAATTTCAGCTCAAATATTTTATGTAAAATAACCAATCGATAGGAAATTGCCTGCTCTACAACTTTTCAGTTGATCACTTTTTGTTTTCTCCACTCCTTATCAAGTTATCAATGAAATTCCAAAACGCTCATTTTTTAGAGTTATTTTTCGAATTTCACTGATAACTTGATAAGGAGCAGAGATAACAGAAAGTGATCAACTGAAAAGTTGTAGAGGAGATAATTTCCTATCGAATCGTTTTTTTACATCAAGTTTTTGAGCAAGTATTGATTTTCCATGATTTTTTGAAAATCTGAAAAAAAATTTTTTTTTTGAAAATCATTTTTTCCAAATTCATGTTTTGTAGACTTTTCGCTTTTTTCCAATTTTTCCTCAATTTCAAAAAATCAATAATTCCAGCCACCTAATGGACAAAATCCTGTGGATAACCAAAGGCTTCCCTCCAATTATCTCAATTTCCCATATTCTCGCCTGCTATTTGATATCCGCACATTATAGAAACTCAACAAATTCCTACTTTCGAAATGTCGTGGCAAGACCCGAAGCCACGCCCCCAATGCAAACCTCTAATTATGTGTAGGTAAAGAGCATAGGGCTCCGCGAGCTCACAATTCCTCCAAGAATGCCTCGAAAAGGCTTCCCATTCAATCTAACATCTACATCAACCAATTTGACCATTTCTCGAGTACTATATCGAACCATCGGACAAAATGAAACTGCTTTGAAATTCCAAGAAGCCATTGATATCATTTGGGTTATTCTCAATATCATCACACTTTTCGCCGGAGTTTTTCATATTTATTTGCTGACAAGAGATCAAGTTAGGAGGGTTCATGGAGGTGAGTTGGGCGGATATCTCGCAGCGAAAACTACAGTAGGATTTGCTTTTTTTTCGAAAATAGCTGGAAATCACTGAAAATGCAAGGATTACTGTAGTTTTCGCTGCGAGATATCGTGAATTCGATTGGTCGAAAGATTATCATTTTCGGAAATCAATACCAGCTTTATACGAATTTTGAATCAGAAAAAATTCGTACATCCGAAAATTGAAGTTTATTTTTCAAATTTTCAAACTCATCTCGAAGCAGAAATTACAGTAATCTCCGCATTTTTCAGCGCTTTTCGATCAATTTTTGTCTTACTGTAGTTTTCGCTGCGAGATATCTTTAGCGCCAATTGGCTCAAAACTCGGCTCAAAATGCTCCGTTTGAGCTGATCTCAAGATATTTCATAGTCAAGGGGCTCAGCTAACTGTGAAAAAAATTCTGGAGCTTTAGATGAAGATTCAGATGATCCACGTCATCTGAAAATCTGATTTTTAGAACCTTTTACTCACAATTTTTGTTATAACTTTGCTCAAAATGCTCCGTTTGAGCCCATCTCAGGATATTTCATAGCCAAGGGGTTTTGCTAATTGTGCGAAAAATTCTGGAGCTCTAGCTCAAGATTCAGATGATCCACGTCATCTGAAAATCGACAATTCTAATACATTGGCCCCAAAGGGCTTTCTGATTTTATTTTTTTGTAACTTTGCTCAAAATGCTCCGTTTGAGCCCATCTCAGGATATTTCATAGCCAAGGGGTTTTGCTAATTGTGCAAAAAATTCTGGAGCTCTAGCTCAAGATTCAGATGATCCACGTCATCTGAAAATCGACAATTCTAATACATTGGCCCCAAAGGGCTTTCTGATTTTATTTTTTTGTAACTTTGCTCAAAATGCTCCATTTGAGCCCATCTCAGGATATTTTATAGTCAAGGGGCTCAGCTAACTGTGAAAAAAATTCTGGAGCTCTCCCTAACGATTCAGATGAGCCACGTCATCTGAAAATCCGAAAAATAGGAAAAATGGCTCAAAATTCTCCATTTTTTTCGTTGAATGAGATTTTTTTATTTTTTTTAAATTTCATCTTCCAGCATACATCTTCCTTCCTGCCATTGCCATTTCCCAACAATTTACATTCATATTCTCCTGGGGAACCGTTCCTCAATTCCTCCACTGCATCTTCTCCAACCCCCATCACCTCACTATCACTGATTATATCTTCGTTCCTCTGGTCGATCCAATGAATCGAATCACCCTTTGGCTTATCACTTTCATGATAGTTTACCTCGTTTTGCACTTGAGATTCGGAAAATTCATTGGAAAGAATATATTTGATGCGAATTTCGGCAGGTTGACTATTGCTTTTGTGATATTCAATGTGGTGGTCGAGTGGTGGTTACAATGGGGAAAAGGAGAGATTTTTCGGGTGGATATGGATTATGAGTAAGTTATTATTGTATTTGGAAAGTCTGAAAAATTCTGGAAATTGCAAAAAAAATGAAAAGAAAATTGAAAAAAAAATTTTTTTTTCAAAAATTTTAATTTTTCAAACTTTCAAAAAATTATAAAAAATCAATACTTGCTAGAAAAATTAACTGTAAAAAAACGAATCGATAGGAAATTACCTCTTCTACAATTTTTCAGTTGATCACTTTTTTGCATCTTTACTCCTTCTCAAGTTATCAGTAAAATCCCTAAACGCTCATTTTTTTGGGCTTCTTTTTTGAATTTCACTGATAACTTGATAAGGAGTGATGATAGCAAAAAGTGATCAACTGAAAAGTTGTAGAGGAGATAATTTCCTATCGATTCGTTTTTTTACATTACGTTTTTGAGCTAAAATTGATTTTTTATAATTTTTTGAAAATTAAAGTAAAAAATGTTTGGAAATTTTTCATTTTTTTTTCTAAATTCAATTTTTTCATTTTTCTTATCAATTCTTATCATTTTACCATTTTTTTCCAGCTGCAATGACACCCTACTCACCTCCGACCATGGCTTCATCTACGTGATCCACCACAAAGACAACCACCATCTCCGGCTCTTCCTCCTCAACATCCTCCCATGCCTTATCATTTTATCATCCATTATCACTCTGATAATGACTCCGAGACCCCATTTATACGTTAAAGTCACGAAGCTTATCATTTTGTACGGGTTCACAATGCTTATCAGTGAGATTCCGACAAGAGCTTTTGAAGTTTTCAAGTGGCTGATAACACCGGGACATGGAGATTATTTGGATTTTATCGATTTGGAAGAGTACAGGTGAGCTGACATAAATTTTTATGGATGAGGAACTGATAAGGAAACATTTTCTCAGTTGATCACAATTTGATAGGAGCAAAAGTAATTCCAGGAAAAATCAATAAACGCAATAAAGTGCGAAACTTGAAGCTACAGTAACCCCTGGACTCTGAAATATTTATTTTCGAGTCTAAAAATTTGAAATAAATTTTATCACATTGAAAACTAATAAGCAAACATTTTATCAGTTGACAACTTTTTGCTATCTCCTACAATAATTCCAGGAAAAATCATAAAAGGGGCGGGCTAAAAGCTACAGTAATACTTTAGGTTCTAGCTACCATATAACTTTTAATTTTGAGTCCAAAATTTTGAAATAAATTTTTTTTAATAGTAATTTGATAAAGGAACATTTTATCAGTTGACAACTTTTTGTTATCTCCTACAGTAATCCCAGGAAAAATCAATAAAGCTATCAAAAAGCGGTAAACTGGAAGCCTAATCAATTTTCTCTCCTCTTATCACTCCTTATCACCAATTTTCCAGTTTTCTGCTCAATCTACTCGCAACCGTCATCAAATTTCTCCCGACTCTTCTAACCCTTTCCCACGTGATAATTTGTGCTCATTTATCAAAAATCTACGGCCTAGTTTGTAATGAGAACATTTTTTATTATTGCTGTTGTAGAGGGTAACAAGATTATTATTATTATCAATGATTGCTCATCATAGTAAAAAATCATGAAAAAATAGAGAAAATTTCAATAAAATGGCAGTAAATAGGAAAGAATCGGAATTAGAAAAATGTTTTAAAAAATCAATAAAGCAATTATAGTGAAAGTAGGGAGCCGTTTCGTTGGGGAAGTTTTTGGTGTGAATTACAGAAAAAATCAATAATCAAAGTCTTTGGTTCAATTTTCTAAAAAAGGGGCGTGGCCTAAATCTAATGAAAGTCTGATTGGATTCGGCGAAGGCGAAGGATCTTGTCGCCGTGGTATTTCGACATGTTCTGGAATTTTTTTTAAAATTGGGAAGCATTTTTTAGAGTTTTTAGTAAATTTTTATGATATGGAAAAGTTTTGAAAAACTAGAAAAATTTTAGAGTTGGAAAAAAAAATTTTGAAAAAAACTTTTTTTTTGGAAAATTTTTTAAAAATTAATATTTTATGGCAAAATTTTTTTTCAAGTTCTAAAAATTTTTGATGATATGAAAAAGTTATAGGAAACTAGGAAAAATTTTTTCAATATTAAAAAAAAAATTAATTTGGGAAAAAAATTTTTTTTTTGAAAATTTTTTTTGTCACGTCATAATTAATTCACTTTCAAATTTTCAAGAATTTGCGATGATATGAAGAATTTATTTAAAAAAATACTTTTTTTTGAAAATTAAAAAAAAAATTTTTTTTAATTTTTTGGGAATTTTTTTTAAAAATTAATTTTTTTATGTCAAAATTATTTTTTTAATTTCATTTTTTATATTTGTTCTAAAAACGATATTTTTCTCAATTTTTTCAATTTTTTTACCTCCACACACAGAACCACCAGCTTATTATCGCAATCCGCAACGCTTGTCGACTGGAAAACACTGGTATTCGAGTAGATTTGACCGGCATACGAAGTCAGGGAATCTGAAAAATAATCAGTTGATAAGCGTTTATCAAAAAATCAATACAGACCATCAGCACGTCTCCATCCGTCACAATACTGCTCGGCGCGAACTCCACCGACTTTTGAGCCGTGCCACACACGTTTGTCGGGCCTGGAAACAAAATTGTAAAAAATTGAACTTTTTGAAGCGATAACAGCCAACGAATTGTAAAATAATGAAATTCCAGAAATTTCTAGGAATTTTGAAACTAAAAAAATATTTTTTTTTACAAATTTTTTGAAAAACCATAAAAAATCAAATCTTGCTCAAAAAATCAATATGAACTCGGAAAAAGATAGGAATTTGACAGGTTATCAATTTATCAGTTGAAAACTTTTTGCTATAGCCCCCCCCCTTATCAGGTTATCACTAAAAATGGAAAATACTGTTTCAAAGCCTTCACAATAGATGATGGGTTTTGAATTTCCCTGATTCCACTTCGTGTCAGTTTTCACCGACAAAAATAATGATAAACTGATAAATTATGATAGCAAAAAGAAACTCATTCAATTTTTTACATAAAGTAAACAATGATTTTTCTGGTTTTTCTGAATTTTTTTCAAATTTTCTCTATTTTTCAAGTTTTCAAAATATGATTTCATTTTTTGCACTGATAACTTGATAAGGAGAAGGGATAGCAAAAAGTGATCAACTGAGAAGTTGTAGAGGAGATAATTTCCTATCGATTCGTTTTTTTGCATGAATTTTTTTAGTTGAACTTGATTTTTTATGATTTTTTAAAAATTTCAGAATTTTTATGTGGCTATTGATTGATAACTTGATAAGGATTGGAGATATCGAAAAATGATCAACTGACAATTTGATAAGGAGGAAATTTTCAATCAATTCCAATTTTTACTTCTGTTTTTTGAGAATTTTTGATTTTTCTAGAATTTTTTTTTAAAGTTTCAAAGTTTCCTTTTGGTTTTTTAGTGATAATTTGATAGGGAGTAAAGATAGGAAAATGTGATCAACTGCAAATTTGTAGAGCAGACAATTTTCTATCGATTCGTTTTTTACATCAATTTTTTGAGGAAAACTGAATTTTCTAGAACTTCCGGAAGTTTCCAACCCACCATCTCGAGTCATTGAGCACGTCATGTCTATCAAATGACAGCAATTTGGCATTTCCGTTCATCTGTGCTCCATTGACAAAAGATCTCCAACTGGGGAAGAGATGATGTCCAGCGACATTGACAATCGGAGTGTCTGCATCCACCGAATGAACGATTCTCACAAGATCCTGGATATTGCTGGAGAGCATCGCACGGAACGTCGTCGTGTATCCCGATGCTCTAGCTTCTCGGTAACATTGCAGGTCTGCTCCACGCAGTCCGTGGAGGTTTCCGGTGAATGGGTGCGAGAGGGCGATCATGTGGATCTGAAATTTTTTTTAATTCAAAAATATTTTTGACCACGGTCTGAATTTTTTTCGGTTTCAAAAAATTCCAAAATTTTTATTTTTCAAAAATCGCAATGTTGTTCGTTAGGCATTTTTTTGGAATTTCGAAAATTAAAATTTTGAATTTTTTTTTGTTAATCTGAAAATTTAATATTGAACTACTATTTTGCACATTTTACTTCATTTTTACACTAAAAATTTCAAAAAATATTTTTTTTGGTTTCAGAAAAAAATTTATTTTCAAAAATTCATATTGTCTTTAAACTAAAATTTCAAGCATTTTTACTGCACTTTTACTATGAATTTCAAAAAAAATTTTTTGCTTCAAAACATTTCAAAAGAGGATTGTTATTACTAGATTTAGTAGAACTTTTTGAATTTTTCAAAAAAAAAATCGTTATTGTGAAAATGAATTTTCAAAATTTCAAAAAAAAAATTTTTTTTTGAATCATGTTTCAAAAAAGTTTCAAATTTGGTGGAAAATTTGAAAAGATCGGTAGCTTTCACACAAAAGAATCATTTTCCGAAAAGTCCAGTACGATGCTCCGAAATCCCGCTTCAATTCTTCAAGTTTTCTCTGCGGGATTTCGGAGTGTCGTACTAAAGTTTTTATTTTGTAATTTTTTATAATTTTCTCACAAAGTGTTTATCGGTTTTTGAAAACAAAATTAAAAAGAAGGCAAAATTTGAAACAGAAAAAAAAACAAGTTCAAACAATGCTCCGAAATCCCGCAACTCAATTTTCTTTTTTTTTTTCTTTTTTTCAGTTTCAAAAAAAATGTCTAAAATTTCAAAATCCTAAAAAAATCATTACGTACACAACTATCAATTCAAAAATTTTCTAAAAATTCAAATTCCCGCCTACCACTCGATCCTTATTATGTGCTGCCGAGTCCCTTTGCGGTTGCTCCAAACTCCGTGGGCTCCACGCGGGAATTTGAATATCCCGCTGGCTGGGTTGGATGGCGTCGTTTTGGCGGGAGTTTTGCTGAAATTCAAAATTCTAAAAAAAAGAGAAAAAAAAGAAATTTAAATAAAAATAAATAATTGATGGGGGACTAAAACAACGGTGTGTGCTTCACAAATCACAAATTTCTATGAATTTTCTAAAAATTCTAGAAAAAAACCTAATATGATAAATGATAATGATAAGGGAGATGATTAGTGATAAGGGATATCTGGATTACTGTAGCTACAGTGATCCAAGGTGATAAGCGCTAACAGCTAATTATAGTTACATTGGAGTCTCGCGGAAGTCGCGACGAACATTTATGTCCATTTTGACGGCTCTGAGCGATGGAATCAATCGATAATTGATAAGAAGATATCAGTGATAAGAGATTTTCTTATCAGTAATGATAAACAACACGACATTAATCACAACTCACCCAGAACTCGATACTATTCGGAGAATAGCGGGAGTCTAACTCAATTGGCTAAAAAATAGGAGAATGACACTCGCGAAAATTTTAGGAAAAATTGGAGGGTTTTTTGGGGGGATTTGGGTTACTGTAGGGGTTTTTTTCAGTGTTTTAGAATTTTAAGAAAATTTTGAAATTACAAAAAAATTTTTTGAGTTTCAAAAATTTTTCAAAAATTTTCAATTTTGCCTAATTTTATTAGTCGTTCAATTCTGGAAAATTTAGCGTTATTTTGAAGGTGTCGTACTAATTTTTTTTTCTCAAATTTGGATTTTTTGAATTTTTTGTTAATAATTCGGAATTCAATTTTCAATTTTCTGAAAAAAAAATGGGTTTTTTACTGTTTCAATAATTTTTCAAAAATTGTTATATTTTTTTTAAATTTTATTAACGCGTATCGTTGAATTAAAAAAATTTTTACCGTTTTTTGGAAGTGTCGTACTGATTATTTTTTTATTCTCAGAATCTTCTAAAAATCGGAATTCAATTTTCAATTTTCTGAAAAAAAAATGGATTTTTTACTGTTTCAATAATTTTTCAAAAATTGTTATATTTTTTTAAAATTTTATTAACGCGTATATTTTAACGTTATTTTGAAGTGTCCTATTTATTTTTGATTTCTTTTCAATTTTCAGAATTTTCTAAAAATTGGGAATCAATTTCCAATTTTCTGAAAAAAAAGGAGTTTTTTCAGTTTCAAAATTTTTTGAAATTTTTGAATTTTCAAAATTTTTTCAATAGTTGTCCTTGCTATTTTGGGAAATTTAACGTTATTTCGGAGTGTCGTAAATACTAAATTTTGAAATTTTTGAAATCTCTCCAAAAATGGGAAATCTATTTTTTTTCGCTGTTTCAAAATTTTTTAATTAAAAAAAAATTATTAGCAATGCTAGAATTATTTCGTTATTTCGAAGTGTCGTACTAATTTTCAAAAAAAATATCTAAAACTCAAAAAAAATTTCTGCTTCAAATTTTGGTAAAATATCTGAAATTGCTCATCTGTTCGATGGAATGTTCTTCCGGAGTGTTGTAAAAAAATTTTTTCTAAAAAAAAAATTAGAAATCATATTTTCAAACAACGGGATTTCGGAGCTTCGTACTCCAAAAAAACATTGAAAATGATTTATTTAAATTTTTTGAAAATTTTTTTTAAAAATCAAAAAATTCATAAAATGCTCCAAAGTAACGCCTAAAAATTTTTTTCAGTTTCAAAAATTTCCCAAAATTCAACAAGAAAAATGTACATCATTATTAGTTCGAAGTGATTTTCAAATATTTAGTACGATGCTCCGAAATCCCATTGAAAAAAAATTAATTCTATGTCAAACAAATCATAATTACTCCACTATGAGATCATTGAAAAAACGTTCAAATTATTTTTTCAAAATTTTGAAACCGAAAAAAACCCCCTACAGTAACCCATTTCCAAATATTTGTAATTTGCTTACCGTGGACTGTCTCGTCTCGACAAAAGGATGGAAATGTGTGAGTTGGACTTCTTTCCATCCATTCGTAACTCGAATGAACAGTTGTTGGGATGACGTGGCAAATGCCAATTGTCCGACGGAAGTGGCACGGGCTGAAGCAAAGAGTTCCACGGTAGTGGCATGAACATTGACAGCAGAGGAGGTCGTGATGGCTGGAAAAGAGGAGAAATATGGAACATGGAATGGTTTCGAGAAGCTTTTCAGATTTTTTTAATGAAATTTTTTTTTGAAATTGTAAATTATAATACATAGTCTGAAGTTTTTTCTTTTTTTTTTCTTTTTTAAATTCCCGATGATCATCTCAAGCATTATTACAGTTTTTCTGACAAATTCGGAAAACTGCGAAGTTGAAACTGCGAAAAATTTTTTAAAATTAAATTTCGTTCAATTTTCCAAATCTTTCAAAAATGTCTCTAATTTTTGAAATTTTATCAATAGGATTTTTTTTTGAGAAATTCAGTGTTATTTTGGAGTGTCGTACTGATTTTTTTAAATCTTAATTTTAGGATTTAAAAAAAAATCGGAATTCAATTTTCACTGTTTCAAAATAAAAATTTTTTCAATTCTCTAAATTTTATTGACAATGCACATATCCCTGAATGTTTTTTCGCTATCTATTTTTGCTGAAATATTTCTGGTGCTTATCTAAAAATTTTTAGAATTTAAAAAAATCACCAAAATTTTTCTTTTTTTTTTTTGAAAATTCAAATTTACTGAAAAACAATGAAAAAACAAGACCAATAGCGTTTTTGTTGTGATTTCTAGAAAAAATCTGAAAAATGTGAAACAGTAAAAAATGTGATTTTGTTCTCAATTTATATTTATATTAACTGTTTCACAAAATTTTCGAAAATTTTTCTAGTTTTTCTATTGGGTAATCATTCACACAAGTAAATCCAACTTTTGAAGAAAAATGAATTTAAAAAAAATTTTTCGACAAAAATAAGACATGGATTGAATAAAAATGATCATAAATTTGTTATTTTCTTGAAAAATTGAAACTGATATTTTTAAAAATTTTTTTCTCAAATTTTTCCTCTTTCAAAAAATGCTGAAAAAGTGCGCATGTTTGTCCAAAATTAGTACTTTGTTGGCTAAATTATTCACTTTTTCTCTAACCTTTCAAAAAAAATTCCGGTATTGGAAACACGAAAAGTGGGCCAATTCCATTTGCCAACAGTAGAAAAATCAGGAATTTCGTATAGAAAATGCTCATTTTCACCCCTAAAACTGGGGGGAAATGTTCAAATTTCCCAAAAGAGGGATCATGCGGAAATAAACATTTTGACCCGAAAAGCGAACATGTTGCTTGTCGAAATGAGCTCCGAAAAATTTTGGAGCTCTTGGAATAAACATGAACAAATTTTGGAGCAATTTTGAGAAAAAAAAATTTTTTTTCAGTTTCAAAAAATTTTTTTTGTTTTATAATGAACGAATCAACTCGTTCTTTCGTCATTTCATGTTCTTGAAAAAATTTTTAAACATTTTTTTAAATCCAAACAACAATTTTTACATATATTTAATTTTTAAAAAATCAGAATTTATGTAAAAAAATAGTCAATTTTTTTTTGAAAAATTTGAATCACCAAATCCGTGTTAATTATTGCTCGAAATTTCAAAAAAAAAAGTTTCGAAAAAATTTTGAAACCGTATTTTTAATTTTTCTTTTAAATTTTTTATTCCGTCAAAAAATTCGTGGCCTAGGAATCCTATTCTTGGAAAACTAGGCCACCACTAACTAAAAAAAAGAAAATTGAAGTTTCAAATTTGGCCTAGGATTCCAGAAAACTAGGCCATCAAAAAAACCAGGGTTTTCCAAATTTTTCGGTGGCCTAGAAAACCAAATTTTCAATTTTTCTAAATCTAGGCCATCGTGGCCTAGAATTCCAAATGCAAAAGCTATTCCAAATGTGGTGGCCTAGCATTCCAAAGAACTAGGCCATCTAAAAAAACCAGGTTTTCCCAACTTCTCGGTGACCTAGAATCCGAAAAGTAAAAATTAGGCCATTGGAAACTTGGTAGCCTAGATTTCCAAAAAACTAGGCCATCCCAAAAAAAACCAGGTTTTCTCAACATCTCGGTGGCCTAGGATTCCAAAACCAAAAGTTAGGCCTTTCCAAACTCGGTGGCCTAGAATTGCAAAAAACTAGGTCATCTAAAAAAAACCAAGTTTTCGCCGAACTTCCTGGTGGCCTAGAATCCCAAAAGTCAAAAAAGTCAGGCCATTCCAAGTTTGGGGGCCTAGAATCCCCAAGAACTAGACCATCTAAAAAAATCACATTTTTCCTATTTTCTAGGTGGCCTAGAACCCCAAAAGCAAAAGTTAGGCCATCCTAGACTTCAAGCTCACCTCCTTGTGCTCCAGCATATCCAACTCCCTGTGGTCCCGGTGGCCCAGGGGCCCCTCTCTCGCCCTTCTCTCCCTTCACCGTGTTGCTATGCACTCTTCTGTCGTATTCCGGAAGTCCTCCCAGATTCGGATTCTGATGTGTCTTCTGAATCGCAGCGACTCTTCTGGCGATCCTTTCGATATCCTCATCCGACAGATTCTCCATCGTCGATCCATCATCTCCCTTTGGTCCAGGAGGGCCCATCGGACCCTGTGGTCCCTCTGCTCCACTGATTCCATCTCTTCCCGGAGCTCCTGGAAGTCCGGGTGGTCCCGATGGACCAGGGGTCCCTGGTGCCTGGTCACTACTGGAAGATCCGGATCCTGGAGGTCCTGGTGGCCCAGCCAATCCGGGCATTCCCGGGGGTCCCGGTGGTCCCTGGTCCCCGCGGGACCCGTGTTGTCCCGGTTGCCCGTCGTGTCCACGTTCTCCTTGATGTCCCGGGGATCCATGGGACCCTGGGATACCATCTTGGCCTGGGGGTCCCTGGGGGCCAGGGGAGCCGTGGCAGACTTGGGTGCATTGGTTGGGAGAGGATTGTTGGGAATAGGAGCGGAGGTCTGGAAAAATTAATTTAGTTTGAAAAAATTGAAAATAGAGGAAGGGAAAAGCAAAATTTTCTATGGGGGAATTTCAAACTCGGGGGAATTTTTTTGAATTTTCAAATTAAAAAAAAAAAAAAATTTTTTTTTGCTGTTCCAAAAAATTATTTTTCGTTTCTCAATCAATTTTCTCATAATCGTTTACGAACTCTGTTTGTAAAATATTTTTGAAAAGCTGCTCCAATTTTTTTAAATTTAAATTTTAAAAAAATCTTGACCGTCATTTTTTTGCAATAAAATGTTTTTGTCCAATTTAGAATTTTCAGTATTTTTTTCTGTAATTATCCAGAAATTACAACTTTCAAAAATATTTTTAAAAAAATTTGTTTGGTGTTTCAAAAAATTATTTTCTGTTTTTCTTTCAATACTGTTATTATTCTTCATCATCTTTTGTTGAGAAATATTTTTGAAAAATTCCAGAAAAAAACCTGAATTTCTGAAATTTTTTTAAAAATTAGCCCATTTTTTCAAAATACCTGTTTCAATTTTTTTTTGATTATTGAAAAAATTGATTGAAAGTAAATTTAAAAACAGTGATTTTTTTGCAATAAGAATCCAATTTTTTGTCCAAAATATCACTCTTTTTTCTGTAATTATTCAAAAATGACAATTTCCAAAAAATTAAGAAAAAATTTTTCCTGTTTCAAAAAATTATTTTGTATTTTTCTTTTAATTTTCTTATAATGTTTCTTCATTAGATGTTTAAAAATATATTTGAAACATTTCTGAAAAAATCCTGAATTTCTAAAAAATTTTTTAAAAATTCATAAATTTTTGAAGAAAACTGTTTCAATTTTTTTCAATTTTCAAAAAAATTATATTTCAAGAATGTTGATTTTCAACTGACAAATTTTTTAATTTTTTCAAAAATAGGATTTTTCACTCATTTTTCTGTAATATTTCAATTTCAAAAAAAATTTGAAACTGCAAAAAAATTGTCAAAATCACTTCACGCACTTGACTACTTGCCATTTTTCAAAGTTTCTCAATAGAGCGCATTTTCATGAATTAAAATTTTTTTTTTTTTGGAAAACATCTCAAAAAATCACACCATGCATGTCTACCAAACCGCAGTTTCATTTTTTCTTTGAAAAATCCCAAAATTTCAAAAAAAAGCCAAAAAAAAACCACAGTATTCTCTAAATTCGCAATTCTAAACCTCTAGCCGCCGGGCTACCGTATCCCCCAACAAATGGGACAACCAGCGAGTCATCGGATAGGAAAAAATCTGAAAAGGGACAAAAAAATTTTATTTTTTTTTTTTGACTTGAAAAATTTCCTAAATGACCTAGAAAAATTGAAATCTTGAATTTCTAGGCCACAAAAAAAAATTAGAAAATTTCAAAAAAATGTTTTTTTTTGAAAATTGAGAGTTAGGGTACCAGAATTTGTTGAAATTTTTTCAATGCCCTAAATTTCAAAAAAAAAATGTTATGACCTCAAAGTTTTTTTTTTTCTAGAAATCCAAAACTCAAGTTTTGGAATTCTAGGCCGTGACATTTTTTTTTATTTTCGAAAATTGAAAAAAAAATTTTTTTCGAAAATTTTTAAAATTAATTTTTTTTAATTTTTGAATAATTGAAAGTTAGGTCTCCAGAATTTCTTTAAATTTTATGAAAAATCCCCGGAATTTTAGAAAAATTGGGTCTCGCAACGAACCATTTGGATTCGCCAATTGGGGAGTTAGGAATGGTGGTGGTGGAGCTGGAGTCGGCGGAAGTTGATGTTCCTGGATCTTCTGAAGCTCCAGGGATTCTGGAGCCTTCTTGAATTCATCTGGAGATCCGGAGCCCTCGACCTACAAGTTATTGATTTTTTTTTTCTGGAATTCTGGATTTTTTAGAAATAATCGATAATCAGGTCCATGTACTAACTATAATCTATCACATTTGCCACGTGTACAGTAAGCTTCTCTGGGAGGAAAACTTACCTTCTTCGGATGAGAATTCTGCTCTTTTTCGAGCTTTCGACGGCGCCACTGAGAATTTTATTGAGTTTAGGGAATTTTTTACATGTATATAAATCGTAAATCAAAAACTGCTCAAATTTTGAAATTTTTGAAAATTTTTTGAGAATTTTTCGAAAAATTGCTTTCTTATCAAAAATAGTAATCAAAATTGATGTGATCTGAATTTTAATGTGAAAAAATTAAAAACTGTATTTTTTAAAATTTCGTATGCCTATTATCGTTGCAACTCAAAATCGGAGTGGGTAGATTTACGGAGTTGCGGGTCTCTCATGGAATCCACGTATTTTTCACGCGAAAAATCACTTTGAACGAAATTGATGCTCTAGTTCTATTTTTCGCGTGAAAAAATACGTGGATTCCATGCGAGACCCGCGACTCCGTAAATCTACCCACTCCGATTTTGAGTTGCAACGATAATACATATGTATTGAATTCTTGAATTCTGGGGTTTTTGAAAATTTTTTTTGAAACTGAAGTTTTTTTATTTAAAAAAAAACTCATACTGTTTCAAAGTTTTTACCAAGCTGAAAATTCTGACATTTCGGCAGTGAATGTCTTGTCAAATGTCGTGATTTTCAGAAATTTCAAAAAAAAAATTATGCAAAAAATTTCAAAATTTCTGAAATTTTTTACAATTTCAAATTTTCCAGCAAAAATTCAAAAGTTCAAAAATAAAATTGTTTGAACACCATTTTGCGGAATTTTTCTCATAATTTTCTGTCTGTAATTTCAAAAAATAAAAAAATTCTACAGTTTCAAAAAATTTTCAAAAAATCTTTTGATTTGAAAAAAATGTTGGCATAATGACGACAAAATTTTTCAGTTTTTGAAAATTCACAAAATTCCGCAAAACCTGGAAATAAGCAGTGAAATCTTCAAAATTTTGGTTCAAAAAAAATGAAGTTTCAAAATTTTTGAAAAATTTAAAAATTGATGGAAAAATCAATGACAGGATGGTCCACAGTCAAAATTTTTTTCTATTATCTACATTTTCTAAAAATCCAGGAAAAATGCTCATTGTCAGAAAAGATTTCCGAATGAATGAAAAATAAAAAAAATTCGAATTTCAATTTTTTTTTCAATTTTTTCAAATTTTTTTTCCATTATTTTCTAATTTTTTGTTCGATTTTTTGTTCGATTTTTTTTCTTTTTTTTTTCAATTTCCCTTCCTACCCATTGCTCATCACACTGTCTGGCTCCTTGACTCGCATCATCAATAAGTTTCAGCTCTTGGATAGCTCCCTGAAAAATCAATCAATAACACACCTTCCCATCGTCCTCATAAGGTTCCTCGACAACTTCCACAGTTTCCACAGGCAACATGACAATATCAGAACCCGGTGTGTCCTCTTCAGAAGAGCTTCTCGCCTGTCTCACGTGAGCATTGACACGTGGCACGTGAACTTGGAATACGGTATTGTCATGGGATTCTGGAGACGTCGAGAAGTCCTTGAGGGCTTCTCGAAGGTTGTCTTCAAGGACTTCTGATGACAGAAGTGCCACGTCATCGTCTTCGAGAAGTTCACCTTCTCCTAGGGTCCCGATGGGAAGGAGAAGTAGAAGAGGCACTAGGAATAGTGCAAAGGGGCGCATTTTCATCCCTGGAGAGTGATAAGTTATCAACTGGATTTTTGGAAAAAGATAAGAGAAGAGAAGAGAATAGGAATAATGAGTAAAAGAAAAAATAAGGAGATTTTTCAAAAATTTGATTTTCTCAAATTTTTATTAATTTTCACTTTACATAAGTTGAATCGGAGGCAAAAATGGCACTGATTAGAAAAATAAATGGAATTGTGGAAAATACATTTTTGAAACAGTGAAAAAGAAAAAATTTTTTTCAAATTTTTTAGAAATGTGTTTTTCAAATTTTTGTGATTTTTACTCGATGTTATTTCTGAAATGATTGTCTGAATTCATGTAAAACTTTATAAAAAAATTTTGAAACAGAAATTATCTTTGACCACGATATACCAAATACCACGATAACGAGAACATTTATTGGTTTTTGGAACAGTAAATTTTTTTAAAAATTTTTTCATGATCTTTTGAAGAAAATTATAGCCGTTACCAATGAGTTCCGGGATTTTCAAAAATTTTGAAATTTTTTTTTTGAAACATCAAAAAAAATCAAATATATTTTTTTCAAAATTTTAGACATTTTTTACCTATCCAAATCATTTCCAGCTTGTTTTTAAAAATATTAGCATTTTTTTGAAACCGGACAATTTTTTTTCAAGAAGCACGGGTACGAAACAAGTTCCTCGGATTTCAAAAATATAAAAAATAATTTTTTGAAACAGTGAAACCTACGTTATTTTCTGATTTTTCAAACTAACTGAGTGGCCATCAAAATTTTCCCAAATTTTCCAAATTTTGAATTTTTGTGAAACATCCTTTTTTCAAAATTACAAAAGATATCTGTTTCAAAAATGTCCCAAAAAAATAGAAAAGTACAGTAATCAATGCTTCTAAAGTTCGAACAGCGAAAAAAATAGAAGAAGAAAAAAGAGACAGACCTAGCACCAACAATGCGAAGAATGCTCTTGGCTCTTGGCCCCGCCCCTTTTTTCCAAGAGCTCAAAAGTTCAAGAATGAGCTGGGAAAGAAGAGAAAAAACAGCGAAAATTAGACAAACCTTTCTCTAGAAATTTCTAGCTCTTACGGAATCCCGGAAAAATCTTTAAAAATCCCCAAAAAACGTCTAATTCTCTACTTTTTGTCACCGTTAGTCATCTTATCACACACACTTTGTAATGTGCTCCTTCTTCTTGCTCCGCCGAGCAAGAACAGAAGGGCCAACGAATTAATCATTCGAAAGACGCGTGTTTGATCCGCCCGTGATAAGAGAGAGATAGGTGATAAGGGGGGATAAGAATGTTCTGGAAAAAATGAAAGGGGAGGAGGTGTTTGTGGTTGGGATCGGGGAGGAAAAATGAAAGAAATGATTGAAAAATCGGAGGTGTGGGCGGAGAGAAGAAGTTGTGTTATGATCGGAGTGGAATTGAAGATAGGAAAAGGGCGTGGGTTACGGTAGGACCGGCACAAGTTGGGAACAAGTTGGATGAGTAATAGTGACTAGGGGCAGAACAAATATCAACATTTTAGGGAGGGAAAATTAAACATACAGTTTTTGTAAGATTAAAAAAATGAATGGGGCTATGAGGGAAATTTTTGGAATTTTTGAAAAAATCAGAAAAAAAAGAAAAACAATGGATTTTTTTTAATTTTCTAGAATTTTTGGAATTTTTTGATGGATTCTGAAATTTTTAAAAAATTGAAGAAAATTTTTTTGGTTTCAAAAATTTTTGAAAAATTCAGAAAAATGGGAAAATCTATTAGTTGTCAGTACTAAATTGCTTCTTGATAAATTTTAGGAAAAAAATCATTTTTAAAAGTTAAGGAATTTTTTTTCAAAATTGTAAATATCGGATTTTCAAAAATGTCAGTTTTTCTGAAATATGATCTGATCCAACTTTTTTTTTTTAATTTTCTAAATTATTGAAAATTTATTTTGAAACCGGATTTAAAAAAAAAACGTTGTTGTCAGGGTTACTGTAGTTCCCTTATTTTTCCAAAATTTATTTTATTCCAATTAAAATGGGTCTTGGCACGAAAATACTTTCAGAACTCCCAAAACGAATCTAATTATCAATATGTGTTGAGTTGAGCTCTTTTTGAATTTTTGAAACGGTGAAAAAAAATTTTTTTTCTATTTTTTTTGGTTTTTTTCAAATTTTACAATTTTGCAGTTTGCAACTGTGCTCTATTGCTAGCAAGAAAATTTTCAAAAAATCCTTTAAAAAACTATGAATTAATTTTTAGAAAATCAAGCTTCTCTCCCTCTTGAAAAAGTGGAAAAAGTGCAACTCCTCTCTCTCAATTCATCAAAAATCCAGATGAATGATGGTCTTTTAGAAGCCGAGATTCATAAACAAATTGGAGAAGGATCTATTTGTTTTCTCATAGCGAAGCTATGAAAATAATATGCACTTTTGAGCTAAGTTTACGTTTTTTCGAGAAAGAGGAAATCAAAAATAAAGAAGAAGATGACTACTAAAAATCGGAAAAAGGGGAGATTTATGGGGGTTTTTTGATTTTTTTTTCTTCTTGAAATTTTTTTTGTTTGACAGGAAGACGGAAGATCAGTGAAAAATAAGAAAATCTTGATTTACGAAAATTTTGGAACAGCAAAAAAATTCTCATTGGAGCATATTTGCACTGTCAAAAAAATAGAGATTTTTTCTTCTTCTGAATTTTTAAAATTTCAATTGTGCTCCAATGAGAACCCGAAAATGATTTTTTTTTGGGATTTTTTCACTGTTTCAAAATGTATTCAAATTTTTTTTATTTTTCAATATTGATAGTGTCAGATGGGTACATAGTAGTGACAATTAGAGCAAAAAATGAGATATTTTTCAAAAAATTTGAATGTTTCCTTTTTTTCTAAATGAATGATATTGTCACATGTATCATTTTTCACTAGCAAAAATAAGAAGACAGGAAGATTTTTCCAATAAATTACAGCTAATTTTAAAAACAATTTGACTTCATGCACATGACATGGTTTTTTGATATTGTTTTGCAAAAATTTTTCATCTTCTGGAAAAAAAGAGGAAATTGGAGGAAATTTCAGAGGGGGAATCGAAATTTCAGCCAATTTTGAGATGGTATTATTATTGTTACGCCCCAAAACACAGCCTTCGCATTCAAAATTTCGAAACTGGCGGGTAGGATATCTTGCAGCGAAAACTACAGTAAGATTTGCAATTTTCAGTGATTTTTGAGGAATTAGTGAATTTTCAAAAAATTATTCGGAATAGCTACAGTAATCCCAAAATCCCAAAAAAAAAATTTTTCACAATAAAAAAAAATTTCATGAAAAAAATGGACGTTTTGGGTTCGCGGCAATATCATCAAGACATTTTTTATTTCTTAAAACAATTTTGAAACTGGAAAAAAATTTTTAATTTTAAAAGTTTATTTTTCTAATGGAATTTTGAGCTAAAAATAGATTCCACTAGATTTCATAACCCCCGCATTAATCAAGTTTTATTTCACATTTCGAAACTTTTTTTCAATTTTCCCAAGAAACAATCAGAAAAAATCCAATTGCCTCACACACATTTTTTCAATTCCATCCAGTACAGTGTGACAAACGGAAGGGGGAAGAAATAGAGGAAAGTGGAGAAAATGTCAACAGAAAGAAAGGGAATCAACGGATGATTTTTCAATTTTTTGCAATTTTTTGAGAAAAAAAGGGAGAACCTAGTATTGCCGTCCCGCGACGAGTCACCTGATGGGTCTCGCCACGAAAATGATTTCTGGCTGAAATATGGCTTCTGGACAAGGTTTTGACACTATTTCTGATGAAAATGGGTGAATTCTACCATTTCCAACCAAATTCCAGCACTTTTCACCAGTTTTCAGTACAAAAACATGGATTTTTGGGGTATTTCGCCGCTTTTCACAAAAAACACCTCATTTTCACTAGAAATCGGTGGAAATTGCTAAAATTTGGCTGGAAATGATTGAATTTACCCGTTTTTATCAGAAAAAGTGTCAAAACCTTGCCCAGAAGCTGTGAAAACCATTTTCGTGGCGAGACCCATCAGGTGGCTCGCCGCGGGACGGCAAGAATAGGTAAATCAAGTAAAATAAGTATTGCTTGAGTATGGGAATAGATGGGTCAAGCTGAAGATTTGAAAAAAAAAGAAATGTTGTAAGAATTTGAACAGCTGGATAAATTTTGAAACTACATATTTAGTGAAAGTTCATAGATGGGCCAGGAGGAGTAATAGTCTTGAAACTATAACTCGTTATAAAAAATTTGAAACTGTAGAAAATTATTTTTCGAAAAAATAATAGATTCCCTAAAATTTAAGACTAAAAATTCCAAATTTTAGGTAGAATTGAAAAAAATTTTTTTGATGCGTTTAAAAGAAGACCAATGATTCTTACAAAATTTTCAACAGTAAAAAGTGGATTTTGAAACTGAAAAAAAATTATTTGGAATATTTGTTCCTAACAGGCATGGAAAATTATAAAATGGAAAATATTTTTGAAAATCAAGAAGCTTTGAAACGGAAAAAAGTTATTGCTTTTGAACAATTTCAAAAATTTCACAAAGTTGCATAAAAAATTAAAATTTGCACTCAAAATTTCAAATTGGCGGGTAGGATATCTCGCAGCGAAAACTACAGTAAGATTTGTCTTTTTCAGGGATTTTATAGTAATTCTTACTGTAATTTTCGCTGTGAGATATTCTACACGCCATTTTGAAATTCTGAATGCAATCTCCAGTTACTTGTTCGCCAAAATGAGCACACTGTGAGTTCGCTCAACTCAAAAAGATGGCACAGACTGATACGGTACCGCCCATTACATTCCCCTCCCCCATTTGAATGACCATAGTTACCCTTTTCCTAGTCATATTTCTTTTGATGCTGGGTTGTAAAATGTGGGAAAAATGGCTAGGTAAAGGTTGGAAAAGTGCACTTTGAATGGGGTGAGAGAGAGAAATAAGGGGAGAGACGCAGAGAAATGGGATGGAAAAAACAGGAGTAGAGTGGGAAATTCTGGAAAACTCGAAATTTGAAATTTTTGAGAAACGGGGAATTTTCAGAGCCATTTATCGGATTTTTAAAAAATAAAGTTGATTTCAGAATTTTTCCAGGGTGTTTTTTTTCATTTTTTCTGTTTAGTTCTTGTTAGACTCAAAATAAGACTGAAAATTTCGAAAAATAATTTTTTTTTCAAATTTTTGTGAAACAGGGAATTTCATAGATTAAACTAAATTTTCAGAAGGATTTATCGGATTTAAAAAAAAAAAATTTTAGAATTTTTCATTTTTTAAATTAAAAAAAAAATTAAAAATTTGAAAATTTGTAACAAATATTACAAACATTTGACTGAAAATTTCAAAAAAAAAATATTTTTCAAATTTTTGTGAAACAAGGATTTTTAGAAGTTGATGAAATGCGCGGGAAAATTGGAGAAAATTCAAAAATTCAAATTTTTTGGAAATTTTGAAACTGAAAATTTTTTGAATTTTTTTTTTTTGAATTTTTTGAAAGTTTTTCAGCTCGAAAAAAAATTTTCTAATTGTAATTTATTGTGAATTGAAAAATGGAAATTTCGAAAAATGAAAGTATACATTTTTTTTTGAAACACCAAAAAAAATGAAAAAAGTTAGAAGAAAAGGCGCTTGACCCTCAAAAAAGCCGCCTACATTCTAGGTAAACAAATAGAAAAAATGACGAGGAAAAATTAGAAAAAAGGGAGGAAATAAATAAATAATTTGAATAATTCAGTTGATATCCAATACTCTCCAGTGAATTTGTCCCTAATCAACCTCCCAAGAAGCCCACAGTTCAAAAAAAAATTTTTTTTTTGATTTTTGATATTTTTTACCTTTTCAGATTGTCATGTTGCCTGTTATCATTTATCATTTTTTTTAAAGCTAAAAATAAGCGTACCTCAAAACCATTATCAATAATCGGTCCAGCACTTGCAATGTAGAGTTTTTCAGCTTCATCGAATGAGAAATCGGGTAGGGAGGAGACCTGGGAAATTATTGATTTTTTAAATATTACCATTATTTATGTGAATGGAATTTGGGATTTTTCAAAAATTTCAAATTATTTTTGGGACAGAAAAAATTTTTTATTCGTTTTTTTTTCGAATTTGGAAGTGCGCTCTATTGAAAAACAGTTTTTTTCCAAGAATTTCTGATTTTTGCAAGTACGCCCTATTGAGAATTCCCAAAAATTACAGTCAAGCAATCTGATGAATAAGAACATTACAGAAAGGAAAATTTCAAAATTGGAAGTGCGCTCTAGGGAGAATCGTAAAAAACATGTGTTTTCCTGAAAAAAAGCTTGATGAAAGTGCGCTCTAGGGATAATTTTTGAAATTGAGAAATAAAAACAAAAAATGGGGATTTGGACATGTGTATTGACCAATTTTTTGAAACATTTCAAAAAAAAAATTGTTTGAACTTGCAAATGCGCTCTATTGAGAATAAGAAATTCTAGCGGCAGAATTGATTCGGATATTGGCTAAATTACAATTTTTGAAAAATTTGAAAATTTTTTGAAACACTAAATTCAGAAAAATTTCAAAAAGCGCTCTATTGAGAATTTGAAAAAAAAAATGAAAAAAACATATTATTGCCGCCCCGCGGCGAGTCACCTAGTGGGTCTCGCCACGAAAATGGTTTCTGGCTGGAATACGGCTTTTGGACAAGGTTTTGACACTTTTTAAAATAAAAATGGGTGAAATGACATGAATTCAGTCATTTCCAACCAATTTTCAGCAGTTTCCACCGATTTTTTAGTAAAACTAGGTGTTTTTGAGAAAATCGTCAAATTACCCCAAAATGCATGTTTTTGCACTGAAAATTGGTGAAAACTGCAGGGATTTGGTTGTAAATGATTGAATCTTACCCATTTTCATCAGGAAACGTGTCAAAACCTTGTCAAGAAGCCGTATTTCGGCTAGAAACCATTTTCGTGGCGAGACCCACCAGGTGACTTGCCGCAGGACGACAATAATATTACAGAATGTCCATGTAATTTTTTTTTAATTTTTCGAAAAAAATCTAAACTTTTCAAATTCCCGCCTACCTGTCTCGCCGCGAATCTCTTGCATTTGAAATAGAAAGTGACTGTCTGGTCGGCAACTTCCAGTGCAAATTGGGTCCATTGTTGGGAGAAATCCTCGACTAGAAAGGAGGCGACAGCGGCGGAACGGACCACTAGGGAGATGTTCGATTGCAGGGAACCTGAAATGGGTTACTGTAGGGACTACTCCGGTATAACGCAAATGTTTTGTGAATTTGAAAAAAGAGCACTTGAAGGTAAATGAATTTTTTTGAAAAATTTTTCATTTTTTAAAAATAATTTTTGAAACTCAAAAAAATAGTATTGTATTTTTGATTATTGTTAAAATTGGCATGTTTTTATTCGTTTGTCAAAAGTCGAAATATTGAATAATTTTTCATTAACTTCGAGATTTTTAAAATTTTTTGAAACTGTAATTTACAAATTTTTTTATTTTTCAAGTTGTCCAATATTTGGTGGATTACTGTAACTTGGAATTGAAAAAATTGTTACAATTTTAAAAATTAAAAAAAAAAATTTTTTTCGGAGCATTCTATTCTAGTTAGTACTACCATTGGAATTTCAGTAACGTTTTTTTTTTGATTTTTTGAAACAGTCACATTTTTATCATTTCATTGAAACCACTGGCTCATAAAAAATTCACACAGTTTTCAGATTTTTTGAAACTGAAATTTTTATAAATTTTTATCTTATTTTTTCATCTACAACACTCCAAAATAACAAAATGGAAAACGAACTGATTTTTTAAAGTGATTTTCAAAAACTTCAAAAAAATTTTGAAACTGAAATATTCACATAATTCTTCCATTTTTTTTTCAAATTTTCTATCATTTTTTCCCTACGACACTCCAAAATAACGCTACCTGCTGGCTCAATGAGCAATCCGATATCCACTGCTGAATCGAAGGCGTTCACTGCTGCGAAGAGGTATCCACCACTGAAAAGTTTTTTTTCTTTTGAGTCTAACGAAAAAAATTCACAAAAATGAAAAAAAAATTTTTTTTCGGTTCCAGATTTTTTTTTCAACGGTTTTGAATTTTCTAAAATTTGGTAAATAGACTCTAAAATTTTGTAGTATTGATTTCAAAAACTAGAAAAAAATCAATAATATTCATTCCTTACCGCTTATCCATTGGCTTTATCGTTGCCAACAGGGAGAATTGTTTGAAAAAGTTCCTGGGAAGATAAAGACGATACGGTACTGCAATTTCGACACCTCTCTGCAAAAAAAAAACTTAATTTTTGGGGAAATAATGGCAACATTTTACATGACGAATCAGTAAATTCAGAAAAATTCCCAATTTTCGAAAATTTTTGAAACAGTAAAAAATTTTTTCATTTTTTGTTGTAATTTTTTCAAAAAATAAAATAGAAAAACAGCAACAAATTCAGCTCCC
>LR539394.1:304011-404044 GCA_900536315.3 Caenorhabditis becei
AAATTGCATGAATTAAAATTTTTTTGGAAACTGTAAAACATTATTTTTTGCATTTGGAAAAATTGCCTTCTATTTCTGGTAAATGTTGTATTTTGAAGCAGTAAACTTTTACTTGGTATGGGAGAATAAGAATTGCTATTTATTGGTAATTTTTCTAAATCTGGTTTTTTTTTTCAAACTTTCATTAAAATTTTCCTATTTTTTTCAATTTTTCAATTTTTCTATATTTTCTATATTTCTATATTTTCTATATATTTCTATATTACTTTTCCCTGAATTTATTGTTAACTGTCGGAGTGCTTTGGTGTCCACCGGACTTCGAGATGAGACCTAGCCTATCTTGTAGAGCATGGTCGAGAACCATTTTCTACGCTGTCACTTTTTGCCCTTAAGCCCCAGAAGATAGAACTATAGTTGATGAACTGGGTCACCCAAATGCCTTGATATGCGCGGTGTCCAAGAAGAGCAACTTTTGAGCCCGAATTTCTCGGCTTCTGGGGCTTAAGGGCAAAAAGTGACAGCGTAGAAAATGGTTCTCGACCATGCTCTACAAGATAGGCTAGGTCTCATCTCGAAGTCCGGTGGACACCAAAGCACTCCGACAGTTTACAGTAACCACCAACCTGCAGCCCAATCGCTGGCAGTGATTCGATTCCTTTTGCTCGGAAAACTCGTGAATCTGCATTGAGGGATGCTTCGACAGGGGCGAGAAGATCGACTTCTGATTCGGAATCTGGAAAAAAGTATGGAATGTTTTTGAAAATTTTTTTAATTGAAAAAAAAATTTCTGTTTCAAATTTTTAATTTTTTAAATTGATAAATGTTAAAAAACCAATGGACCATACAAAATGTATACAAAAACGCTTGAAAGTTGTAATTTTGAAAATCTGTTTCAAAAAAGTTCAAAAATTCCAGAGAATTCAAAAACTTGATAATACTGGCAATGAAAGTGCTCAAAAAAATGGAAGTCAATTTTTATTTTTTTTTTCAATTCTGAAAATCATGTATTTTCACTGTTTCAAAAATGTGAACAAAAAAATTCTGAATTTGTTTCAAAAACTATTCTTTGACGTTTGTTTATTATTTTAAAAATGCTGTTATTTTTTCTCGTTTTCAAATTAATATTCTGGAAATTTTCAATTTCAATTTTCATTTTTCAATAAAACGAATTTTTTAAAATTTTTTTACAGTTTCAAAAAATTCCAAATTTTTCAAATAAAATTCACTATATCAATATGTGGTTGAAAGATGATATCCGTTAAAAAAAATTTGCTTCTTCTCAAAAAATAGTTCAATTTGTGTGAAAAAATTAAAATCCAAAAAAAAATTTTTTTTCACTGTTCCAAATATTTTTCAAAAATAAGTTCCCAATATTTTTTTAATGGTCAATCTCTATCTTTCCCATTATCATTTTTTCGTTTTTATCACTTTTCCCCAATCTAACCCCTAAAAACTGCAACATTTCTTCTTTTTTCCACCCCCAATTCCCTTTTATTTTCCAATTTTTCTCCCAAGAGATTTGTAACTTTTCATGAAACTTCAATTTTTCTCACAACTTTTACTCTTCTAACCCTCATTTTCACCCTATTTTTACTTTTTTTTCTCCCAAAAAAATCCCAAAAATTCCCTGAATATTCCAGGAACCCCCAACTAAAAAAGTGTTCAACACACAGCCAAAGCGTCAGTGGCTAGTCAGCAAAAAGTGTGTTATTTTGAGATAATATGTCCCATGGGAACGAGAAGGAAAGCAATGGGAGGAGGAGGTGTACGTTTCGTTCGTTCAAACATTTTTTGAATGATGGCTTTTTTTGGAATGGAGAGGAGAAGATTGGAGAGAGATGCCGATGTTTCTGGAGCGAAAACAACAATAAATATGTACAGAGAGGATGAGATTTTTGGGGGGGAGTGAAATGGTATTGGAAAGTTGAAAAAGCTGGAAAAAAATCTAAAAATAAAAATGGAATAATTGTACACCACGGTGAGCTAAATTGTTTTCAGACTACAATTTTTTGATTTTAGGAAAATTTTGAAAATGTACGAAAAAAAATTATTTTGTATTTAGGAACAATTGGGATTGGAAAGCTATAAAAGCTGAAAAAAAACTGAAAATGAAATTGGAAACTCATTGAAGCTCATTGTTGTCAGACTATCCTGTTTGAATTTAGGAAATATTTGAAATTGTCAAAAATATTGTTTTAAATTTTTAACTTTTAGGAGAGCACAAAAACTGAAAAAAGTGGAATTTGGTTGTAAAAATTAGATAGATTAACAAATGGACCTTTTTTCAGGACATTACTGACTTCAAATTACTTTTTTTTGATGTTTGGGAATTTTTGAAATTGTAAAAAAATTTTGGTATTTTTGAAATTTTAAGGAGCAAACAAGCTGAAAAAAAATGAAAACTGGTAAAATGGAAGATCACAGTACTATTTTCACACGATTGGTTTTGATTTTTATAAAATTTTCGAAACTGTGGAAAATTTTTTTTTCAAAATTTCATATTGGCGCGTACGATATCTCGCAGCGAAAATTACAGTAAGATTTGCATTTTTTCTAATAAAACTTTCCTCAAAAATCACAATGAAAATCTTACTGTAGTTTTCGCTGCGAGATATCGTGCGCGCAAATTTGAAATTTTGAAAAGAAAAATTTTCATTTTTTTTTCAGATTTTTTGCTGTTTCAAAAAATGAAAAAAAAGTTTTTCCATAATGAATTCGTTTTTTCATCGTTGGGAGCAAAGTTCTTTCGGAAATTCTCTTGGAAAAATCTAATTTTAAAAAATGATAAAAAATTTCCTGTTTCACAAAACAGTTTTCCTAATTTCCATTCTGAAACTTCAATCAACGAACCGAAATGGCTCGTTCGAAAATTCTCTGTCCC
This sequence comes from Caenorhabditis becei, assembly GCA_900536315.3. Taxonomy (NCBI): domain Eukaryota; kingdom Metazoa; phylum Nematoda; class Chromadorea; order Rhabditida; family Rhabditidae; genus Caenorhabditis; species Caenorhabditis becei. Next base: position 306,893 of record LR539394.1, read on the forward strand.
CCCTTCAAAATCTTCCCGATCCCTTGAAAATTTTCCCCCAAAACCAGAACCCCCTATCCCCATTTTTCATCCGTCCCTTCCGCTCATCCATCCTTTCATTTCACGCCGGTAAAAAAGATGAGGAGCCGCTTTTTCTTTTCCGGTCCATCGTTTTTTCGAAGAAAAAAGCCATATGTCACCAAAAACAATCAATTACAAGGGGAGAGGGATTGAAAAAAAATGACAGGGAAGGGAAGAGGGGAGGGATGAATTGTGTAGAAGGAGAAGCTAGGTAAATATAAGAAAAATTGGAGAAAATCACTGAAATTGGGTCAAAGAGCTGGATTTTCAATCACAAGCAGACGGGATGACCAATTATCTAATCTCAAATTTTTACAAAATTTTGGAATTTTTTTGAAACTGAAAAAAAAAAAGAATTGTTCAATAATTATTTTTTGAAAACAAATAAAAATTCCTAAATTTTGTTAACTTTTTTTTGAGAAAACTGACATTTTCCGTGACAACATTTGGAATTGAAGGAATCAAAATTTTCGAAAATTAAAAAAAAATTTTGAAACAGTGATTTTTTTTTGGAAAATTTGATATTTCAATATTTTCAGAACTTTTTCTAATTTTCAAGAAAATCACAATTTTAACTGGATAAAAATTATGAACAGCCAAAAAATTCAAAAATCAAAAATTAATAATTTTCAAATTTTTGGATTTTTTTTTTGAGATTTGTTCCTACGAGAATGTAAAAATCCCAAATTTCCGAAATTTGCAACATTTTTGAAACAGTGATTGTTTTTTGGAAAATGTGATATTTCGAAAATTCCAGCATTTTTTTCTAATTTTTTTTTGAGCCGGATAAAAAGTATGAATAGCCGATAAATTCAAACATTTTCAATTTTTCCGAAATTTAGAATTTTTCAAAAAATGTTTTAAATTTCCGAATTTTTATGAGATTATTCTTTGATGGATTGTGAAAATCCAAAATTTCTGAAATTTCAAAAATTTTGAAACAGTGTTTTTTTTTCAATTTTTCCCTAAATATCTCTATTCCTCCCAACACCTGCCCCTTCTTATCCCATTAGCTTATTCCCCATTTTCTCTTTTTTCCGGTCACATTTCATCCTATCCTAATGATCCAAATGATGAGGAAAAGGAGGGGGAAGAACGATCACATTCAGGGATTATAATGAAGTGGATAGGTTCACAAAGAGGGGAATATTGAGGAAGAATTAGGTGGGAATAATGGGATTCTGGTCAAACTTTTGGGAAATTTTGAAAAAAAAAATGTCATGTTTCAGAATTTTTTGAATTTTTGAAAAATTGGAAGTTTATCAATATGATTTAGTCATTCGCTCAAATCTAATCGAGATAATAAAAATGTTACGACAGGAAGCATCAAATCGCGAATTATTCAGAACTTTGAAAATTGAAATTTTGTTGAAACCGGATTTTTTCAGAAATTTCAGAATTGTGTCGATAGAGCGCACTTGCAATTTTCCAGGTCGGGAATTTTTTCGCAAATATTGTATTTACAAAAAAAATGGTTTCAAAAAATTTTGAACATTTTGGAGAATTTGATATAAATAATCGCAAAAATCTTTGACAAATGGAATTTTTTTTTGAATCATTTATCACAGAATGAAAAATCGATGAAAAAATTTTCAGATTTTTTTTCGAAATTTCAAAGTTGTTCAACATTGCGTACTACTACGAGCTTATTTTCAGAAAATTTTAAAAAATTTTTGAAACTGAAAAAAAAAATTTTTTTCAACTTTTCAATGTTTTTTTTCACTAGCTTTTTTCCCTAATTTTTCCAGAATTTCTCCCCTATTTCTCCCTTGATCCCTATCTATTCCCCCAATTCCCTAGTCCTCCGATTCGACCATTAACCTCGGCATCCGAAACGAAATCTCTGGTGTTTTTGATTCGATTCTCCCCGTTTTTTCGAGGTGTTTCTGGAGGAGACGACCTTTGATTGACAGTAATTTATTATGGCTTTTGGAACGAAATGAACACAGAAAAAGAGAGAGATGGAGAAGAGACACAGAGGGTTAGAGAATTTGAGGGGAATGCATTTTTCAAGAGCTTACAAGGGAACCTTTTAAGTCAAGGTACTAACTTTGAGAAAAAAATTATATAGGCTGAAAGAGGATCCTTTGGTGAGTACGAATCTACTTTCCAAATCTGCTGACGAGACCTCTAAGTGGGTCAATTTCCAATTTGAAGGGTCAAAAATCACAGAGAAATGCTCAAAATCACAGTGCAAATGACGTGAAAACGGTTGTTTTACCGTTTTCAGTGATTTTCACGTCATTTTCAGTGCAATTTTGACCCTTCAAATTGGAAATTGACCCACTTAGAGGTCTCGTCAGCAGATTTGGAAAGTAGATTCGTACTCACCAAAGGATCCTCTTTCAGCCTATATAATTTTTTTCTCAAAGTTAGTACCTTGACTTAAAAGGTTCCCTTGTTAGTGAAATTGGGGAAAAAAGTTGGAAATTGAAGATCAGTTTTTGAAACATGTTCAGATTTTTTTTGCATTTTTGAATTTTTTTTGTACAGATTTTTCGGATCAACCATCAAGTTTTTGGAAATTTCTAGAATTTTTTCATTTTTCTGTGAAACTGTAAAAAATTGGAAAAAGATGGGAGTTTTGTGGTTTTTTAAAAAAACGATTTCTGAAATTTTTAAAAATTAATCTGGAACTAAAAAAAACATTTTATTGATTGGCAAAACTAATACGTTCAGGGAAACTTTTCTAAAATTCAATTTTTTTTTTGAAACTGAAAAAAAAATTATTCAGTTTCAAATTTTTCAAAAATTACAGGTGAAAAATCATAAATTTACTAGAATATTGTGTCCAACTTTCAAAAAATCAGAAAAAAAAAATTATAAATGAAGCGCACTTCGAAAAATGAAAAAAAATCAACTTCTATAAGAAATTCGAACAATATTTTGGAATTTTCTAGAAATTTTTCGTTTTTCTGTAAAATAGTGAAAAATTGGAAAAAAAAAGAGAGTTTTGTAGATTTTTTTTTATTACGATTCTTTATCGTTCTGGAATTTTTCAGAAATGTTTTAACTGATGGAGGAAAACTAAGGAATCCCAAAGATATTCCAAAAATTCAATTTTTCGTGAAACTGAAAAATTAATTTTAAAAAAGTTCAGTTTCAAAATTTCCAAAAAATTGCAGAAAAAAATGATGAAATTACTAGAATTAGTGCCGAATTTTTAAAATCAAATTCAAATCAATTCCTCATTTTTTTCCAAAAAAAAAATGTTTCATATTAAAAATACCTCTTTTCAAAAAAATTTTGTTTTCAATTAGCAATTGAAAATCACTTTTCCACAACTCCCCCAGCTTTTCCATAAAATTTCCCCAAGCTTCCACAGAATCCATGCCCCCCTCCCCAGAGTCCCTTCCTGATCCGAAAATTGACACCTTGGCCCAACGGGGGTCCCTTGAAGCGTGAGACAAGGGACACTTTCATTCCCGCTTCTTCCCCCGACTCATTCATCATTATTTGGGACAATAAGGGGACGGATTATGAGGGAGGAGGGGGATGAAGTGGAAACAATTGATATTATGTACATGTGTATGTTTGTATTAATTATTGATATCTGGATTTGTGGCAGGAAATAGGGGGAAAATGAGATAATAATAGTGGGATAAAGTACAGTAATCAAGGAGGAAAAAAATGAAAAACTTGGCCTAAAATTTAAAAAAAAAAGTTTTTTGAGCTACAGTAATCCTGAATGATAGGATTTTTGAAAAATAGAAAAATCAGAAAGAATAAAGTTTACATTCAAAATTTCAAATTGGCGCGCACGATATCTCGCAGCGAAAACTACAGTAAGATTTGCATTTCCACCTTGAAAATCACTGAAAAATGAGAATCCTACTGTAGTTTTCGCTGCGAGATATCCCACCCTCCAATTTCGAAAATTTGAATGAGAACTCCAGAAGACATGGATTTTTAAAAATTGCAAAAATTATTCAATTTTTCCGAACATTTACAAAATTTTTTTTTTTACATTTTCAAAAAATTTTCAAAAATTTCAAATTTTGATTTTTTGTAATTCGTGCTGCATTTTCATTTCTTTCATTTCTCCATTTTCTCGAAAAATTCAAAAAAATTGAAATTTTGAATGCAAACTTCTGAAGACATGAATTTTTGAAAAAAAAAATTCAAACCTGCTTCAGTAATCTCTGAAATTACAAAAAAAAATATTTTTTTACATTTTTAAAAAATTTCAAAATTGGATTTTTTGTCATTATTGAAATCTAGTAGTATTTCATTTTCCATACCTTTTTTCCATATTTCGAAAAAATCCCTATTCCCTGTTCCAAATTCCCTCAAAAATCGCTTTCATTGTCCATGGTAGCTTTTCTTTCCCCTTCTTCTGACCGGCCTTGATAAATGACTCACTGTGTGTCTGCGTCTCTCCCCTTCACACACTCTCTCGCTGTCTAGTCAGTCACAGAGCGTTTTTATTTCTCACTTTTTGGCTTTTCGAAAATTTTTTGGGATATGAGAGAAATTGGGGAAATTGGGAAAAAGGCGGGAAATTTGAATTGAGATTTTTGGAAAAATATGGAGAAAAAAAAGAAGGTGATTGAAATTGAGAAGAGTGATAAGAAATTTAGGATTTTTTTGAGAATGGAAAAAAATAAAAAATAAAATCACTGTTTCAAAATGTTTTGAAATTCAGAAAAAATGAATTTTTTTAATTCTTGCATGATTGTCAGTATAAAATAAAGGAAATTTTTTAAAAAACATGTTTCAAAATTTTTTGAAAAAAAATTTCAAATACTGCATTTTTTAGTCTTTTTGTGAGTCCATTTGATAATATTTATTTGAATTTTTAAAAAATTTAAAAATAAATTCACAACGTCGATTGTTCCCTCATTGATTTTTCAAAAATTACCAAGTTTTTAAGTAAAAATTTAAAAACCGTAAGAATTTTTTAAAAAAATGGTTGTATCCAGCTAAATATTAATTTTTGAAAAAAAACTGATGATAAGCTATGATAACCTTGAAAAATTTTTAATTTTCTGAAATTTTCTAAAAATTAAAAAAAAGTGGAAAAAAAAACGTTTTTTTTTTAATTTTTTTCTGTTTCAAATTTTTCAAATTTCATCTTCTCAATTCAAAACTTTCAATGTTTACCTAATTATCAATTTTTCAAAATTCAAAAAAAAATCAAAAAATTCTGAACCCACCTCCAGGCAACGAATTAATCGAGAAAAACGGCGGTGGCTGTGTTCTCACTACCGTACCCAAAACGAGGTACAGTAATCCGAATGGCAACACTGATAAGCGCATGTGTTATCAGTATCATATGCCCCAAAAATATTTAGTAGAAACGGGGGAAAATAGAAGAAGAAAGTATCAAAAGGAGGGTAATTCCAGGGGATTATAACGGGTTACAACGTCGTCTTTCGGGGAAGCGAAACGAAAAGATTTTGGTTTTTCGAAAAAGTTTTGGAAGAGAAGACGACGTCCAGTTAGTTATACATGGCCCACGGGCCGAAGAAACAAAACAAAAAGGGGCGGAGCCTAGATTGGGCGGAGGGGACAAGTGGGGGACCCTTGGCGAGATGGACGACACAATGGATGGGAAGAAGTGAAGAAGATGCGGAAATTATAGTTATTAGTTGGGAGAAAAGGGATTTATTGACAGGAAGAGCAAGTTTTTTCGGGGTTTATTTTGGGAATTTGAAAAAAAAAATTTAGAAAAATGAAATTCAAATTTTTGGGATTTTTTTTCTGGACTTTTGGATTCGATGGGGATTTTTTGAAAGTTGGGATTCATTGACAGAAAAAGCAAGTTTGTTTGGGATTTTTAGGGAATTTGAAAAATTCGAACTTTTTATGTTTCAAAAAAACATTTTTTTTGGGAAAATTTGAAAAGTTTATTGAGAATGAGCCTTATGTACTGGGTTTTTAATGACAAGATCGCATTTCTTTGCGATTTTTAAAAATTAAAAAAAAAACAATTTTAACTTTTTTTTTGAAAATTGAAAAATGTATCCGTTACGTTAGAGACTGATATTTTTAGGCTTTCAAAAAATTGGAACTTTTCTTTTTGATAATTGAAATTTTATTGACATGACTGCAATTATTTTTGGGGTTTTTGGAAATTTGAATTTCAAAAAAATTGCATAAAAAATTGAGGAAAAATTGATTTGAAGCAGCCAATACTACAAATTTGATGATTTTGAGAAAATTGGAAGGTTTTGAAATTTTTTGGGGTTTTTTTTGGAATTTTGGGTTTGATAAGGGTTTTTAACTGGGATTTTTGTGATGTTTTTGGGAATTTTCACAAAAATTATTTTTTTTTCTGTTTCAGAAAGAACATTTATTTGTGAAATTTATAGAAAAAATGATTTGAAGTAAACATCACAAGCTCTAAAAAAACAAGAATTTGAACAATTTGGGAGATTTCAATTTTTTGTGGAATATTGGGATTGATGGGGTTTTTTTTGAAATTTTCTGAAAATTTTTACAAAAAACAGAAATTTTTCTGTTTCATGAAAAAAAACATATCCTGACAATTGAAGAAAAGCGTTATTCGGTGCTGCGACCAGTGTGTGTTCTCGAGATCAATTTCTCGAGAAATGCGTGAAAACGAGCAATTTTCGAGACTCATTTCTCGGGAAAAGTCTCGAGAAATTCTCGAGACGCTCGAAAAATGAATACTCGTCTCGAGACTTCTCGAGAAGATTTCGAGACTTTTTTCTCGTTACTCGAGAATTCCACGTGGATTTCTCGAGATTTCTCGACGAGACTTTCAATTCCGGCATGTGCAAACAGTCTTCATTCGAGTGTTCACGTGAAGCCAGAAAAGAGTAAATGTGTCACGTGACCTGCCTACGTGTCTGCGTCTCTCGTACTCCATCCCATAATCAGTGGATCTCTCCACGTGACCCTTTCTCGTCCAGGATCCCGTACCTTCCCTCCCAATGTTCCCACTCCTATCTCGGCCCAAATTCAACCTTTTTTCACCGTTCTTGGACTAATCGACTCCAAATTTTGCTGCAAACACGTCTAAAGCATTTCATAGTTTATTCGATACTATGAACAAGCTAGATTTAGTTATTCTTAAATTTTTAACTAGTAGTACTTGCGATTCGTCATGAAAAAAACCAGAAAGTGGTTCAAACGATTCTACAGAAAAAAGTCATTACATCATATCGGTAGCAAAAACGGACAGCTTATTTATGGTATCGAATAAACTATTGAATGCTATAGACGTATTCGCAGTAAAATTTGGAATCGAATAGTCCAAAAACGGTGAAAAAGGGTTGAATTAGAGCCGAGATAGAAGTGGAAACATTGGGAGGGAAGGTACGGGATCCTGGATGAGAAGGGGTAACGTGGAGAGATCTACTGATTATGGGATGGAATACGAGAGACGCAGACACGTAGGGCACAGTTTCAGACTGGTCGAGTGACACATTTACTGTTTTCCAGCTTCACGTGAGCAATCCCTGGTAACTTTTGGGCAAAAATTGAAGAATTTCCCGAGAAATTACTCGAGACGTGTCTCGAGATTTCTCGAGAAATTACTCATTTCTCGAGCTTCTCGAGAAATGAGGAATTTCTCGAGAAACACGTCTCGAGATTTCTCGAGACGAGACGAGAAATATTTCTCGTTCATTTCTCGAGAAATCTCGAGACTTTTCAAAAGTCTCATTTCTCGAGAATCGTCTCGAGACGTCTCGAGCACGCACACTGGCTGCGACTTTGAATTTTTGAGATTTTTTCTTTCTTTCTGTTCCAAAAAATATTTTTCGGATTTTTAAGATTTTTTCAAAGCTACTAAACAGCTACCAGTTATTCCTTGAGATTTCACAAAATGGGAAAAAATTGCATATTTCCTTTTTGAAGAATAAAAAAAAATTTTTTTGAAAATGATAGAAATTCCTGATTTTTTTCCAGTTTCAAGAATGTCTTTTTCATTTCCTGGAATTTTTCAAAAACTGATATGTGATTTGTTACCTTGGCAAATTATTTTATTGTTTTTTTTCCAGAAGTTTCAAAAAAATTTGACAGTCTCAGAGCCAATTTGAAACGAAACTTTTCGCAATTTCGAAATGTTTATTTTAAAATGAATGAATTTCAAAAAATTGTAAATTCCGAAAATTTTGATGGTTGTTCTGTCTGGTATCCAGTTTCTTTAAATGTCATCTGTTTTTTGGAATTTTTTTCTATCTCAAAAATCAGCAACTTATTTTCAGAAAAAAATATTTCAATTTGTCTGTTGTCAGTATTGCAAAAAAAATCAATTTTTTTCCTTCTGTTTCAAAATTTTTTGAAAAAAATAGATATCAATTGGAGATTTCAATCTATATTCAGGACCCGCAATCAATCAATACTCCCAAAATTTCAAATATTCCAAATATTTTTCCCTGTTTCAAATTTTCCTTTTTTTTCATTAGAGCACCATTCTTTTTGAATCTCCGTTTCCTACCGTACCCCATTTTCCCATCACCTAACACTCTCACATTCCATTCTTTTTTGATTACGCAACTTTTCGAATTTCGCAACAAATTTTTGTCAAATGGGAAAAAAGAACAAAGAGAGAGGTGTATTATGTTTTGGGAACTTCATCCAATCCTCTTCACCATGTCTGTCTGGCGGACCATTTGAATGTTTTCATTCGCTCAAGGACGAATGACTGGGGGAAAGGCGCGAGAATTCGGGGAAATTTGGAGGAATCATTTTTTTTGGAGGGGGGGGACGATGAACAGATAGAGATATTGAAAAAAAATAAGGAATCTCAAAAATTGAGAAAATTTTGAAACAGGTGATTTTTTGGAATTTTTTTCTGAGAATTTTATTTTTTTGAAATTTTTTTATAAAAAATTTTAGAAAATTGGGGATCGAAAAATGACGCTTTCCGATGTGAACAACAAGAAAAAAACCCGAAAAATCAAATTTTTTTGAATTTTTTTTTGCGGGATTTTACACAAATACTGTTCAAAGTTGAACATTTTTCTTGAATTTGTGTTTTTGAAACAGTGGAAAATAGAAAATTTTCAATGAAAAATTTTCATAATTTAAAAAAAATGCACATTGAGAAATTATGAGAAAGATTGGCGTATCAATTTTTTTTTGAAAATCATGAAATTTTTCCAAAAATTTTGAAACTGTATTTTTATTTTTTTCATTTTTTTAAAATTTTACTTTCATCTATTTTTATTTTTACCAGTCTCACTTGCCTACTTGCACTCCCATAAAATTTGCAAATCTCTCTTTTTCACTAATGACGTGGCAATGACCGTAACCTTTCGCTTTCTCGATTAATGCTAATCCGTTGGGACATAAATGGCCCCCCGAAAGGGCCATTTATGATTTCGGAACGGTTTTTTCTTTTTCTTGGAGGGTAATGAGTAGTGATTGGCAATGAAAGGGAAAAGAAGGAAAAGAAAGGAAGGGGTTTTTAGGAAAATCAACGAGGATTTTCGAAAATTGAAAAAAGATGATTATACGACATTGACAATGTTCAGAAATTCAGAAGATGAGTCATTTTTGAAACATGATTTTTTTTTATTTTTGGGGTTTTTTTATTTGAAATTTTGCACGATTTCTTGGAATCACTTCATTGATTTTTCATTAACTAATTAGTGTTTCAAAAAATTTGAAACTGGTATTTTTGTAATCAATTTTAATCAAGCTGAACAGAACATTTCATTGCATTTTTTTTTTGAAAAAATATACTTTTCTAAATTTTTTAAAAATTTTCGAATAGAATACGAAGTCTAATAGCTATCAATGAATCGAAATAGTCTGAAAAAAATTTGAAACTGGAAATTTTGAAAAAAAAAGATTCGGAGCTCAAACTTGATAGGGAACATTTTCAAATGTTCGACTTTTACAACATTTTTTTTTTGAAACTGGATTTTTATTTTTATTTTTTCTTTCTAGTTTTTTTGGTGTAAATGTACAATTTTCTGACTATTTTTCCCCAATTTATTTGAACTTTTTCAGTTGAATTAAAAATAAACTAACCGGTGGACCTTTCCGAACATCCTCCACTCAACACATCCATTTCATGAACGATGACACGTGGCATGTGTTGACTTTCCCATTTTAGGGATACCGAGACCTGGAACAGTGTGCACAAATTTTTTTACCGAGGGAAGATATCCTATTACTGTTTTTCAAAACAAATTAATTTTTGAAAAATTTTAGGAACAGAACATTTTTTTTTGTAAAATGCCGGTCAGAAGGGGTGAAAAAGTACTGGAAATTAGGAAGGAAAATGGGATTTTTTGAAAAATTGAATAAAAGAATGAAAAATTGAAAAGAGCCTTTCATCAACCGAAGAATGACAAAAAATCAGAATTTGAAAATTTTGAAAATTTTTTGAGAGTGTAAAAAAAAAATTTTTTAAGTTCACTTACAATTTACAATTTTTTCGGGATTACTGTAGCCATCATGACCTTTCTTTTTTGAAAATGAAAATAAATTTTTAAGTTTTCAAAAAATCATATTATCTGGAGTTCTCATTCAAAATTTCAAATCGGCGCGTAGGATATCTCACAGCGAAAACTACAGTAAGATTTGCATTTTTCAGTGATTTGCAAATTTTTCTGTTGTTTTCGCTTCAAAATATCCTTCGCGCCAATTTGAAATTTTCAGCGTTTGATGCAAAAATAATGGTTCAAATTTTGAAAAACGTTTTACAAAAATTGCAAATCAGCTTGTAAAAATAAAATTTCAATATTTAAAAATTTTACAAATGCTTCAGAAAACAAGGGGCACTTATTGGAATGTCGATGCTACATATTTTTTCAATTTTTTTCTATAATTTTTTTTTGTTTTTGCTGTATTTTCCTCCATTTTTCCTCAATTTTTTCCAGATTTTTCCCATTTTTTCACAAACCTTGAAAGGCCTAATCTGCTGTTGAAATGGCAGATAAACATTCTGTACGACATGTGTTCTAACATTTGCCATCCTCGTTTTCCAGAGAATTTGACGATTTGAATGGTCCCCGTCACGGTAGATTTCAACTTTCATTTGACCTGGAAACATATTTTTCTGGATTTTTTTTTTGAAAAAGAAAAATCATTACAGTTAATAGTCATAGAAATCTGGAATTGGAAAAAATAAATTTTTGAAACCGAGAAAAAAATGAGGAATTGGGTCTCGCAACGAAAGTTCTAGTGAAAATGTTTTCATTAATAAATTGAAATTGATACGTTTTTTTCAAAATTTTCTGAATTACTAAAAAAAAATGTTTAGGTCTCGAAGCGAAATTCAAGCTACCAAATATTTTTTTCTGATTTTGGTATCTCAAAAAATTGAATTCCTATTTTTACAATGTAATTAAAATTTGAGGCCTTTTATATTTTATTATGGTTTTCTGAAACTGAAGAAAACATTTGTTTTGGGTCTCGCAATAAAAATTGAAAATTTATTTTTTTTGAAATGCAAAGCTCCTTACAATCAATATTTTGAAAATTTTTGAAACTGAAAAAATTATAAATTTCAGCGGTTTTTTTTTGGGTCTCGAAACGAAGTTCTAGGTTTTCTGAATTTGCAGTAGAAATGTATACATTAATAAATTGAAATTGATACGTTTTTAAAAAAATTTTCAAAATTTTCTGAAACTCTAAAAAAAAAATTTTTTTTCAGGGTTTGAAGCGAAATTCAAATTACCAAACACTTTTTTCTGATTTTAGTATTCGGTTTTTTTTTTTAATTTTACTTTGGGTCTAGCAACAAAACACATATTCGATTCATCCCACTAATTCAAAAAAAAAAATCAACAAAAATTTTTAAAAAATTTGAAACTGGGAAAAATATTAATTGCAGCAGTTTTTTAAAACGAACGACTCACCAGGATGAAAGTTCAACAATGCAAATCTGAAATAAAAGCACAAGCTCTGAGCATCAGGTAAGTTAATCGAAGGAGTCGTTAGATGTGCAGGCGACGAGGGATACTGTACCCGGGGACACGCCCCCGCGTCCCTTTGACTGTAAGTGTCATGTTTGGCCGGGCACAATTTCCAATGAGCAGAGCTGTGGATTGAGCACATTTCAGTGTCGTTTAGACGACAGAACCAGTCGAATTTGGAAAGGGTCTTGGCTGGAAAAAGAGAAAATGAGGTGGTGGGTCTTGTCACGAAAATGGTCTCTACGGCTTCAGGACAAGGATTCGGCACTTTTTCCGAAAAAAAACGGGTGAAATTACGTAAATTCAGTCAATTTCAGCCAAATTTCCAGAAGTTTCCACCAATTTTTAGTACAAGAACATGCATTTTTGGGTATTTTGCCGCTTTTTTACCAAAATCACCTGATTTTCTGAAATTTTAGGTGAAAACTGCTGGAATTTGGCTGAAAATGATTGAATTCACGTCATTTTACCCATTTTCATCAGAAAAAGTGTCAAAACCCAGCCCAAAAACCGTTTTTCAGCTCAGAACCATTTTCGTGGCGAGACCCATCAGGTGACTCCCCGCGGGACGGCAATAATAGTGGGTCTCGCCACGAAAATGGTTTCTGACTGAAATACGGCTTCCGGACAGGATTTTGACACTATTTCCGATGAAAACGCATGATTTCAATCATTTTCAGCCAAATCCCAACAGGTTTCTTCAATTTTCAGTACAAAAACATGAAATGACGCTTTTTCCAAAAAACACCTAATTTTTTCAAATTCTAGGTGAAAACTTCTGGAATTTGGCTGAAAATGATTGAATTTCCTTAATTTTACCTATTTTTCAGTCTAAACGGATCAAAATCTTGCCCTCAAACCATTTTCGTGGCGAGACCCATCAGGGGTCAACTCACTTTCCGGTACCAAAAACAAGTCCCTTATACTCCACGGACTCTCATTTCCATCTCCTGCTACCACTTTTACAGCCACTTCGTACTCTTTTCCAGGCAAAAGACCAGTTAGTCGGACGGATTTCGCATTGGAGCGCACTTTCTGTTGGGTGTCCGATTCGTAGATTCCGTAGCTGGAAAAACTTTAATTTGCTCTCGTTCATTGGTTTTTTGGATCTCTGTTATTTATTTTAAAAAAAGTGATTTGAAAAAGGAAAAAAATATATAAAAATTATAAAAATCTAGGTTTCACAAAAACTTGAAAAATGGCAATTTTGTAATTTTTCTCAATTTAATCTGTTTTCGTTTTTTTAAAAATGATTTCTGAAAGGTTCATGAATCATTTTCAGCAAATTTACAGTTTCATTGGATTTTTTTTCCTTTTCGAAAAAAATCAAAGAATTTTTGTAATATGATAATTCCACATGTTTCCACTAGTTTGTTTTTCAAAAATCAAAAATTTTAAAAATTTTTGAAGCCTAAAATTGCAGTTTCAATTAACTTTTTTCTAATTTTGATTTTTCAATTTTTCTACTAACCCGGCGTTTTTTAGTTGCTATGAAAATATTTCACCTACTTTACCTTTTTGACAAAAAAAAAAGTTTCCCAACAAAATTGAGATTTTCAGAGCATCTCTAAACTTGAATTTGCATTCAAAATTTCGAAATTGGCGCGCACGATATCTCGCAGCGAAAACTACAGTACGATTTGCATTTTTCATTAATTTGCAAATCTTACTGTACTTTTCGCTGCGAGATATCCTACCCGCCAATTTCGAAATTTTGAGTGCTAGATGCAAAAATAGCTACAGTAATCCCAAAAAAATTAAAATTTTTTTACAATTTCAAAAAATTTCCAAATTTTTCAAATTTTCCTTTTTTGTAATTCATGTTGCTGTTTTTCATTTTTCATTATTTTTTCCATCTTCTCGAAAAAATTCAAGAAAAAAAATTTTGAATGTGATTTCCAGAAGACATGAATCTTTGAAATTTTGAAAAATTATTGGAAATTTTAGAAGAATAGCTACAATAATCCCGAATTAAAAAAAAAACAAAACAAAAATTACAATTTCAAAGAATTTTTAATTTTTCTAATTTTGTATTTTTAGTCATTATCCACTTTGTTATCGCTTTTTCAAATTCTTCAAAAAATCCCAAAGTCCCCTCCTCTGAAAAATGTTTTCAAATTGTATAAAAAACAGGCATCAATCATCACCAAAAGTCATGGGAAAGTCTAGAAAAGTCAATTTTTTTGGATTTTTTCATTGAAAATTGGTGTTTTTTCATGTTTCAAAATTAAAAAAAAATGTTTGTTAATTTTCATTTCCGATTTTCTTTAAGATGTCTTCTTTTTTGATCAACTCACTTTACAACATACTGCCTCTGCATCGAATCAATCGAATTCTCAGCCGAATTCTCCGGATTCGGATCATCCCACGACACCACAGCCACTCCCCCGGAGCTCTCATCAACTTTTGCTCGAACTGATGTCGGTGGCCATAATTTTTCCGTTTGAGACCCTTCGGAAGGACGTGTTTTCGCAGCTAGCATGACTTTTGTTCCATCTTCCCCATCGGCTTCATTGTAAGCGGATACGGCAAAGACATAGTTGGTGTTGGGGGCTGGAATTGAAAAATAATTTAATTAAAAATAGCAAAAAAAATTAATAAATCGGATTTCGAATTTCCCGCCAAAAAATCCCCGGGATTTCGGAGCATTGTACTAATAGAAAACCTCGAAATTCGAAAAATTTCAAAAAATTATAATTAAATTTTTTTGAACTTCTAATTTTCAAATTCCCGCCAGATCTTTCCTGTCTCTTGTCATTTTTTTGATTTTTTGAAATAACACCGGGATTTCGGAGCATTGTAAATAGTTTTTTTTCCTATTTTTTCTAACTCACCCAATCTCGTAACCGTAAACGAAGTACTATCAGGTCCTTCTATCAGTATCCTCTGTGAAATACTCCCCTGACCGTACTCTACAGTATACCCTCTGATGAGTACTGTAGGATCTGGTGGGGCATCCCACCAGAGAGTTGCCGAAGTCGATTGGGTCTTGACACGAACGTTTTGAGGAGCGTTGGGCACGTGGTCTTCTGGAAAAAAAAACAGAACTTTAACATGAAGATAAAATTACAGATTTTTATTTTCAATTTTCAAAAATGTGGCTTGTTCCGAAAAATCGAAAAAAAAAAAGAAATTGAAAGAAAAATTTCTAATTTCCAGAAAAATTAGAAAATTTTTCAGTTTCAAAAAAAAAATTTTCTACACAAAAAATAGTTCCATTATTCCAAAATTTGCAAGAAATACTTTTCAATTTTTTCTGTGACAGAACAATTTTTTTTCAAACTTTTTCAATTTTTTTATAGAATTCCCACAAATTTTCGAAATTTTACAAAAAAATTGCCTGTATAAATAAAAAAAATTCATAAACCCAAAAATAATGAAAAAAAATTTTTTTAATAATTCGAAAATTCGAAATTCTTCAAAAATCCATGTTTCAACAAAATTTTCAAATTTTTTACAGTTTCTCTCCTAATTTTTCCCAGTTTTTTCACTAATTTTTTCAATTCTTCTCATCAATTGTTTCAATTTCTCGAATCCTTTTTTCTGAAAAAATCAATAGAAAGCAAAAAAAAAGGAAATTCCTATTTTTAATTTTTAGAACATTTCAATTTTTTCCAGCTGCTCCTATTTTTCACAGTTTCTTCCCCAATTTATCAATTTTTCAATTTCCAGCTTTCCCCAGTAACGTTTTTCCCCTTCCTTCTTCCTAATTCCCTCCAAATCCCTTCCCTCTCCTCGAAAAGGTCACGTTCATCAAGCACCTGTAGCCAATCGAGAGAGTATGCCGGTGCGAGAGACGCAGACACAGGAAATCCGAAAGGTTCGAACCGAATTCAATTAGAACACGCTTCTGTTGACACCTATTAGCTGAGCATTTCCTGTATTTTCGAGCGGCAGTAACAAGGAAGAAAGAAAGAAAGAAGGTGTTGTATTGTGGAGGGAATTGGAGAGAGAGGAGACGCAGAGAAAAAAAAGAAAAATAATATTTTAGTTGTTTCAAAACCTCAGTTCACATTAAAAATTTAAAATTGGCGCCCACAATATCTCGCAGCGAAAACTACAGTAAGATTTGCATTGTTCAGTGTTTTTCAAAAAAATGCAAATCTTACTGTAGTTTTCGGTGCGAGATATCGTGCGCGCAAATTTGATATTTTGAATGCGAGATGAATTTTTGAGATACAAAGATAATCAGATTATTGAAAAACGAGGGAAGGGATTTTATTTTTCTGAAATTTTCGAAACAGGTTTTTTTTTTTTTAAATTGACTTGTAAAATTTGTTTGCTTTCAGAAATTGTAATGTTTTTTTTTTGGAATTTCGGAAAAATTGTACGAACTGAAAATTTTAGAACTGAAGTTTGAAATTGTCTTTTTGAAACTGAAAAAATTTTAAATTGGCACGCACGATGTCTCAAAAATAGGAAAAAAAATGAAATATGGAAATTCTTCACACAACACAAGAATGACTGAAAATCAAAATTTGAAATTTTTTTGAAATCGCAAAAAAATTATTTATTTTTTTGTAAATTTTTGAGATTACTGTAGCCATTTTGAAATCTTTTTTTTTGAAAATTCAAATAATTCTTCACATTTTGAAAAATTCATAAAATCTGAGGTTTACATTCAAAATTTCAAATTGGCGCGTAGGATATCTCGCAGCGAGAAGTACAGTAAAATTTGCAAATTTTCAATTGTTTTTGAATGAATTTTTGATCATCACTGTCTGTTCAAACGGCTGGAACTATCATAATTTCCATTCTTTTCCAATTTTGAAACAGTAAAAAAATTTTTAAAAATGATAGAAAATTTTTTTTCTTCACTGTTCCAAAGTTTTCATTATTTTTTTAATTTTCACATTTTTTAATTCGCATTCATTCATTTTTGCAAAAAATACTTACAGTTTTTTGAAAATTAAATTTAATTTAAAATTTCAAAAATTTTGAACAACTCACCATGTTGTAACAGTGCACTTGTTATCGTTGAATAAAAAATCAGCAATTGAAGGAAAATTCCAGAAATTTTGAATCTTCCCTGAATTCCAGTGATAATCATCTTGAAATTTGCCAAAATATTCCTATTTGAACCAATTTTTCAATCCATTGTTTTCTAGAATTTTTCCTATTTTTTTCAATTTTCCACAGCTTTTTGGAGTTCTTTTGGGATCTGAAAAATTGAGGAATTTCCAAAAATCAATCAATAAATTGAGGAAAACAGTTTGAAAATGCGGAGCATATCAAAATACAAACAAGACCTCACAAAACGAAAAATATCAAAAAGTAGGGGTATTTGCACTATGATGGTCACAAAAAGGGGGGGGCTGGTAGAAAAGAAGGGCAAACTGTTTGTAGATTGTAAAAATTGGAGAAAAATTGGGAAAAGAAGGGGGAAAAATGGGGAAAAAAGGATAAATAGAGAAAAAATGAATCAAAAAAAAATGATTTGATGGACTAATGATTTTTTTTTCAAATTTTGGGGTTTTCAAGATTTTTTGAAACTTTTTTTTTTGAATTTTCAGAAAAAAGTGTTTTTTTGTCTGAGCGCACTGACATCATGTTTTTTTTTTAATTTTTAAATTATAAGAGATTTTTGAAACGATTTTTTTTCTATTTTAGTGGATTTTTTTCTTTCTGAAAAAAAGCTTCAAAAATTTTAAATTATATTTTTTATATTTTTAAATATTTTTTCTAAAAATTCGAATAAATTTTCAAATTTTCAAAAAATCATATAATCTTGAGTTCTCATTCAAAATTTCAAATTGGCGCGTAGGATATCTCGCAGCGAAAACTACAGTAAGATTTGCAAATCAATGAAAAATGCAAATCTTACTGTAGTTTTCGCTGCGAGATATCCTACCCGCCAATTTGAGATTTTCGGAAATGGGCGGAGCTTGGGTCTCACAACGAAACATTATCTGTTTTTTTCTGAATTTTTTGTGAATTCAAAAAAAAGTGCATTTCAAAAATCCACTTCATTTTTCTTTTTCCCTTCAAGACCCTCTAAGCTCCGCCCCTTTTTTTCCACTTTTTACTCTCTTCATTTAAATTTTTTTTTTCGAATTTTTCCCCGATTTTTCCCTAAAAATCCGTGTTTAAAAGTAGTGAAAAGAAGCGGGACCTTGTCGGGGGGTGACCAGTGCCTTCTTCGTAAATTGAATCAAAATTCGGAAAGAAAAGAAGACACCTTTTGACAACTCCAGTTTTTAGGGACACAAAAGAAGGGGGATGTGTCCTCTTTTTGTGCTTTAGCGAGGGATTTTTTAGGGAATTCGGGTAAAGGGTGGAAGTAAAAAGTAAAAAGTAAAAAAAAAAAGAGAAAAGGGGGAGGGAAGGTGTCAAAAATCAGAGGGAAAAATTGGGAATTTGAGGAAAAAAAAGTACTGAAATTCTATTTTTTGGTAGATTTATCAGCAGATTTACAGATTTCTAGAAACTAAAAATTTTGAGACTGAAATTTTTTTTTGAGTATTTTTTTTCTGACGATGAAGATCAACTACATTGTTCATGGATTTTTAGAAACCATATTAAAAATTTTTGAGACAGTAGAAAATTTTTTGACATCTCTGAATTACTTGTACCAATAGAAAATTGGATTTTAAAAAATTTAAAAAATTGCTGTTTCAGGACTTTTTGAAACAAGAATTCATTTTTTTCAAATGATCAATAAAAAGTTCATATTATTTGGAATACTGAATCGGAATCATTTTTCAACATTTTTTGCCAAAATTCCCTACATACACACTTTCAGAGAAAAATTTCTGAAAGTTATTTTCAAAGCAGATGACCAATTGTATTGTCTATAAAATTTTTGAGACGTTAAAAATATGCTTTTACATCTCTGAATCAACTGTGTTATCGAAAAATTGTGATTTTTTTGAATTTTTCCAAATTTTTTGAAACTGGAAAAAAATTACAATGTTCATCAAGGAAAAACATAGCAGATCCATTTTTTTCGTTGAAAAATTTATAATTTTATAGGATTATACAACCGGGATTAAGGAATCACAAAAATTCAATTTTTTCAAATTCCCACCAGAAAGTTGGTATAAATTGTATCGACTAATTGTTCTCGAAGTTTATTTGTCAAATTAAATTTTTTGTGAAACATCAGAAAATTTGCATTTTTTTCAAATAAAGTCAAGATTCCCTATATTTTTTTTGAACAAATACTGCAAATTCTCTGAAATCTTTCTCAAAAAATGCTCCTCCTTTTCTAAAATCTCATTTCCCTATCCCGATTTCTCTGTTCCTTTTCCCTCTAAATTCGTTCCAATCTCACTGAATTCAAGGAATTTCGACTAGTTGGTGGTGTCAAAAAAATGCGAATTTCAAAGGAAATTTGGGGGATTTGGAACAAAAATTCGGGATTTTATTGGGGAAAATTGGAAGAAATTGAATTAGAAAAAGGGAAAATTGGTCAGTTATGTATTCCGGATGGCAGGGATTTTTTTTTTGAAAATTTGTATTTTCACTAGGGAATGTAGGGAAAGTAAGGAAAAAAATCAGGGAAATTTAAAAAATGATCAATTTTAGCGTACTAATTCTCAATTTTTCAAATCTCTAATTTCTGAATTTGTAAAACAGAAAAAACATTTTATCATGAAAAAAAACCACAATAATTTTATAATTTGAACCAGCTTTTCCGAACGAATTCCCGAGAAAATAAAGGGTTTGAAACGGTGATTGGATCTCAAAACTTCATCTCGCACTCAAAATTTCAAATTGGCGCGCACGATATCTCGCAGCGAAAACTACAGTAAGAAATGCATTTTTCAGTGATTTTTGGCTATTTTTAAGTTTTTCCGACTGTTTTTGGTTGAATTATTGCATTTTTTCGTGTTTTGTGACAGCCTAAAATTACTGAAATTGCAAATCTACTGTAGTTTTCGCTGCGAGATATCTACGAGGTAATTTGAAATTTTGAATGTGAATTGAAGTTTTGAGATATGTACAACGATAATAAAATAGATGATTTTTCTAGTTTTATGATTGCGGGATAGTTCGATTGCCGCATTACCATAAACTTTGGCTTTGAAACGTTTTTGGGATTTTTGAAACGGAACATTTTTTTGACTGTACATCAGCTATTGTGTTCAATAGTTCACAAATTGTTTTTCAAATTTCAAAAAATATTTTTTCAAAAATTAGAACCAATCAAAATGTCTTCAGCGACAAGCATAACGATGGACTCTGAACTTTTCGGGTAAAACTTGTTTTTGAAACTGAAAAAAAAAGAACCAATTTGTCAATTTTCTAGGCTAATTGAAATTTCAAGTCTCGAATAGAAGATTTTTTTTTGAAAACTTCCAATTTGAAACTGAAACTTCAATCAACACATTTTGTTCAAAAAAAGTTACTGTTTCAAAAAATACATGAATTTTCAGATTTTCAGATTTTCAATGGTATTTAGGATATACAGATAATTTTTTTAAATCAGTATTCCGAATAAAGATTTTCGTGGTGAGACCCACTAACAGGACAAAGCGAGAAAAACCGGAATGGCATGTGTACCTGCTCGTACCGCCCATGCACATTTTCTCAAGGACCCACTAGGCCACGCCTACTTTTTTGGGGGAAAATGAGGAAAACAGGAGATTTGAGGAGAATTAGAGAAAAAGGATAGATGAGATATTTAGGAAATTCTTGAAAACGAAAGAAATGATAATTGATGAAAAACTGAAAAAAAAATGTTTTTCTTTTGTAAAAATTTTTGAAATTGGGCGGTTTTTAGCTGGATCTAAAAAAATCTACAAAAACGAATATTGTTTTCATATTGTTTTCATGGGAGTTTTCTGGAAACTTGTGATTTTTGTGGAACTGAAATTTTTTTATTTTAAAATTTTTTTTGAAATTTTCCAGCAAGTTGCATCAAAATTTGAATGATATAAAAAAAACATGACAAGGCAGCTCATTGATTTTTAAAAAAATTATGAGAATTTTCAAAAATTTTTGAAACAGGAAAAAAAAGACAATTTTTGATTCTGAAGTGAATTTTTATTTTTCATACAAAATTTTTTTTTATTTGTGAATTTTTTTTGAGTTGAAATTTTTTTCTGTACTGAAGAGAATTATTTTACCTCAATTTTTCTAAAATTCGAAAATTTTGGAAACTGTGAAAATTTTTTTTTGAATTTTCTAAATTTTCGAAATAATCTCTAATGGATCTATTCACGATGTAAAAAAATACATTTTTCCGCACTTTCCTACTTATTCATTTCTGCGGAAAAATGCATTTTTTTACATAAATTTTTGATTGTTTTCAGCACGAAAAACCGAAGAAAAATGCAAACGTGGCCGAGACGTGTTCCAGAACAACTTTCAAATTGCATTTCTTTTGAAAAGATAGGAAATTTGGGAATTTTTCGGAAAAGTACTGAAAATTGATATTTTTAGAGCACGTCCAGGCCACGTTTGCATCTTTCTTCGGTTTTTGGTGCTGAAAACAATCAAAGATTTTTGTAAAAAAAATACATTTTTCGACAGAAATGAATATGTCGAAAAATGCGGAAAAATGTATTTTTTTACATCGGGAAATCATACAACTTTATCAAACTATCGAATTAAAATTTTTTAATTTTTTTTTGAATCTGAAAATTTTTTCTGATGAAGCAGTGATCGTTCCAATGTTTCAAAAAACTTTCTCAAAAATTAAAAATATTTTGAAACTGTAAAAAAATTTTCCATTTTCTAAATTTCCAAATTCCATGTCCAGATTCCCCTCCACTGACCTCTCTCCTTCCAAAACGAAAATTGAATAAATATTCAAATTCCTCTCTTTCTCTCTCGAACCTTGTCCCTCCGGTTAAACTCCGTTTTCACGGAAATGTATAGAACAATTTACATAATAACCCATGGGGGCTTCTGAAGGATTCAGAAGACGTTAGGGCAAAAGTCAGAGGATTTTTGGGAAAAATAAGGGGGATTTCAATTTTTTGAGATTTCAAAAAATTGTCCGAATATCCATTGCAAATTGATGAGATTTCAAAAACTTCGAAATTTTCAAGAAATTTGAAACATGAAGAAAAATTAAAGTTTAAAAATTTTTTTGAGTTGGCGGAAATTCAAAAATTGTATAAAAACAAACAAAAATTGATGAAATAAATGGAAAAACGGAATAAATTATGAAAAAATAAAGTTTTGAAAAATTTGAAAAAAAATTTTTTTTTCAGTTTCAAATTTTTTTTATTTTATTTGTTATTTTTCTAAAAACATTACGAGCTTGTTTTTCAAGGTTTTTTTTTCGGGTCCTACCACGAAAACCTACAGTAATCCCCCAAAAAAACAATCCCAGGTCAAGAGAGCACTTGAATATGCTTCAATCTCACCACAGGACTCCCGAATATTTCCCAGTTTTTCGTTGATTCGCTTTTCCTTATTTTTCACCAAAAAACCCCCTTCAATTATCCTGTCATTCTGGATATATCGCTGCTTTTCTCATTTCGCCAGAAAAAAAAATGAAAAGCGAAAAAGAAGCGGGCAGGGAATCAAAGGTTTTCATTCCCGGCCAATAAAGATGAATAAAATAAATTAGGTTTTAAAAAAATCGATGAGGGGGTCGGGGAAAAAGAGGGAAAACTGGGATATCAATACACACAAATCGGGAGAGGGGATTTACAAAAAAATTGAATGTTTTTCGATTTTCACTTCTTCTTTCCGGCGGCCTCTTCGGCTTCGGCGGCGAGACGCTCGTCCTCGACAATCTTCAGAAGTTTCTCGATCTCGTCGATGGAGAGCACGCGTTGTTGGATTTCGTCCTGGAAAATAGAAAATTTATGATAAATTCCAGGATTTTTCACTCACATTGACTTTCTTCATGACGGCAATCTCGATATTCTGCGATCCGGGCGGCACAACCTGAGCCAGCGATTTGACGACCAACTTGAGCGTCGTCGCCTCGTCGACGGTGTTCTCCTCGCTGTAGTGCTCCTCGAGGTACTCGCGCACCGGCTTCTCGCCTCTTCCAGTCGAATTGGCCACGTACTCGTAGTAGGCACCGGATGGCTCGGTTTTGAAGAGACGCGGCGAGCCGTCGTGGTCAAAACCGCCGATGAGCATGGAGATTCCGAACGGGCGACGACCAGGCGATTGGGTGAAGCGCTAAAATAGACTTTTTATTAAATTGTTATTACACGTGTATTTTTACCTGTTTAGTGTTGGCAATATATCTGGAAATGTAGGCGACAGTCACCGGATCCTCCAGCGTCAACTTGTACGACTGGCACTCGATACGGGCACGATCCACAAGAACACGGGCATCAGCCGAGAGTCCAGCGAACGCGAGCATCACGTGATCGTCGATCATGTGAATCTTTCGGATCGTTCTGTCGTCCTGGAGAGCCGGAATTGACTTCTTCTCGACACCGATCACAATGCAGTCCTTTCCGCGAACACCGACCTGGAAAATGGAGTTTTTCAGTGAATGTATTCGAAAATCGCACTTTTCCGCTTGTTTCTCTTTGTTTTTATTAAAAATCACAATTTTTGATGAAAATGACAAAATATGCGTATTTTTTGGCAAAAAACGAGCTTTACAGCGATTTTTTTGAAATATACACTTTTCCGCTTGTTTTTCACTGTTTTTCATCAGAAATCTATTGAAAAATCCCTCTTTTCCACAAATTCCCGCTATTTTTCACTCACCGCGGTGGAACCCTTCTTGACGGCCTCTTGTGCGTATTCCACCTGGAACAAGTGTCCGTCCGGCGAGAAGATAGTGATAGCACGATCGTATCTGTTCATCTGAAACCAAAAAAATCAATAAAATCCAGGAAATCCGCTGAAAAATGCGATTTTCTAGCGAAAAGCCGTGAAAACGATGATTATTTTTGAATTCCGCAGTGACAAATGCGCACAGCTGAAACGAGTGTTACCGTACCCCATGCGCCTTTAAACGACACTCCGAAATTCCGCAAGGGTGCCGTGTTTAGCGCCTTCGTTTTTTGAATTAATTTTTCGAAATTGACGGATTTTTCTTGTTTCTTCTCGGTTTTTTGTTGTTTTTCTTGATTTTTTACTTGAAAATTACCTAAATTATCGATTTTTGCAGCTATGCCGTACGCAAATCAGCCAAACATCGAGGTAACCGAACTCACCAACGACCTCATCAAATTTGTGCTCTGGGACACGGATTTGAGCGTTGCCAACTCGCTCCGACGAGTTTTTATTGCAGAAGTGAGTGTTTCCCATGTTTTTTGATCAAAAACAATCAAAAATCGAGTTCAGGTCCCAACAATAGCCATCGATTGGGTGCAAATCGAAACAAACACGTCGGTGCTTCACGATGAGTTCATCGCTCATCGAATGGGTCTCATCCCGTTCCTGTCCGACTATCATGTGGAGAAAATGCAGTATACCAGAGTAAAAAAACTAAATTTTGGCGAAAATCCTGAATTTCTGGAGTTTAGGACTGCGAATGCGCCGAATTCTGCGACGAATGCTCGATTCCGTTCATTCTACAGATGAGATGTCAGGATGAGGCGACTCTGGCGGTTACTACGGAGCATTTGATGCCGATGGGCAGTGTCGACACGGTATGTCTTGAATTTCAGCAAAAATTCAAGAAAAATCGTTCAGACCGTCCGTCCAGCGTGCGGAAGAGCTCTCCGTGAGCGCGTCGGCTCATCTCGCGAGGAGCAACTGCACAATCGCGAGGAGATTCTCATTGTGAAGCTCCGCAAGGGACAGGAGCTGAATCTGAAGGCGTACGCCAAGAAGGGATTCGGAAAAGAGCATGCAAAGTGGAATCCGACGTGCGGAGTGGCGTTCGAGTACGATCCGGACAACGCGCTGCGGCACACGATCTACCCGAATCCGGATGAATGGCCGAAGTGAGGAAATTGACTGAAAATCCATTATTTCCCTGAATTCTCGGATTTTTTGTTGGTTTTTTTTCCAAAAATTCCCTTTCCAGGAGTGACCACTCATCTCTGGCCGATGATGACCCGGAGAAGCAGGCGCCGTTCGATCCTAACGGAAAACCCAACAAATTCTGGTTTGCTAGTGAGTTTTTCCAATTTTCGCCTCGAAAAACCCATATTTTCTTCCAGTCGAAGGCACCGGCGCCCTTCCCGCACAGAAAATCGTCACAATGGGAATCGGAATTCTGAAGAGAAAACTCGAGGAGCTCAACCAGGCGTTGTCCAACGAATTGAAGAACCACGCGCAGGAACAGTGATGATCTCATTTCCCAACCGATTATCATTATTATTCCCACCGATTTTTATATTTATTTTTCCTAATTTTCTGAAATTTACACTGGAAGTAAATACTCTCTTGCTGTTTTATGAATTATCAATTTTTCAAAACCTGTTCGTTTTCCACATTTATTAATTCTTAAAATTTGAAATTGCGTGTCATCGTAAGAAAAATATCTATTTTATCATTTTTACAAAATTTAAAATCACTGTTCCAATTTGTATTTTTCAAAAAACTTTCTATCAAACTATAATTCGTGAGCTCGCCAAAATGCATAAAAATAAGAATTTAAAAAAATTAAAAATTAGCAAATCCCAATTTTCGAAAAAATTTTAAAAAAAAAACATGTTTTTTTCAAATTATAAAAAAATTTCTGTTTCAAATTTTTCCAAAAATGAATTTTTTTTTGAAAAATAAACAATTAAGAAGCAGCATTATTGTTTTCAATCTCAATTTTTTTATTTTTCAAATTTTGCGATAAAAATACAATTTGCACGATGAAGCGAATTCCAGAAAATCAGAAATATTCAAAAAAAAACGGAAGAAAAAAAAAATTTATTTTCAATCATTCAAAATTTGTATTTTCCCCAGATTTTCAAGAAAAATTTTTTAAAAATTCAATGCGTTAATTTTCAAAAAAAAAATTTTCTTTCACTGTTTCAAATTAAAAAAAAATAGCTGTTTTCTCTTTGAAGAATTAATTGTATTGTTGAATACCCTGCTAAAAATCATTAAATTCCAGCCGTCTTCTTATAATTCTAACGAAAAACATGTTTTTTGAATTTTTTACAGTTTCAAAATGATTTGAATAATTTTAATTTTTCCGCATTTGCAATAGTCACTTTATTTCCTCTTGATTTCCTTTTCAAATTTTTATCCTTTTTCTCAAAATTTAATTCCCAATTCCAGCCCGTCCCAAAAAATGCCGACGATCCGTTCGAACCTGAGTGTCCCACTGGCATCTCTCCACAAAGTCGTCGAAGACGAAATGGAAGTTGACGAGTCGGTCGAAAGACCAGAAACCAGTTACAGACCGTTGTGTTAGTTATCAGCTCATCATTGGATTACTGTATTTCGGATTCAGGCGTGAAATGTGGTGTGTTCGGTGTGCAAGACGGTTCGGGATACGCAGAATTCGGCAAAACCAGAGTGCTGGCGCAGATGTAAGGGTTTCTTGGAAATTTGGAAAATTGAAAAAAAAAAATTAAAAATTCCGTTTCGAAATTTCTAGAAAATTGGATTTTTATTAGTTTTTCATTATTGAAGCGGCTATTTTCATATTTTTAATTTCAAAAAAAAGAATAGAACTGGAATTCGAATTTCTGTTTGAAAAATCTGATAAAATCTAATTTTGACTTGTTTTCTCTATGGCCACCTGATGGGTCTCGCCACGAAAATGGTTTCTGGCTGAAATACGGCTTCTGGACAAGGTTTTGACACTTTTTCTGAAGAAAATAGGTAAAATTAGGTGAATTTGATAATTTCCAGCAGTTTCCACTAATTTTCAGTACAAAAACATGCATTTTTGGGTATTTTGCCGCTTTTTCCTCAAAAACACCACATTTTTACTCAAAATCGGTGAAAACTGCTGGGATTTGGCTGAAAATGACTAACTTCCCTTAATTTTACCCGTTTTCATCATAAAAAGTGTCAAAACCATTTCTAGAAACCATTTTCGTGGCGAGACCCAAGATAAAAGTTGAAATTTGATTTTCTGTTTCAAAAATTTGATAAAATCTAATTTTGACTTGTTATTTCAATTCTGAAAAGAGTGATTTCCTTTTTTTTTTCCAAAATTTTCAAACTAATCTCTAATCACTGATCAAATTTTCAGTCTCGGTCCCGACGGCGACGGAAAATGGGAGGAGGACTACGCGAAGATCACCGTGACCATCAAGGGAATCGAAGAGTCTGCCGGAATCCGTGCCCAGCTCACCTCCGCCGTCTCCGCAGTGATCTTTGCCAATAAATACCCGGGAAAAGTGATCGAAATCGAGATCACCGTGGTTTCCGACGACGGCGGTGTCCTTTCCGTGGCCCTCAACGCTGTCGCCCTCGCTATCGCCCATTCTGGAATCGAACATCTCGGATTGGCGGCTGCGTGCCACGTGGCATTCTTCCCTGAGGGACGCTACATCACGGATCCTTCGTCTTCTGAATCCCTTGGATCTCTTGGAGGCGTGACGATGGCCTATGTGCCCAACTTGTCCCAGACGACGTGTGTCGACGTGTACGGACGTGTCCCCATCGGCTCCACGTCATCACTTTTGGAGTTTGCTCGAAACCGAGCCATCGCCATCATCCCCACACTTCATAAAGCTGTCGTTCAGGGAATCAAGAAGGCCTAGTGATCATTTGCGATTTTTTGTTGAATTTTTGAATTTTTCCTCCTTTTTTCTAGATATTTTTACATTTATTTTGTTGGATTTCATTGGATTTATTGAATTTTTTTTGAAAAAAAAATTTTCATTGATTTTTTGGGATTTTCATATTTTTTAATGGTTTTTTGAAGGGTTTTGAGCCTTTTTTCTATATTTTCTAATCATTTTTTCCATCAAACTGCAAAAAAAAAATTTTTCGGTTTCAAAATTTTCATAAAAATTTGGAAATTTTTGGTTTTTTGCTATCATGGAGGTTCTTTGAAAAAATGTTTTCTGTTCCAAATTTTTAAATGATTTTTTAGAAGTTTTTAATAATTTTTTTTAAATCGAATTTGAATTTAAAAAAAAACATCTTTCTCGGTTTCAAATTTTTTTTGAAAATTTTAGGTTTTCACATTTTCAGTACTTGCATGAATTGTCGTTGAAAATGTGATATTGCAAAAAATTTTGGAAAAAAAACATATTTACTTTAAAAAAAATGGATTTATGATTGATCAAAGTCAAAATTTTTCAAAATTCCATTCCTTTAAAAAAATAATTTTTCTGTTTTTCAATTTTTAAAAATTTTCGAATTTTGTGGTTGTTCTATATACTGAATTTGAACGTTTCTAGAAAACAAACATTTGAAAAAAATTGCAAAAATGAATTTCTGAATTTTTTTTTAAATTTGAGTTTCGCAAAAAAAAATTATAATTTTCGGGCAATTTCGGCATTTTTTTCTGTTTAAAAATTTTCAAAAATTATCAGGTTGCCAAATTCTGTTGATTTGTAGAACTACCGAGTAATCAAAAATTTTACAGTTTCAGCTTTAAAAAAAAATGGTTTTTGACGATTTCAAGCATTACGCCGTATATCCTCACATATGATTGAAATAATATTTTTGAAAATTTCAACAAAAAAAGAAACATGGGATTTTCTGTAATATTTTTTCTGGTTTTTCCCTATTCTTCTTATGTTCCAGATCCCAAAATGGTGTGCACAGACTGCGAAAAGAAGCTCGGCAAAATCGTCGGAGTCGATCCGTACCGAAACAAGAAAATCAACTGCGGTGTCGACGGAAAAGCCGCAAAAACGGTGACGACCAAGAATCGGCTGATTGGAGTGCAGAAGAAGTTAGTTTGAGGAGATTTATTGATTTTTTTTAAATAAAAATTGGAGAAATTTGAAGGTTTCGATGATTTTTCAAGCTTGAATTTGGTTTTTAAACTAGAAAAAAGAGAGAATCGAATTTTTCTGGAAATTTGATGATTTTTGGAAAACAGCTGAAAATTTGGGTTTCTGGTGATTTTTATAGCTCTAATTCCATTTTTTTGAATAAAGAAAAAAGAAAATTAAATTTTGATGATTTTTTTTGAATTTTTTGAATTATTATCTTTCAGAGCCACAATCGTCGGAGCCAAGTGCAAATTGTGCAAACTGCTCATTCATCAGGTAATTTTTATTTTGAACATATATATTTTTTGTGAAAAATTGAAATTTTCAAAATTAAAGCGAGCTACGGAATTGTCAATTTTTGGAATTTTTCACCGAAAAAAATTTTCTGAACCTGGAAAATTTTGTGATTTTGAGAGAATCTGGTGTCGATTACAAAAAAAATCAGGCAAATATTTTCAGAGACTGATTATTCCTTTATTGATTTTCGAAAAGTTAAGAAAATTGTTGAAACTGTAAATTTGCAGATTTTTGTGCATAAAACAATATTTGGAAAAGGGAAAAAACTTTCAAAAAAATTTTTCGTCACTGGAAATTTTCCAAAATTCAACAAATTTTCAAATTTTTTGCAAAATAATGAATTGATTATTTAATAAATAATTGTGTAAAAATAGGAGAGACAGTTCTCAAAATATTATCAAATTTTCAATTTTGAAATTTTTGAAATTTTTTTGAAACAAAAACATTTCAAAAAAATTGTGAATTCTAAAAATTTCCCATAATCTATTTATGGATCTATTCACGATGTAAAAAATACGTTTTTCCGCATTTTTCGACTTATTCATTTCTGTCGAAAAATGTATTTTTTTACAAAAATCTTTGATTGTTTTCAGCACGAAAAAAACGAAGAAAAATGCAAACGTGGCCTAGACGTGCTCTAAAAACATCAATTTTCAATACATGCCCAAAAAATTCCTAATTTTCCTATCTTTTTGAAAGAAATGCTCGGTTTTTTCGTGCTGAAAACAATGAAAGATTTTTGTAAAAAAATGCATTTTTCGACAGAAGTGAATAAGTCGAAAAATGCGGAAAAATGTATTTTTTTACATCATGAATAGATCCATTAGTTTCATGTATCCAAATAAATACCACACAATTTTTTATATCCAAAAATTTGTTTCAATTCTGGAACTGTAATAAATATCATTTTCTTGCAGCCCGGAAGTCACTACTGCTCGACGTGTGCCTACCAAAAGGGAATCTGTGCCATGTGCGGAAAGAAGATCATCAACGTGAAGGGGCTCCGTCAGAGCACAACCTAAACTTCAAAATTTCCCCTTGAAAACCAAATTTTCCAGAAAATCCTACTAAATTCTGCTCGTTTTTGTGATTTTCCCAAGATCTCGTTGTAATTGTATGTTTTTTCTGACTATTTTTTCGAATTTCCCTTTTCCCGCCATAATCAAATGTTCTAATCATTTTTCTCCTTTTCTGTACAATAAGCATTACTGTAATGTTCACTTCATTGTTGCGAAACAAAAAATGCACGAAATACAGCACAAAGCGAGAGAGTATATCGTCAGAGAGACGCAGCAGTAGAAGAACGAGGTCCAGAAGACGAGTCCGTTGCATTTTTCGCGTTGAGAGTAGATCGAGAAGGCGAAGACGGCACCGGTTATTGTGCTGGAATTGGGGGATTTGGGGGATTGGCAATAGGGCGCGATTGCATTATTTAGAAAAAAAACAGATAATGTTATTGGCATTGGAGCGCGAATGCATTTTACTTTTTTTTGAATTTTTCAGAAACGGGATTTTTTTTAAATTTTATCACTGGAGCACAATAACTTTATTTACTTTTGTTTTTTTTTCTGTAAATTTCAAAACACAAATTAGAGCTTGGTTTCAAACGTTTCATGAAATTTATTTTTTGAAACAGGAAATATATTTTTTTTGTACTTGGAATTTGTGAAAATTCAGTAGAGCGCAATTACATTGGTACTTTTTTCATTTGAAGAAAAACTTTTTTTTTTAATTTTTATAACTAAAAATTTTCAAAATTGAAATTTTTATCAACGGAGCGCATTTGATTTTTTAAAAAATTTCAATTTCAAATTTTTGTTTATTCTGGAAATTATAGAAAGGTAAACAATAAAAAAAAAAAGGATTTAGAACTTATTACTTTCTCAAAAAAATTAAAATTAATTAGAAAATTTGGTGAAACTAAAAATTTTTTACTTTTTGCAATGGAGCGCATTACCATTGCACCCCAAATAGGAGTTTACATTCAAAAATTTCAAATTGGCGCGCACGCTATTTCACAGCGAAAACTTCAGTAAGATTTGCAGTGTTTTTCGAAAAAAAAAAAAAAAAAAAAAAATTGCGCCTCAAAACACGGACTTTGCATTCAAAATTTCGAAATTATCGGGTAGGATCTCGCAGCGAAAACTACAGTAAGATTTGCATTTTTTGTGATTTTTGAGAAATTCAAATCTTACTGTAGTTTTCGCTGCGAGATATCCTACCCGCCAATTTCGAAATTTCGAATGAAAACTTCTGTTTAAAAATGCGTAAAAAGGAACTTATCAATGTAAAAAATAAAAAAATTCAGAAGTAAAAATCTTGAAACGGAATTTTTTAGTATTTTTTTTTGGATCAAAATAAAATTTCAAAAAAAAATTCAAAATTCAACTTTTGTCATTGGAGCGCCTTTGCAACCCCATCTATCTATCCCCGAATTTCCGCAATTCAGCAAGTTCGCCCCACCGCACTCAAACAACACTAACCCTGCAAAAATGACGAATCTGACAAAGTAGAGTAAGCACTGCAACCCGACGGACTGGTTCTCCTTGCGTCTGCTCCTCCACTCCTCCACACTCTCTCCGCCATCTTCTTCCGTCGGTTTCGGATTTTCCGATTGGAATTTTCGATCGATAATCGTGTCGATCACCCCGAGAAATCGTTCGAAAAGCATCAGACCGCCCATCGAAACCATCCAAATTGGCAGTTTCGGATCGGGTTTACAGTCCGACAAATGGAGCGAACCGAATACGATAAAGATGACGGGGACGACGAGAAATGTGATTGTTAGGATTATGAAACATGCTGAAAACGGTTTCGGATTCCGAAATATTGAAATTTAGGAATGGGAAAGTGCGCTCTATTGAGAAATTTGTTTTTAAAAATCAAGTTTAATAGAGCGCACTTACAATGATGAAAAATAGTTTTGCAATTGCGCTCCATCGAGAAACATGCGAAAATTTGAGATTCTCAATGGAGCACACTTGAATTTTTTCTCAAAAGTTTACTTTTTCATATCTTTGAGAAAAATACAAAATTTTGAAAATTTGACAATAGAGCGCGCTTGCATTTTTTTCAAAAAATTTTTTTTCATACTTTAACATTTTTGTAAGTGCGCTCTATTGAGAATTCTGGTCTTCTGATTTTTTTAAAGTTTGGAAACGCGCTCCATTGATAACAAATCGGGAATTGGGAAATTCAGAAATTGAAAGTCCAATGGAGCGCAATTTCAATTTTCAATTTTTTGGAAAATTTCAAAAATGTTGTGAGTGCGCTCCATTGATAACAACACAATAGAGCGTACTTGGAAAAAAAATTTCAGATTTTTTTCAAATTTTGCAAATGCGCTCCACTGATAAAATAAAATTTTTAAAACCTTATTATCAAAAAAAACTCACGAAAAACACAAAAAATCGCCGTGAATGGGTCTGTTTTGGCCATTTTTCCCAACAAGTTTCTAGTAAGATTTCGAAATGATTAGGACCCTAAAAGTTCACGTGACCGTACGTGAAAAAAT
This sequence comes from Caenorhabditis becei, assembly GCA_900536315.3. Lineage (NCBI taxonomy): Eukaryota > Metazoa > Nematoda > Chromadorea > Rhabditida > Rhabditidae > Caenorhabditis > Caenorhabditis becei. Next base: position 339,331 of record LR539394.1, read on the forward strand.
AAAAAATTTAAAAAAATTAGATTTTTACTTCCATGCTTACAGTAAAAATTCAATTATATTTTCAAGTTTATTGGGTGGTTAGGTTAGTAACGATGCTTTCAACTACTTCGCCGTCTGGCTATCATAAATTGATCTTTCGACGCTGAATATCCTACTTTTCTTCTGGGTGATCTCCTGTGCTGCTTTGGTACTTGTCCTTATTGTTCATATATGAAGGGCTCGTTCTCGTTGCTTCTCCCGGATCTGACCTCGACGTCGGCACTCCTTCGCACATACTCTATTTGTTCGACACCTCACAATCGCTCTCAAAACACTCTGATTCGCCGAATTCACTGGAACTGAAGTTCCGAGCTTCTACTGACGACGCCCCTCTAACAGACACTCTCGGCGACCAACTGATTCATGGCTCTCGCTCCTGGCTTGAACGGCCTATTTACTTGATGTTGTTGTGTCTCCTTCCAGCTACTCTTGCGAACTTGCGAACTTGCGAACTCTTCGCTCTCCTCTCGGGCATAATACCCTTCTGCTCCTTCTCGAGCTTGACTACCACGCTTGGTTGAAACTTGCGGATTCTCCGCTATCTACTCTGGTAACCTTATCTTCGGCTCCTTCCTGGGCTCCACTGTCTTACTTGGTTGTCTTGCGGCATCTACGGACTCATCCCGAACTTCTTACCGTTCTTCTCCTTCCCGGGCTGTTTCTTTCGTATCTTGGTCAACCTGTGCGGACTCTCCGCGCTCCTCCCGAGCAACTTACCGTTCACCTCTTCTCGCCATGTTCGTGTCGTAATTGGGTTGCATCTTGCGGACTCTCCGCTATCTTCTTGGGTAATTTACCCTTCTGCTCCTTCCCGAGCTTCCATGCCCTACTAGGCTGAATCTTGCGGACTCTCCGCGGCCCCTCCCGGGCGTCTTACCGTTTTGTCCCTTCCCGGACTATTTTGCCATATCCTGGCTGAATCACACAGATCTCTTCCTGGTCCCTGGACGCCTCGAGTCTTATTGGGCCACTCGTAGTCCCGTCCTTCTCCGTCCTTCTTCTATGCTTCGGTTCGATCTTTTTCTGTCCTCACTAGCTGTCCCGTAGCCGTCTCGGTCGCTGCCCGGCATGTCCTGACTCTTGGCTCCATCGCTGACCTCTCCTTTTATTCTCGTCCTTATTCACCTCTCGGTTTGCCGTTGGCCTGTTCAGATTGTCATGGCTGTCTTTCATCTGGTTGCCTCGAATTTTCTCCAGTCTTCACTTGGACTTGCGATTTTCGACTCTACCGAATCTACTAAGTGACGGTGCTCATTTTGACGCAAGTTTATTGTGAAGTGTTCCTGTAATCTCACTGTCTCTGGCATCTTCTTGTTCGTTTCCGTTTCTGTCGTTTCCGTCTTGAATTCATTGTCGTACTCGTTTCACGTTTTCATATCGCGTTGCACTTGCAAAGAAAACATCCTGAATGAAGCTATCGGCTTCTCCTTATCTTTATGTAACCTTGTTACGTGACCTTATCACTTTACAATATAATTTTCACTTTATAAAAAGTTGATTCTCAATAGAGCGCACTTGACTATACGTTTTTCAGATCTCTTTCTTATCATCTTATCAGCACTGAATCTGGGAAAAAAAAATAAAAAATAAAATAAAAAAACAAAAAAAATTGAATTGCCGCCAAGCCAAACTGAAGTCAGTTTGAATGTGAAGCTAGATGTCCAGTAGAGCGCGATAGCCTCCTCGGCTCTTTCTCTCGCTGTCTGCGTCTCCACCACATCCAATCCATCGTCAAGGTCCCACTTCATTCCATTCCATCAATAATGGACAAACCACTATCTTATCAATCCCTATTATCAGTATTCCCATTGTTGTCATTTGAAAAAAAGTAAGTAAGAATTAATGAAATAAAACAATTTTTAGGGACTGGACTAAAATCTATTTTTTTATTTCTTCAGAATGAAACTATCCGTATCGAACAAACTGGTACGTGGAATTCAAAAAAGAAACACGAAAAAACAGCCGATTCAATCGATAATTCTGAAATGTGCCTATGCTGAAAATCCTTACGAAATCAATTACTATCGCTTCTTCAAATCGGTCCCCAATGCGAATACTGTATTCGGAACGCTAACAGTTGAAAATATCGATTGGACTTTCTATTTCAATGCATCCACTCGTTCATATACAGTTTATTGCTCGCTGAAACCGGAAAAACCTTTTGAAATAAGGGGAAAAGACTTGATTCTCAAGTATTTTCACTATTTTACGAGTAACGTGGCGAGTTATGTACAGTTTGTTGATGTTCAGGTCAGTTTTGTACAAAAATTTTGTAAAAAAAACATTTTTAGGAAAAAAAAATTTCACGTGATAAAGAATTCACGTGAAACGCAAATAATAATCTGAAAAACGATTTCACGTAAATAAATAAAATTTCACGTGAAAATAAAAAATAAAATAATACGTACAGTTCACGTGATTGCGAAAACACGTGAAAAAATTTTAATTTACGTGACTAAGAGTTCACGTGAAAAATGACATAAAAATAGATTTTACGTGAAAAAGTTCACGTGAAAATTTTTAAAAAATTTACGTGACCAATAGTTTACGTGAAAAATGACATTTACACAAATTTTACGCGAAAAGTTCACGTGAAAAACGTGAAAGATGTAAATTTTTCAGAGCGCAATGTGCCCATTCAGTGGTATCGATCGGGAAAATGCGAAAATCCGGTCAATAAAGCTGAAAATTTTGGAATCTGGACATTATGTTTTTGCGGTTTTTGGATGGGCAGAATTTGAGAAAATCGAACTTTATAATGCCGATATTGATACTACTGGATTTCTTTTTAACGATGTTCGTTTTTTTTTAATTTTCGAAAAATTATAAAAAATCAATGCAAAAATTGGAAAAAAAAAGAAATTTTTTTTTCAATCTTTAAAAAATCCTAAAAAATCAATACTTGCTTGAAAAATTAATGTAAAAAACCGAATCGATAGGAAATTATCTCTTCTACAACTTATCAGTTCACAACTTTTTGATATCTCTGCTCGTTATCAAGTTATCTTTGAAATTCCTGCTCTTTGAGCATATCACTTTGTAACTTTACTGATAATTTGATAAGGAGTGATGATATCAAAAATTGATCAACTAGAAAGTTGTAGAAGAGATAATTTCCAATCGATTCGTTTCTTTAGATTCATTTTTAGAGCAAGTGTTATTTTTTTAATGATTTTTTGAAACTTTTGTTTGCAGATCCGTATGTCAAAACACATAGTTGCTCACATTGAGCCTCTTCCTAACATTTCTCCGCATTTGGAGAATAACAAAGTTCATTGGATGTTCCACACATACGAAAATGTCATAAAATTGGAAGTTCACTGCGCAATGGTTCATCCAAAATCATTCATCACCAGTTGCAGAGTTTGTTTTTTTTATAAAAAATTTTCAAAAAATCATAAAAAATCAATATCAGTTCAAAAATTTGATTTAAAAAAAAGGGCCGATAGGAAATTGTCTGCTCTACAGTTTATCAGTTAATCACTTTTTGCTATCTCCACTCCTTATCAAGTTATCAGTGAAATGCCCCAAAAAAGCCGGTTATTGGAATTTCACTGATAACTTGATAAGGAGTGAAGATATCAAAAAGTGGTCAACTAGAAAGTTGTAGAGGAGGAAATTTCCTATCGATTCGTTTTTTTACATCATGTTTTTAAGCTAAGACTGATTTTTTATGATTTTTTGAAAATTTGCAAACTTTTTTTTGCGAAAAATCAAGTTTTTGAGCTGATATTGATTTTTTATGATTTTTAAAAAATAACTTTTTTTTATTTTTTGAGCTGTCCATCCGCTTCAACTACACGAATGACTCCTTCATCACTGCAAAATTCTTCAAAAAAAAACAGAAATTTTCATGTTGAAATGTGGAAATTATTGATTGAAAATTTTCCAGAAGCTGAGCTATCTCATTTCCAGAACAGGTACTTGAAAAAAAATTGAATTAAAAAATAAATTATTGATTTTTCAGAAAATGTCTCATTTTGAAAGAGAATTCCGATTTTTCATTTTTGGTTTTTCGAGAAGAATCTTCAAATTCTGATGATTTTACGATTACGAAAATTGCTAAATAAACAATTTCTCATGAAAACGGTTTTTTTCTTAATTTTCTTACAGATCATTATTTTTTTCATAAAAAGTTGCCGAAAATCAGCAAAAAAAACAATGAAAAAATCCAAAAATCCGGGAAAAACCATAAAAATTGAAGATCAAATGAAGAGGGAAATCAAAAAATCGCAGAGAAAAAGGGACGAGAATAAATAGAAAAATCAATCAATAATCGGATTGAGCCCACAATTTAAAAGTTCTGTCGAATGCCGATGAGCACATCCACTGGCCGTCGGGACTGATGTCCACGCAAAGGATCCGTGTGTCGTGACCCTGGAAAAATTGGATTTTAGGGGGGATTTTTGAGAATTTTTAAAGAAATCTTATTAAAAAATGATTACTTCAAGAGAATCGATAGGGTACTTTTCATGAAATTCACAAATTTCTAAAACCGAAAAAAAAAATTTTTAAATCAAATTTTGAGATAAAATTATTATTGGTAAATATCTTTTTTGCAGAAGAACAACTTCTAGTATAACATTTTTGATTTTTGGGATTTTCGAAAATTATTAGGGAAAAATTATGAAAAATGAATACGCCAACAGAACTGATAGGATAAAAATTTCATGGAATTCACAAAATTTTTGAAACAGCAAAAAAGAATTTTTAAAGAAAATTTCTAGAGAAAAAGATAACTGATCCAGATTTTTTTTACAATAGAATTGACGCTAGAATTGAAAAATCATAATTTTTCAAAATTTTTTTTAGTTTTTGGAACAAAAAAATGTGAAACCAATTTTTGAAATTCCAAAAGTTCAAATTTGAAATTCGGGAATTCTTAGGGGGAGATATCGATTAATTTGGAACAAATTTTAAAAAATTTGAAATTTTTGAAACAATAAAATTTTTTTTAAAAAATGCAATCTCCGCTTGCTTGTTTTCTATTTTCAGTGTTTGAATTTCCAAATTATTTTCGTAAAAAATATTACAAAATTAGTAGTTTCCGATGAAAATGAATTTTGTGCAACCTTCTAGAGAAAACATTCGGCATTAAATTCAATGGCATTTACTGAACTTGAACAATTTTTGAAACAGGGAAACAAATTTCCGCTATCAGAATTATTTAAAAAAATGTTTCAATAATTTTTTAAAACAGGGAAAATTTTTAGAAAAATAATCAAACTTGAGGTCATAGATTTTTCTATTAGAATTTTTCAGAATTCTCCTGAAGCTCAAAAAACCAGTATACTGTCTCAGCGACTCACTTTTTCTTTTCCAGGTTGGAAAAATAGAAATTTTCAGAAAAAAAACCAAAACAGAATTGAGAAATTTGTCCATTTTTTATGAATAATTTCCTGAATTTCTGATTTTTTTTTCAAGTTTTCATTTTTTAAATGTTTTTTTTTTAATTTTGGAAAAATCCTAAAAACCACATACCTGTAACTGTCTCAACGGCTGCCATCCAGTCGTCGACCACATTTTCAGTGTGCAATCGAAGCTGGCCGACACGAGGTACTGTCCGGCGGAATCGGCACGGACCCGGGTCACGACGGACGTGTGGGCGGGCATTGTGTACGTGTTTCGACGCATTCGAAGGTCCCACACCTTCATCGAGTTGTCCGAACTGCCAGTTATCATTTCGTATCTACAAAAAATAATTTTTGATTTTTTTTTCTAATTTTTCAAAATCAACATAAAATGTTAAGGAATTGGGAATTTTTGAAAAAATAACAACTTTCAAAATAAAATTATCATTCTCAAAAAAATCTCTGAAATTTTGATAAAAATTTCAAAAATCTGAAATTTAAAAAAATGAAAAAAAAAAATCAATTTTCAAAATTCAAAAAATTGGTTTTCTGAAATTTGGAATTTTTTCAACTAATCGACGCAATGGCTGAGCTAAACTGATAAATGATGATAATTAAAAAAAAACTGATCGATTTCAGAAATTTTCGATTTTACAAAAAATTTAAAACTGTAAAAAACTGTTTCTGAAATTACTGATGTTTTTAATCTAGATTGTTTTTTTTTGATATTGATATCGTACATGTTTTTTTGAAAATTTCTGGTTGTTCAAAAACAAGCAAAAAATGATTTTAGAAATACTGATAAACCTTGGAAATGTTTCAATTCAACTTTTGAAACTGATTTTTCAAAATTTCTGTTTCAAAAATTTCATTTTATTTTTTTTCTAAAATTTTCCTAATCCAATCAGCGTTTTTATGTTGCAAGGCCATGAATAATTTTAAACCCCTAAAAACTAGAAAAAAAACCAGTTTTCTGAAAATTCGGGATAAATAGAAAACATCAGTGTTAGGGGCTATGGATGTTACTGAATCTTTTTTTAAAATTTTGGAATTCCCAAAAAAATGTGAAACAGGTTATTTTTTTCCAAAAAAAAATTCAATTCTCATCTATTCTGTACACATTGGCTATTATTTTGAATTTCAAAGCTCTAAAAAAATCCAATCCCAAAATTTCAAGTTCCCGCCACTTTTCAATCTTCATTCCCAATTTTCCCACTCATTTTCCCCCAATAACTCCTCTAAAAACTGACCCATTGGGCATCCACTCAACAGTATGAATCTCTTTGGTATGTCCATCAAGGAACATAATGCACCGTCCGGTTCTCATGTCCCAAACTCTTCCGTAACAGTCGTGTCCGCCCGTCAGAGCCACTGATCCATCCGGATGGAATGCCACGTCAGCAACTGTTTTCGTGTGACCCTCTTGGAAGAGAAGCTCTTTTCGGGTCGATAGGTCGTACATTCGCCATGTTGAGTCGAAACTGCAAAAAAGAATTGATTGGGAAGTTGGATAGTTTGTTGAAAACGGATCACATTGAAAAAATTGAAAATAAATTCAGTATTTTAAGGAAAATTCAGAAACTTCAAAAAATTGTTTATTGAGTGTTGGATAGTTTAGGGAAAACGAATCATATTGAAAAATTGAAAATTTAAATTATTATGAAAGATTTTTGAAACTGCAAAAATTGAACTTATTTATAAAAAATGGGATTTTGGGATTTTAAAAATATTCAGAACACATTTGAATTTGCAATTTTGAAAATTTAGAATGTTTTGGAAATCTTTGCAAAATCTGATAAAGTGTCGTAGCGAAAATTTTTGTTGGTTCATTTTTTTTTTAATTTTTGAAACTGTAAAAATTGGAAAAATGATTTTTTTGTTAAGTTTAATTCAAATTTTGGGATTTTCATAGATATTTTTTGATCAATTTTGAGTAAAAAATGGAAATATTTTCAGGATGAAAAAAAATGATCCTATTGAAAATATTCAAATTTCCGAAAATTTTTGGAATATGTTTGAAACCGAAAAAATGAGGTAAAGCCCAAAAATAGGATTCATAGCGAATAGGATTTTTTAAAAAAATAAATCTGATTTTTAATTTAAACTTTTGAAAATTAAAAAACTAGAAAAATATAAAAATTTTCATGTTTCAAAATTTCCATGAAAACTCTAATTTTCAAGGATTTCGCAATTCTCCACGGAATAATTTAGTATTTTAAAATTAAAAAAAAAAGAAAAGTACTAACCAAGCAGTTGCCAAATGCCGTCCGTTCGGATGGAATGCCACTTTCGAGACTCGATTCGGATGTTGTTCCAGTTCTCCGATGGGCGTGTCCTGCGATAGGGACCACAGAAGGACGGTTCCTACAAGAAAAAGACAAATAACTTCTCAACATTTTTGACACGAGCAAAAGCGCTCTATCGCGAAAACGTCTTTGGCAGCGCGCCAACTTGAAAATCTTGAAATCTGCCAAATATCGAGGGGCGGGGCTTGTCAACAGTACTTTTCCCAGAAGTCCTCACTGTGGATGAGCAACTTTGCGTAAACTTTCGCGTTTGCGGACTATGCCTTTTTGAGAAATTCCCGCATGCGCCTTCAAACTGAACGCGCGGGAAATCAAACTTGTGTTTTTCAGAGGAGCTCGTGTTTTGAGATTTTCTTTTCTAAAAAAGTCCTCCCTTACCATCATGTCCTCCCGACACCACATTAACCGACGCTTTGTCCATTTGAGTGTAAGCTGCGGGATGGAATCGAGCACAGCCTGCCTGAGCAGCGTGTCCCTGGAACTTGATCTCCTGAGCACATTGTTCACGTCTCCACACCGCCACTGAGCCAGACCAACCAGCGGTTACTGAAAAGAAAGGGGAAATTATGTACACGACAATAAACGAAGGATCAGAATTTTATAATTTCAAGAAAGACTTTTAGAAATCGGTGAAACATTATAATTTTTATTTTTGTTGAGAGACCAATTTTTAATTTGAATTATGAAATTTTGGGAAAATTGAGAATTCCGTTTTTTAAAAATATTTTTGTGACGGAAATTTAGTGGGAAATGATGAGGAAAATACGGAATCAATAAAATAGCTAGATTGTAAACTTCAAAAATTGAAACATTATTTTAGGAATCGTGAAACACAACTTTCTGTTATTTTCAAAAACATTATGATAAAACAAAACAATTTTATTGAATACATGATTTTTCGAAAAATTTTCAAATTTTGTGATTTCTCAAAATATCCTTTTTTGCCTTTTTGTAACTAACTTTCGAAATTTTAATTTTTTTTTTCTAGATTTTTTTAAATACTGCGTCGCCAGATAAAGGCAGAACTATTTATTTTTTGAAAATTTTGAAAATAAAAATTTTGGAAACAGTAAAATTTTGTGAAAATTAGTGAAAAAAACAATTATGAATTTAATGAAAATAGTAATTTTGTGAATATTCTGATCAATTTTTGAAACTGCAAACTTTTCGATACCAATCCAACTTTTTCGGAATTTAAAGAATTTTAATTTTTTGTAAGCTTAAAATTTTTTTTTGAAAAAATGAGACAAAATTGGAAATTCTTCTTTTCTGAATGTTTTTTTAAAAATAATAATAGTCAAGAAATCTTCGTTTTTTCCCATGAAAAATATGAAATTTATTTTTGAAACTGTGACATTTTTTACTTTTTGAAATTTATAAAATTGGAATATTAAAATATGAAAAATTGAAAAATTAATAATTTCGTTCGAAAAAAAAATAATTTTCAACAGCCTACTGCTGATCATCAAAGTTCCCAAATTCCCCGAATTTCTAATATTTCTGTGAAACAGTATAAAAATTTCCCCAAAAAACCCTACCAATATGTTCAGAATCAGCTGAAAATTCGCAGAAAGCCACTGGACGTGTGTCGGCGACTTGTGAGGCGTGCAAGTTGATCTGTTGGACCCATTTGTGGGCTTCTTGACGGGCCAGCGCCTTTTCGTGAGATGGACGAGCCGATTCTTCACGCGCTTTGTCGAGTCTGGAAAAATGCGAAAATTAGGAGGAAAAAACATGAATTTCAATATTATAAAATTCATGTAAAAAATAATAGTACCCTCGCCGTATAAGGCATCAAAACGCGCTCCATTGCACAAAAACGCCGGGAGCGTCAAATTTTTAAACTGATGGCCGAACTCGGTGGTGGAAGAGCGTTTCCTCTGCCATCTTTTCTTTACTATTATTAAACGAGGAATTCTGTGTGTCTGTCCGTAAGTTTGTATGTCCGCGGCCGTTTCTCAGCAACTAGAAGACCAAATTCGTCGTTCTTTCGCAGGGTGGTCAGGAATGCGTACCGCAAGGTGCACGTCATTTTTCTAAGGATTCTGTTTGGCGCGACGCCTTCTGATTCAGAATAACAGGATTCCGGGGTTCAGAATGGCAAACTGCCGCGCGAATGGGTTGTCGACGGCCTGGATTGATGTCGGCTGCACCCTGGCGTTGGGTCGGCGGGCGTGGTTGAGGCGGCCGGTTCAATTACCCACGTTTGATAGCGCGGACAGCGCCGGCGGCTGGCGGACAGGTAGGACGCAGCCGCGTGTCGCAACGAATAAGGTGTACGGCACACATAAGGCGCGTGGCTTTGGTGCAAAATAAATGTTGGGAGAAAGCGAGACAGAGCCAAAGACGGAGAAACCAAACTGTAGAGACGGCGTGACGTTTGGAATGGTTTAGCAAATGAGCAATTCGCGGAGAAGGGAGACAGTAGGCAGTGTGTGGGAATGAGGTACGTAGGACGCGGATTCAATTCCTATCAGCGTCATTGTCAGAAAAGTTGTGAATTCCGAAAATATGTAACTCATCAGGAGCACTGATAAGGCCACTGGGTCAAAAGGGAACCTTATTAGTGATAGCTGATAATCAAACGAAAGCTAAAGAGCCGTGATTAGTGCCATTTGAATGCCCATGCATAGCCTAAACACATCCTCTGATCAGTAACTCATCAGGAGCGGTCAGCGAACAGAAAGCGCCGAAGGCGGAAAGCCATGTGGCGGGAGACGGCGTCGGCCGTTGGCAGGAGGCATGCTTACAAGTAGATTTCTGTGGTGCGTAAGTCGAATTCTTTCTTTCTTGCGAAGCGCAGTTGCGTTACAGTGAGGAAAACGGCTCCAGTCCGCTTAGTGATAGGCGCGTTTCAGTACCAAAGTTTAACAGAGAGAACACGCCGTCTCAACCGGCTTCTCAACCTCAGGCGGGTTCTCAATTGCAAGAAAGAGTGGTGCTAACTGTCGCTTTTCGGAGAGGTACTTCTGAACTGTGTGACAGTCTACATGAATTTGTATGAAGTATGCTGGAGGATCACAACACGCCTGAAGTTTTTGATGTTTTCTGAAGAGCAGGTCCCTAGAAATTCGGCAGAAAGAGTGTCTCCAAAAGTACCGCACACAAAATTTCACCTAATTGTTTAACTTGGTTGAGCATTCCGATGTCTGCTCTGAGGAGGTAATAGGAAAAACGAAAGGAGACCGAACGTTTTTTGCGAGAGGTTGTTTCTGCCAATTATTAGCAGCTTCTCTCTCCTTATTAGAGGAAACTAATCGTTGTGAAAACTACTTTCACGGTGACGGAAGACTATCTGGCTCTTCTGCGAGAAAATGATAAATTCGGTCATGCTGGAAAAATGTTGCAAGACGAACGACTCACAGACACACAGAAGGTGTCCCTGTTATTATTGTGACGCGCATAGGCAAGCTTCGCCAGAAGGGAAATGGCGGCGAAGCCGACATTTACCTTCTGGTTTCTCGGGTGAAAATGAAAAAAACATCGAAATGGCAGAGAAAACGCTCTTCCACCACCGAGTTCGGCCATCAGTTTAAAAATTTGACGCTCCCGGCGTTTTTGTGCAATGGAGCGCGTTTTGATGCCTTATACGGCGAGGGTAAGTAATTTTTAAAGATGATAAATAAAAAATAAACAATTCTTTCATATTAAAAAAAAATGCTTTTTCAAAATAAATTTGTTTAAAAAAAATAATGTTTTTAAAAAAATAAAAAAATTTAGAAATTTACTATTTGGAAAACTTCAGTTTCAAAAATGTAGAAATTTTTTTTTAATTCTAAAAAGTTAATTTTCTTGGCCAAAATCATTCACTTCAAAAATTCTGGAAATGATGAGAATGGATAATTTTTACAGATTTTTAAAATATTTATTTCTCAAATAATTTATTTAATTTTTTTAAAAATGAGAGAAATTTCTAGATTGCTAATTTGAAAAAATTCCTGTTTCAGGAAATATGTAAATTTTTTTCAGATTTTTGACAATCACTAATCAGCTGCTTTATTCTTTTAATTCATTTTTTTCCAATTCTCTTTCACCTCGCTTTAGCCTTTCTCAACGAGAAATCCGCAATGGCAATTCTTGCATTTCGCAGTTCGACTGGTCCACGATGGTACCACGTCACTGTCTCCTCGTCTCCTTTATCAGCGTTTACCTGGAAAAATTAGGAGATTTTCAGGTAGAAAAAACTGTTGTAATGGGACTAATGCAAAATTTTGATTCAAAAAATAAAAATAAAATTTTTGAAACAGTGAAAAAATAATAATTGTAAAATAAAAAAATTGATGATTTTGAGTAGTTAAAAAAAAGTTATCCAATTGGAAACATCAAGAGGATCACACATCAAATTCCAAAAAAATGAAAATAAAAATTTTGAAACCAAAAAAAATTTTTTTTTTGGAAATTTGGGATTTTTTGATTTTATCTTTTTTTTTTTGAATTTTCCCACAACACATGGATCAAAAATTTAATTTTTTTAATTCACAAATTTTTGAGACTTTTACTGCGTTTTCACTGCGCAATAGACAATTTCAATTCAAAAAATAAAACAAAAATTTTTGAAACAGTGAAAAAAATAAAAATTGTAAAAAATGATGGTTTGGAGTGATTTTTTTAAAACTAAAACTTTATTGAGATCAAGCAGTAACACATGAAGTCTCAGAAAAATATGAATAAAAATTCTGAAACCAAAAAAAATTTTTTTTTTGGAAATTTGAAAATTGTATCTTTTTTTTTTGAATTTTCACACAACAAATGGATTTTTATTCATTTTGATGATAACACCTTGATAACACCGCTATCAAAAATTTATTTTTCAAAATTTTTGAAACTGAAAAAAAATTTTTTTTTGAAATTTAATTTCAATTTCTGAATGTTATATCATTTTATCATTTTTTATCACTTTTTGCTCACCTCATCAGTATGCAAAACCGCGGCTATTTCATCCTCCGACATCGTGGAGAGCAAGGCTCGAAGGCGTTCTCTCCGATCAAGAGCATCTTCTCCGAAAAGACAAATTGGCTGGTTCAGGGCACGGAGTTTCAGTTTTACCTGGAATTTATTGGTTTTTAGGGAAAATATAAAAATGTAGAAAAATATAGAATTGAAAAAATTAAATGTAATTGAAAAAATTAAAATAAACATTTTTAGAATTTTTTTTCCGTTTTTGAATTTTTGAAAAATTTCTGAAAATTGTTTTTGACTGAAAAAAATGCTTGAATTCACTAATTTTAATCTTAAAAATCAGAAAATTATAAAATTTCTCACCTGAACATCATCAGTAGGCAATGTCAACGTCCTGGCCCTTTTCCGGCGCTCAAACTCGGCGAGCATCTCCGCGTCGTGTCGGGAATCCGCTTGATTGCTCACTTCCATTCTTTCCAGCGACACGGTGGGTCCGTGGCTCTTTTGAGACTCATTCTGCAAAAAATAAGGGGTTTTTTGAATTATTTGAAACATTTCCCGGTAAATTTGATGAATTTCGGTGGATTTTTTCAATTTTTAATTCTTTTTACATTTAAAAAAACTTTTTGAACTCAATCTTGGCTAGTTGACATAGTTTCAGAACTTGTGAAGTTGAGGTAATTTTTAAAAATCGGAAAATAAATGTTTTGACATTTTCAAATCGAATTTTAGAAGGCTTGAAGGGTTTCTTGAAGTGTTTCTAGTTTATAAAACTTTTCTCGAATTTTTTCTAGCCGGAAATTAGTTTTTGTATTTTTCTAGAGCTTTCCAGCGACTTTTTGACCGTTTTTTGAGTTTTTTCAAGCATTTTTCCTATTTTTTCCTATTTTCTCATTATTTTTGATTCATTTTATCATTTTTAGGTCAATTTTGACTCACCAAAATCGCATGAACACTCTCCGCATTGGCCAGCGATCCGAATTGTCTCGGCGGTGCCGGAACTGCGAATTTGTCGTCTTCGCCCATTTTTTGGAAGAGAAATGGCTGGAAAAAGTGATTTTTCATAAGTTTTAAGGGGAAAATCAAGGAAAATCAGAGGCAAATCCATAAAAATAGGGAAAATTGAGTGGGAAATAGGAAAAATCACAAAATTTGAAATATATCTACAGTAGTAAAATTTAAAGGCGCAGGACGAATTTGAATTTTGAGAAAAGTCGAATTTAACGGTTTTCACCTATTTTTAAGTCAATTTTGATAGTTTTTGGTTAATTTTTGATGAAATAACATGCAAATTCAAAACTCCAACCACCTAAAACAACGAAAAACTCAAAAAGCAACCAGAAAACACGAAAAACTGGTCAAAAATGGTTCAAAAATACGAAAATGCATTGGGGTCAGCAAGTGCGCTCCACTGAGAACCGTGCCCGGAAAATGGCGATTTCTCTCGGCTTTTTCTCGATTGTTTCTCACGATTTTATTGTAATTACGCCGCCGAATTTATTGATTTTCGCACATTTTATCACTAAAATTGAACTTTTTCATTGATTTTTGTAAAAATTCCCCTAAAAATCAGCGAAAATCCACGAAAAATCTGGATTTTAAAAAGTTTGCCAAAACTTTACTTTTTTAGTTTTGCGATTTTCTTGTGATTTTTTGGGTTTTTCTTGGGTTTTGCTTGATTTTCTTGTTCTTAAAGGGCTTTTCAACGTTTTTTTGAGTATTTTTTACTTCAGAAAATGCGGAAAATGCACCTTATCGTGGCGATGGACGCCGAAGGCGGCATCGGCAAGAATGGAACACTGCCGTGGAGGATCAAGAAGGACTTGCAGTATTTTGCGCAAGTCACTAAGAAAGTCGAAGATACGGCGAAGGTAAACAGCGTTTCTCTGGAATTTTCGCGAGTTTTCCGACGAAAATTGGCCAATTCTGAAGAAATTTCTCAATGTTTGTCAAAAAACGCACATTTTTTCGCGTTTTCCTCGATTTTTCCCATTAATTTCCAGAAAAACGCAGTTCTGATGGGCCGAAAATGCTGGGAAAGCATTCCAGAAGCACGCCGTCCACTGGCCGGTCGTCTGAATATTGTGCTGAGTCGGCAGATGGAAGAGAAGAAGACAGACGATTTAATTGTAGTGTAAGTGGGGAAAAAATTGATGGAATAAGCAGAAAAACGCCAAAAATCCCAATTTTCCGCTCAAAAATCGCATTTTCCACCATTTTCCACCCAATTTTTCCAGAAATTCCCTGGAATCTGCCCTAAAACTGCTCGCCGAGCCGCCCTACTCCACCACAATCGAAACCGTCTGGAATATTGGAGGAGCCGAGATTTACGACCTGGCGCTGCGTGAAAATCTCGTCGAGGAGGTCCATGTGACCAAAATTTATAAAAAGTGAGCATTTTTCCAATTTTCAGGCTAAAAATCCATATTTATTGCAGTTTCGAAGCCGACGTTTATTTAAAATCACTGGATTTTGGGAAAATGAAGAAAATCGAGAAATCTGCCGAAAATCCGGAGATTTTCGAGGAAAATGGGGTGAAATTCGAGTTTTGCAAGTGGAAAATCGCTCAGGAATAACGGGAAAATTGTGATGTTTGCCCTTTTTGGCGGGTTTTTGAATTTTCTGGTTCTGCGGTATACGTTGTGAATATTGTTTATAAAATTCTTGTGATTATTTATTTTTTCCGGATTTTTTATGATTTTTCTGGATTTTTATCGTTGAAAAGCGATTTTTATATCTTTTATCATTAATTTTATCTTTTTTTTATGTAAAAATCAATTTCAGACAGTTCCAGCTTTATCGCAAAGCTTCAACGCGTCTCGGGAAACTGGTGTTATTGATTTAGCGAATTATGGCAAATAAAAAGGTAAATTTGATTTTAAAAACTTTGAAAAGAATTGAAAAATGATTTTTAAACATAAAATTATGGAAAATACGATTTTTTAATAGAAAAAAATTATATTTTAATTATTTTCAAATTTTTAAAATGTTTAAATTAGAAAAAAGGAAAATCATTTTTTTAAATATAAATTTTTTATTGATAAAATTTGATTTTCCTTATCACCTTATCACACTAATCCCCTGTCAGCCTGTTCAGAACAATCAGAACAAAAAGAACACGGACGGGCCGACGATGAACGGGAATACGGTGCCAGTGCAGACGGTGCAGAACATGGTGGGCCATGGGGCCAATCAGGCCAACAACAATGGGCCATTGCAGCAGAGCAGTGAGTTTGAGGGAGGAGGAATGAAAGGGGAAAATGAACAATTTAATTTAATATTGGGGAAATTGGAAAATATAGAATTTTTGAATTGACGAAATATAAATTTTGGTTTATAAAAAAAATTAAATTTTTGATATTTGGAAAAATTACGGAGAAAGGAGAATAATAATTTTTTAGATATTTGGAAAATTTCAATTTCAAAAAAATAGGGGGAATTAGTGAAAATTGAAGTTTTTTAATTTTCAAAATATATATTTTAATTTATTTTAAACTTGATTTTTTGAAAAATGAGGGAAAGTTAGAAAAGGAGTGGAATAAAATTTACAAAAAAATTTGAATTTAAAAAATAGGCGAAACAGTGAAAAAAAATTTGATTTCTAGGAAAAATGTGAAATGAGCATTTTCATGAGAAATTTGGGAAATTTCTATTTTAAAAAATTTTTCGAAATTGGAGAGAACTCGAATTTTTGAATTGGCAAAATACAGATTTTCACTTTTTTTTTCAAAATTTAATTTCTGAAAAAATAAAGGGTAGTTAGAGAAGAAGTGGAATAAAATTTACAAAAAAAAATTTGATTAAAAAAAATAAGCGAAACATAAAAAAAAATTTAAAAAAAAATATATATATGAAAAAGAGGAAAATAATGAATTTTATGAGAAATTTGGGAAATTTTAATTTCAAAAAATATTTGAAAATTACAAAAATACTTGCAGTTTCAAAAAAATTCAAAATTTGAATAACGATTACTGGATTACTATTCTGATTGCTAATTTCTTTCACCATTCTTAAAATTCCTGTTTTAAAAAATACACAAATCTTCATTTTTCCTGATGATTGTCATTATTCACAGGGAACAACGTGAAGATAACTTTTTTTACCGAAAAATTGTTCAAAATTTAAAAATTCTAATGACAATTCTATTTACTTTACCGGAAAATTTGAATTTCGGTTTCAGCTAATTTTGATAACAAATCCGTTTCTATGTGTTGCTAGTTCTGGCATCAATACGCAATGAAGTTTAAAAAAAAAATCATAAACTATAATTACCAAAAGTTGACCATATTTTCGTGGCAAGACCCATATCACACCCTTCTAATTGAGCATTCCTCCCGAAATAGCTAATTTCTGATTACGTAAGTACCTCCTCAAAACATCAAATTCGTCATAACGATAAGTTATCAACTGATATGGCTCCTCCCCTTGTGATTATCTCCCTGGAGATTCTTATCACTCCGCCCCTCGACTCGTGATAGTGATTATGAAGTCCTCGACGTCGGCTTGTGAGTAACTCTTCAGTCAGAAAAGTACAAAATGTAGATTCTGAAGCAAAAGAGACAAATACGTTGTCGTAAGAGAAATATTATGCACTTGTCTCGTCTAGTTCCTCGTTTTTCAGCGGTTTTTCTTGATTTCGTTGGTTTTCTGGGGGAAAAGAGGTTCTGGAGTGGAATTTCTGTGATTCTGGAGCTGTCAAAGCTCCAGGAGCATCAGTGAAAAGGATTCTGACTTTTTGAGCCTTCGTTTTGTGTTTTCTTGCCTTCAGAATCTTCAGAATCTCTAGACTTTAGCCTATTGATTGTGTGCTCCTGAATTGTTTACATTTGGCTCATTGGCGGGCTCACGGAGCTCTCAAGACGTCTAGGAGGCCCAAGTTTTGGAATTTTGAGTTTTTGTGGCATTCTGGAGATTCTGGAGCATTCAGGATTCAGAATTGTTGGATGATTTCTGAAAAGTTAGGGATTCTGGGATTTTCTGAGAACGTTTATAGGCCTTTTGGATTCAGAATCTCGAGTTTTCGGGATTCTGGATCTCGCAGATTTCAGAATTCTAGGCTAATTTCTAGAAAATGAGGAGTTCTAGAAATTTCTGATAAATCTAACGCTTCTAGGGCCTTTAGGATTCATAATCTCGAGTTTATTAGGATTCTGAAGTTCTAGATTCTTCTAAATTTAGAATCTTGAGTTTTCCGGTATTCTGAAGCCGTGCCAACTTCAGAATCTTCAGAATCTCCTCTCCAGAATGTCTCACACACATTTTGTACCCTCATCCCTTATTTTCGTATCAAATTCTCTTCCTTCTGATGAATCTCCGTGCCCTTTTCTATCCTATAATTAGTCCAACTAGTAGAAGAAGGAGAAGAGTCAAATTGAGATGTGTAACGGGTACGGCTAATGAACGAAATGTTGTCGGCTTGAGGAAAGCACTAGTTTTCAGAGTTTTTCCAAAGATTTTCAGGTTTTTTAAGGAAAACCCCTGGAAAATTGGGGTTTTTTGACAGTTTTGAGCTAAATTTGGTTATTTTTCATCAGCGAAGGGCTCAGTTCTTGAAAAATTCAGTTTTTTTACTGTTTCCAGCTAAATTTTCACTTTGAACATCGAATTTCTAGCAATTCTGGTCGTTATTGAGTCTTGAAATGTTATTTTCAAACCTAGACACTCTGAAACTGGAAAATGCATGTTTTTCTGCTATTTTGGGGCAGGTTTTTGATTTTTTGATTCTGAAACCCAGATTTTCAAGTTTTCCGTACGAAAAAAGCTTTATCAGAGCTTGAAACGAAATTTGGAGGCCTAGATACCCCAAAACTGGAGAAATCTGCGTTTCCTAATTTTTTAGGCCAATTTTCCCCTCAAGACTCAAATTTCTAGCGTTTTTTGTTCACAAAGTAGTCAATTTGGTATCAAAACGAATATTTGGGGCTTCAGTTGAAAAAGAAAACGATTTTGGAATCTGGTAGTCTTCAAAAGGAGTTATTGTCGACTACCGTAATTGTTTTTCGTTGCGAGACCCGCATCGCTAATTCGAGAAGGCGAGGGGACATTTCGACGTACTACAATAATATTTTTCACCCAATAGTCCAGCGAAATCTTCGTTGCGAGACCCAAAAACGTTTTTCCCAATTTTTAGGCCTATTTTTCGTTAGAAAACCTAAAATTTCAGCTGTTTTTGATCAGAAAGGCCCAATAAATAAATAGATAGCTGAAATTTCGCTTCAAGACCAAAAAAGGCAAAATACGACCAGTATCCCATACTTTTCCCCTCTTTTCCCTTTTTTCTAATTCTAAATACAATTTTTCCATTCAATCAACCTTGGGAACACCTTCTTTTCTATGCAAAAGCGCACAAACACACTGTCCCGGCTAGAGGGCAAATAAATAATAAATATAAATATATAATAATAAAAAACCCGTCTCTTCGCCCCAATTTTTCCCATTTTTCCCGTTTTTCTCTGCTTCTCCTCGCCTTTTTTCCGTGATTTTTTGTGCCTTTTCGCCCTTTTTCCAATGTGTTGGAAACGACGAAAAGCTGGGAAATTGACAGGAGAAGGGGCGAAAAATTGAATGAAACATTGCCTTTTTTTGGCCTTTTTTCCAGTTTTTTCCCTTTTTTTTGCTCTTTTTTTCCGGGTTTTCTGATGCTTTCTGGGCCCTGAAAATCTATATTTTATTTCTATAATATATTTTTTTAATTCTGTTAAAATCACAGAATGCCCTATTATTTCTTCATCTATCCATCGGAATTTTGGGTTTTTGGGAGAGGTGGTGAGTTTTTGTTATTTTTTAGAGAGTAAGGGAACTATTAGGGGGCTGTTGGGGTGTTGGGAGGGATTTTTTCAAAATATGGTTTATTTTTCATTGTTTAATTTTCAATGGTTTACTCATTGAAAATTTCAAATTTGAAAACGTTGTTTTTGAATTTTTTTAAACTGTAAAAAAATTTTTTAAAATTTCGGATTCAAAAATTTGGAAAATATATTGTTTCTGGATTTTTTTTTGATACCAAAACTATATCAGTTCCAAAAAACTTGAGATTTTAGAGTTTTTTTGTTTGGATTTTTAACTCATTGAACTTTGGATTATCAGAAAATTAGATATCAGATTTGTGAAAAAGAAAATAAATTAATTTGAAAAAAATGAGAAAAGTGGGGAAAATCTGAAAATCGAATTTTTCAAACTTTTATTTTCGGTTTCAAAAAATTTTCATAAAATTTGAAAAGTTGATTTCAAAAATGTTCGACACTGGAAAAACAGAAAAAAAGAAAAAAAAAAAACAAATTTTCGCCCGGGTCAGAAATTGTTTCAAATGCCAAAATGATTTTTGAAAACTGATAGTTCTTACAATGATTTATTGAAAAATGTTTGTCTGGAAACCAAAGTCACAAATTTTGAATTTTCCCATTTCTTCAAATCAAATCATCAAATTCAGATAATCGAAATTATACAAAAAAATATTTTTTCAGATTCAACATTTTTAGAAACGTTGAAAAATTAATTTGAAAATGTTTTTATAGACTATACATAGTTTCAGAAGAAATCTGGTCGGTGTCAATTATTTCTTGAAAATTCTGAACAAATTTGGAAAAATTGTTCCAAGTTTTGTGAGAATTTCATTTTTTTTTCGGTTTCAAAAATTTTTCAAAAAATTCCAAAGTTCAATTAAAAAATGTTGCGCTTCCAGTTGAAACCATACCAATAAAAAAATCCAAATAACCTTCCATTCCCTCCAGATGCCACGTCATCATCGTCATCCGCCACTCCGGCGACCAACTCGACGAGTTCTTCCTCTTCCCACCACCACCAACAACCCAATCAACGGCTTTCTTCGTCGTCTTCACAAGGTGGAGGGAATAATCGGAATCAGCAGTTGCCGCTGAAAAAGACACAGCATAGTGATGTGGATAAGGTTGGTGATTTTTTAAAAATTGGAAATTTTGAAAAACTGGAGTTTTTAGAAAAATTTAGTTGAAAATCCGTTGATTCCAGCATTGAGAATATTTGGAAAATCCGAAATTTTTGTTTTTTTTTCGTGAAACAGAATTTTTTTTTTTGAAATTTCTCTAATTCAAAATTCTGCGAAAAATAGGAGAAATAGAACAACTGGTATCATTGAACAATTTCTGGATTCTCAAATTTTTCTGAAACTTTTGAAACAAAAATTTTTTTAAAATTATGGATTTTTGTGGAATTTCATTTTTCTTATTTTTGTAGCAATTTCTGAATTTTTTTCAATGGGAAATGGGAAAAAGTGCATAATTTCAAAATTTTTTATAATCATTTCATCAATTTCCTGTCTTTCTCATCAATCCAATCAGTTTCTAATCACTCACCCAGTTCCAGGTGAGCAATTCGGGTTCTCAAGCCAGTCAGAACAGTTTTCGTGGCGGCGGCGGCAACAACAAGGATCCACGTGCCAGGGACAAGGAGAAGTAAGTGTTATCACCGCTCTTATCACTAATCTCCAAAGTGTTTTCTGCTCGTTCAGAAGCTACCGTACTGGCGGACAAGGACATCATCATCAGAACGGACAGCAGAACAATCAGAGCAATCAGAGCAATGGAAATGGTGGTGGAGGGCAGCGGAAGAAGGATAAGGTGAGGGAATGAGAAAAGAAGGGTCTCGCCACGAACAAGGTCTTTTTGGCTGAAATACGGCTTCTGGACAGGATTTTGACTTTTTTTCTGATGAAAACGGGTTGAATCACATGAATTCAAGCATTTTCCACCAAATTCCAGAAGTTTCCACTGATAAATCGAGAAAATCAGGATGGTTTTGAGAAAAAGGCGTGAAAATACCCCAAAGTTCATGTTTTTGCGCTCAAAATGGGGGAAAAGACTGGAAATCGGTTGGAATTGATTGAATTCAGGCCTTTTCACCCATTTTTAGCAGAAAAAGTGTAAATTGCCCTGCGTTTATCGAGAAAAATTTAAAATTGCCCCATTTTTGAAATTTTTGAAACTGGAAAATTTGCCAAATTTTTTGAAACACAATGTGTCCAATTACCATTGAGGTTTTGCAAAAATTCGATTTCCAATTTATTTTCACTGAAACTGTTATATTTTTTTATTTAGAAAACTTTGAAATTACCTCCTTGTTTTTAGAAATAGCTGGGTCGGTGTGGGCGGATTTTAGATTTCCACAAAAAACATGTCTAAGAAGTGATTGGTGCTACGCCCTCCCAAATTTGCAAAATTTCAGAAAAGTTCTGAAAAAATACATTTTTCCTCAAATATTCCCTAATTTCCCCTCTAATTCATTGTTTTTAGAATCGTGACCACTCATCGCAAAGTCATCGAAGCGGCGGCGGCTATTCCGGCTACAACAACTCTTCCTCATCCAGTCACCATCACTCGAACAATCAATTCCAACTCGGCGACAAAGTCAAAGCCATCGGATTCCCGCCCATGGTCCAGACGCCTCCATCTCTTCAGAATTCGCCGTCTCCAGCAGCGACGTCTTCGCAAAGTGCTCCGAACGTGATGACGTCACCGGTAGCCCTGCAATCGAGAACTGTCCAAACGGAGCCAGTGGAGGAGAAGATCAAAGTGAAGAAGGTGACTGTAGTGAAGAAGGAGCCGGAAGAGGTCCGGAAGGAGAAGGATGCACTTCAGGATACTGTTATGGCTTTTATGGAGGTGAGCAATGCTTATTTTTTAATTTTCTGATTTTTTTGGTTAAAAGTTCGGTTGAACACAGGTTCGGAATTATGAAAATTAGATTTTTTCATGTTTCAAAACATTTTTAAAACATGTTCCAGAAATTAATTGATCGTTAAATGAGACGTTGGCATTAAAAAATTAAAACATTAAAAATATAATTTTTGGAATATTTTATTTTTATTGTATATTTTTTTACGTTTCAAAAAATTTTGAGAACAGTTAAGAATTTGCCAGAAGCTCATTAATCCATTGTTGATTTCTGATAATTTTTTTCTGTTTCAACAATTTTATAAAAACATGAAAGTTTTCCCAGAATTTGATAATTGTTGGGGCCGTAATTGAAAAAATTTATTTTACAAAAAAATGTGTATTTTTTAAAAAAAATTTATTTTCCGAATTATTTCAGATTAATTTTTTACTGTTTCAAAAACATTTTTTGAAGCTTGAAATTACCCCTTATTTTAGTTGCGATAAAGGAATCACTTTTTTCTGAAAAATCTAGCCTTCTTTAATTTATTAAGATAAAAACTCAAGTTTTTTAATTTTTTTCTGTTTCAAATACTTTTTCAAACATTCACAATTTCTCAGCAATCACTTGATAAGGCTGTAAATTGTGATTTTCTGAAAAAATTAAGATTTTTTTTACTATTTCAGAAAAATATAAAAACATGAAAAATTTCACAGTAATTGATGAGTATGACAAGGGAAGTCCACGAAGTCGCGGTTTGAGAATCTTACGAGAAAAATCACGGTGGTAGAGAAAAATTTGCTGATTTTTATGCAACTTTAAAATTCTCATAGCTGTCCCAAGTTGCGGGCGACAGTGATAGGGCATTCCTTGCAAGTTTGCAGTGTTTGGTGCCTAGCCTTTCCATATTTTTTCTGGGGTTCCTGGCATGGTTTTAGAAACGTGTGCAAATTTTGAAGGGCGTAGCACCAAACACTTTTCAGAAAAATTTTCTAAAATTTTTAAAAAGTCAAAATCGGCCCACTCCGGGACAGCTATGAAAATTCTGCTGATGGGCACTTTGAAGTTTTTTATGATTTTTCAAAGTTGAATTATTTGGTCATGCAAATTTGGGTTTCTGGCGAGTCGTTTCACCTGGTCCCGTTTCTCGTGCCACCGCGCTCACCTCTACTCATTTGGTGACCTGTTTCGAGTGTGCGGGAATGGCCAAGTGGCTAGAGTAGGCGGACACTGTGCGCATGGCGTTGGTTCGAACTTTTTTCCGTTTTTTTCTTTTTACCTTCGATGAATGTGCTCGGAAACTATGTTTTCCTCTGGAAACAGAATGAGAAATACTTCTTCCTTTCATTGAAGAAGTGCGGAAAACATTTAAAAAAAAAAGAAGAAAGGCCAAAAAGTTCGAACCATCGCCATGCGCACAGTGTCCGCGCACTCTAGCCACTTGTCCATTCCCGCACACTCGAAACAGGTCACCAAATGAGTAGAGGTGAGTGCGGTGGCACGAGAAACCCAAATTTGCATGACCAAATAATTCAACTTTGAAAAATCATAAAAAACTTCAAAGTGCCCATCAGCAGAATTTTAAAGTTGCATAAAAATCAGCAAATTTTTCTCTACCACCGTGATTTTTCTCGTAAGATTCTCAAACCGCGACTTCATGGACTTCCCTTGTGAAATATAATGTAGAATTTTTTTAAAAATTCAAAAATCAAAAATCCTCCTATAATTTCTAATATTTTTTTGGAAATTCTGATTTCCATAATACCGTAGATCCATTTTTTACTGTTTCGAAAAGTTTTTAATTTTCAAAGTCGCTCTTATTTTCAATTCGTCTATGATTTATATTGATTGAAAATTAAAAATAAGCAGTTCAGCCGAAATATTGAATTCCAAGCTTTCCTAAAAAAAAATGAACTATTTTTGATTTCTCCCAGTTTCAGAAAACTGCTGAAAATGTAAGTTTTACTGTTTTTTACTCAGAAATCAATCTTTTGAGAAATACTAATTTCCCATAATTTCCAGCACAATCTATTTTTTTAGTTTCAAAAACATTGAAAAATTGGTAAATACAGATTTTTTTAAATTCAGCTCTATACCTTACCAAATCATAATTATAATTACTTTCTGTTATTTTTCAGCACAATTGTGATTTTTTTCAGTTTCAAAAACTGCTTATTCTTCAAAATGACCGATTTCCCCACTACTTCCACACTAATTTTCACAAGAACTCCAATTCCCACAATACCATTTTTGCAGCACGACGAATGGAACAAAGTGGAATTGATGTGCGAGTTGCTCTCGTTTCTCTCTCCAGTGGACCTCCGTCTCGTCGGCAACTGCATCGAAGGATCCGTCCGTTGCTACACCAACCAAATGCGACCCGTCGAGAAGACGTCCAACTGCGCGGAGCCCACCGCCAGTCTACCCCCATTCGTCTGTGTTCAGCCGGCTCCGCCCGTTTCGGATAATCAGAATGCCGTGGCGGCACAGAGATACGGGATTCTGCAGACGTGTCGACGGAACGGACCCATGCAGGGACCACCGGGACTACCGCCTCTTGTTGTTGGGTAGGCTTTTTATATTTTTTTAAATGAATAATGAAGAAATTGAGTGGTTTTTAGATTTAAATTTCTAGAAATTTCACAACACACATGTCAGTGTGAAATTCGATTTTTCCGAATTTTTTGATAAATTTTGGAACTGAAAAACATTGAAAACTTGATGTTTTTAATGGAGAACTGCGTTTTGAATTTTAAAAATCATTTTTAATGAAATTTTCCCGAGTTAGGGATTTTTTGAAATTTTGGGGATCTGAAAGGTTTTAGAAGTTTCTGGTTTTTTTTTTCTAAACGGAGTTGAGACGTCATAATGAAAATGTAATTTATTTGAAATTTTTTGATAATTTTTTGAAACTGGGAAAATAAAAATGAAAGTTTTCGGCCGAAAACTGATTTTTTATTTTCTTAAAATAACATTTTAAATTTTTTAGCTTGAATAACTCGTGGTAAGCCACAAAGTTGGAAATTGTAAATTTTAAAAAAAATTCAATTTTTACATAAGTTTTTTCCAAACATCCGCTCAACTTCTAGAATAAACAAAAATGAAAATTGATTCTTATTTAATTCTGAAATTTTGGTTTTCGTCATAAAGAAAAAAGTGGAAAAAAGCTCCAATTTTTTGAAAATGTCAAAATTGATAGCCCAATTTTTACCAACCTACTACACCATTTAGGACGGCTAAAAATGTTTATGAAACTTAAAAAATATTCCATCTTCACTATTTGCTACATTTGTTGAACTAGCCTAATACAGAACGAAAAATTGATCCAAATAATCTAGTTTCTAAAAATTTGAAACTGTAAAAATTAATGAAAATTATGGAAATAATTGATTTTCTAAAAATCAGAAATAAATTTGGAATTTGGAACTTTCAAAGCAATTCTCTTTTCGAATCTCGCAAACTATGATAATCAGTGATTCCAGCCCGAAACCTTCCCAAGTTGCCAACGGAGACGGCACGTCATTCCACCCGTCATCAGCCACTCCGTCCTCTTCTTCTGTTTCGACGACAAATGCCAACGAATCGGTGTACAACATGGCGAATGGAACGAGCAGTGGAAATAGAGCAGATGAACCGATTAGTAGAGGTACGATTGGTTTTATTTAGAAAATTGGATTCTTTGGAAAAAAAGGGAAAATTACTGTTTCATCGAATTTTTTTAGAAACAATAATATTTATTGTCTTATTCGTACCACAAAAAATGGCGGATTCAATTTTTTAAATTTCTAATTCGAAAAGTTTCAAAATTTTCAATAATCAAGATAATTCCTTTTTTTTTTGACGATTTCTGTTTCAAACTTTTTGTAAAGCCAGATTTTTCAAAATGAATTCAATACTGAACTATTAGCTTTTACATGAAAAGTTTTCAAAATTAAAAAAAATATTCCAAAAAAACCAACAGAAAATGCAAATTCTGAATATTCAATGGTTCCAATTTTAAAATGTTTTTTTTTAACTAGAAAAAAGTTCAGGAAAACCAGAAAAGTCTTTTTTTTTGGTAGAGCAGCTAGAAAAATATTCAAAATTTTTTTAGATCAGTAAAACACTGCCAATTCTGTATATTCTCTAGTTCTAATTTTCAAAAATAAAAATTAAAAAAATGTTCAGAAAAACTAGAAAAGTTTTGAAAATTGAGAATATTTTTTACCTGTTTCAAATGTGAAATGTGAATTTTCAAAAAATCCTCACTGCCAATCAGTTGTCAGTAACCATAACTCTTGTGAATCACTCCGATCTCCTTATTCCTGGCTCGGCGTGGGCGGGTTTTTCCTTTCCAAAAATTGTTTTTATTTCTTTTCCAATTTTTCCAAAAAAAAAAAACGATTTTCCAGAAGCCCCAGAAGTTCCCGAATCGGCTCCATCGTCCACCTCCACCTCCACCCCGTCCACTGCTCCGATCTCCGTCTCCACCTCTACCGTCCCACCTCCACCATCCCATACCTCACCGAATGTTCCAGCAACCGCAGAAACCCCCGAAGATTCGGAACCTCCAGTCCCACAGGATCCCGAACGGTTCCTTCAATCAGTCCGTGAACTCACCAGCTACGTCTACATACTCATGGCCGTGTGCGCCTCGACGAACCGGAAGTCGGCTGCCAAGGTGGGTTCTTTTTTTGTTTTTGGAAAAATTGGGAAATTCCAGAATATTCTAGAATTTTTTTGGCTACAATATTTGTTTGCTTGCTAGTAGGAATATTTTCAAAATTACTCTGTTTTTCTTCAAAAATTTTTGAAACTGGAAGTTTTTTCAAATTTGAAAATTTTCCGGGAACTTCCTGAATTTTTAATTTTTTGTTCCTAATTTTAAATTTATGAAATCCAATTTTTTTAATTGATAAAAATTCAAAAGCCGCTTTGTGAAAAAGTTTATTGTTTTTTATAAAAACTAAAGATCCAGATGTAATGTTTCTGTAAGTTTTTTGTTTTTTTTTTCAAAAATTTGTGAAACTGTCATTTTTTAATTTGATTTTCGAACTTTTCAAAAAAAATCTAATTTTTTAAGATTTCTGTTTGAAGAAAATTATATTTTTCTGTTTTGAAATATTGGATATTGAAATAACCGAAGTAAGAAAAGTGAATTTTGTAAACCTATTTTTCCTCTCTGAAACCGAAATGAATGGAACATTCCAGATCGTCGACTACGTCTCGAGAGTTCTTCTCCCTGAAAAAGCTGGAATTCTGGCCAAAATTCCGGGAACACTGGACAAAATCGAGGTTCTACAGGCGATTGGCAAGATTGGTGGGTTTGATTAGTTAATGAAAAGAGTAAAAGGAAATCTTTAAAAAATCAAGAATTTCTGCTAAAAATCTGGGGGAAAACGCAGAAAACTAGGAAATTATCACAAAATTGAATATAAAAATAATGTTTTTTTAATTAAAAGAAAATAGGATTTTTTTATTTGAAAAAATGTGGAATTACTGAATTTTTGCTTTTTTCTACAAAATTTTATAGTCAAAAAATCAGTAAGAAGCTGGAAATTTTAGTTTTTGTCTCGAGAAACATTTTTGAGAAAAATTTCTGAATTTTTACATTTTCTGGAGTTTTTTCTGCATTTTCCCCTATTTTCAATCAGTTTTCCACTATTTTCCCTTTTTTTCCACCTTTTTTCCAACTATTCCCTCTTTTTTTCCAGTCGCCGCCATCGTCCACCACCCAGCGGTCTCTGTTGATAACAAGATAAAATACGGTGATCTCCGCGGAAGTCTCCGTGCCGAAATAGACCATCACTACCGTGTCTACACGACTTCAGAAGAGGAAAAGGACAAATTGAAGAAGAAGAGAGAGTTGGAGCATTCCGGAGAGGAGCAAGGCGTCGGACGGGAAGAGCAAGAGGGAGAAGAGTCCGAGGAGGAGCTGGACGACGAATACGAGCAGTTGGACGGTGTCTATGCCAAAATGGGGCCCATGACACGTGCTGTTTACGGTAAGCGCTTTTCGTTGATTTTTTGAAAATTTCCCATATTATTTTTTTTTTCAATAATTTCAAAAATTCCTTAAGATCTGTAAAATCTATTTACATTGAAATAAAAAATTCGAAAAAATCCCAAAAATTATACAAAATATTTACAATTTAAGCCAAATCTCATTTTCAAGTCTAGATTCCAATTTTTTCAATTTGAAATCTTGAAATTGAATTGACTCCAATTTTTTGCATCATTTTTGGGATTTTCTCGAATTTTCTATTTTTATTACTATAGAAGCATCTCGTAAAATAGATTTTAGTGATCTAAACGGATTTTTGGAGAAGTTCTGAAACTGGAACAAGAATTTTGAAAAAAAGTTATAATTTTATTTGAAAAACACACATTTTTGAAACTGGAAAAATTGTGGAACGGCCACCATATTGATATTTCCGTTTCAATTGACTTTTTTCCCATTTTTTGGAGTTTTCCAGTTCACTCTTCCTTGCGTTGTAGGATTTTTCTTAAAAATTCTCACAATTCTAACTTCCTTTTTTTGTTTTCAGGAAAGTTTATCTAGATTTTATTCCAAGAAAATTTGCAATTTTGAAATTTGCAATTTTGAAATTATGCTTGGAAACTAATCCTCTTTCTATATTTCAAAACAATTAATGATCTATTTTCCTAATTTCACCCCCAGATTTAGGACTTGAAGCACAACGAGAAGCTGCTGAACTGGAAGCCAATGAACGAGCAAAACGTGCTGCTTCTCTGCCCATGGTATTCATCGAACGGTTCATCGGAAGACAGACGCAGAAGAACGACGAGTTCAGTTTGGAGGTTGGTGCATTTCGGAGGAAAAAAACAAATTATTTTTTGATTTGAATTTTTCTAATTTTTTAAAATTAAAACATTCTGATTTTTTTTTTGAATTTTTTAAATCCGGTATATTGAAAATAAGGATTTTGCTATCTGTTTTGGTGAATTTCGAACAGAAAAATTATTTTTCCTATTGAAACAATTTTCAGACATTTTTTAGAACTTTTCCTGAAATTCAGCAGCTTGAAAATTAGAAGTTTATTGTTTTTCCCAAATTTTGTGAATTCAAAAATGATTTCATAAATTGTGGAATCTGGGAAATCCCACATTTTTTTTATTTTCAAAATCCTGATTTTTTTTTGAAATTTTGAAATATTTGAAATTATAAAATAAGGATTTCACTTTTTTGGTAATTTTTTTTAACATTGAAAAAATTTCCTGGTAGCTGAAAATTTGGGATTTTCTCATTGTTTTCATGAATTGCAAATTTTTTTCATACCCGATTCTATTTTTTCTCTAATCTTTCTCCAATTTTCCAGATCCAATGGAACGACGGTGACCGCACATTCACCATGCGGACCGCTGACCAGCTCCGCGCCCTTCAACACCGACTACTCGACAAATTCGGACAACAGCGAAGCGAGAAATACCAGAACCTCATAGCGGTCAGTGGTTTTTTTATTTGGGAAAATAATCTTTTAATTGGGAAAAATAAAAAAATTATAATTTTTCATTGAATTTTGATGAAAGAAAACAGAAAGAAAAAAAGTATTGATATTTCTGAAATTGTTCATTGACATTTGGGTGAATGAGGAAAATCCAAAAAAATTCGAGATTTTCAGATTTTTTCAGTTTGAAATTTTATTATTTTTTTTTTACATTTTCGAAAAAATTTCAAATCTTCACAATTTTCTGAATTTCTATTAAATACGGTGTTTTTCTTCATCATGCAGAATGTTTTTTTTTATTTTCGATAAATTCTGAATCTTTGAATCCCATAGTGTTTACAGAATAGCTCTCCCGCCACTGCTGTTCAACTTGAGGAAAGGATGTTGGCAAGCACGTCCACTTTGGATGGTATGTTCTGTTTTTCCAATTTTAAAAAATCAGAAAATTAATTTTATTTGTAAAAAAAAATTTTTTTTGAAAATTTTTATGCAATTTTTTCCTTTAAAGTGATAAGAATTCATTTAACACCCCTATTCTGAAAAATAAAATTTTGAGGGGCCACCAGGGCCACTGGAGAACCTATAAACCAAATTTGACCAAACCTTATCATGATTATTATCTCAATTTTTCTGATAATGAGCTGATATCAAATTTGACAACTTCCAAGTGATTAGGTATGAAAAATTCGTTCTAAGACGGTTTTTTGATATTTTTTTTATTCAATTCAAAATTTAAAATTCAAAAATCCTTTTTTTTTGCATTTGTATTATTTTGATTATTTTGTAAAAAAATCTATTTTCAAATTTTTTTTGCTATCATCAACAAACTACAGTAACCCAAAACAATCAAATTTGAAAAAAAAATCAAAAATCATTTTTTTTAATATAAAATGTCCTTTAAAGTGATAAGGATCCAATTAACACCCTAAAAGCCAAATTCGACTAATTCTTATCATTATTATTATCTCAATTTTTCTGATAATGAGCTGATATTAAATCTGACAACTTCCAGGGGATTTGGGGTGAAAAATCTGTTCTGAAACTGGTTTTTGATTTTTTTTTATTCAAATCAATTTTTAAAAATTCAAAATCCTTTTATTTTGCAGCCAGCTCCCCTTCCGGAGACCGGATCCTCCCCCGACTCGACCGACAAGCCACTCCCGCTCAAATCGTCCAGTACATCAACCAACTGTCCGAACTACCCGCCACGATAATGCTCTCGGCAATCATTTGGGAGGAATTCGGAGGCACCAGGGCCAAAACTGAGGATGTAAGCCGGGGTTTTTCAAATTTTTAGATTATGTGAAATCCAGGATATGATTTTAAGAGAAAATTACGGAAATTTCAGAATTTTCAGTTTTTCAAATTAAAAAAAATTGAGAAAACTGTTTCAAAAATTTGAGAAATCCTTGAAAAACAAAAAATTATGCTTGTTTATTTTGAATGTTGAGGATTTTTTTTTTTAATTTACATTTCAGCAGATTTTCCTAAATTTCTGATTCTCGTTATGAAATCCTTATATTGGGAAAAATAGAAGTAGAAAAAAAAAAAAAATATCCAATGAAACAGAAAAAATTTGTTTCAAGAATTTTTGAAATTCGAGAAAAATTCTTATTCATTCATCGGTTGCTTTAGCGTTTTAGCGAATTTTCCCTTTTTTTTAATCAAAAGTCTGGAAATTTATGTTTTTTAAAAAATCTGAAAATTTGAAAAAACAGTTTCAAAAAAAATTCAAATATTTATTTTTTCTGCTTATTTTTGGTACACGGAACGAAATGGAATAAAATTTCACTTTCAAAAATTTAAAATTATTTTGTCATTATTTCAAAAAAAAATTCAGGCGATTTTCTGTAAAGTTGTAAAAATTCTATTTTTTCTTTGTTTTTCTTCTATTTTTCCTCATTTTTTGCATTATTCCGACGTCAAGTTGTTGCAGGTGACCGCCCGTGAACCAGCCGACGGTCTGATATTCTCCCGATGGAAGAACCCGCGGGACAAGTCGCCCGTCCGGTTCTACAGTAACCGCAACTTGAACGGAGACGTGATTCCGATACAGTTGCCGACGAATCTGCCGCCGTTCCTCTACTCGGGACTCAATCCCGGACACATGCAAGTCAGCATTTTTTAAAAATTATTTAAAAATTTCAAACTTCAAAATTCAAAAAATTTTTAAATTATAATGAAAAGAACATTTTATTTAAAACATTTTCAAGATCCAAACAGAAAAATAAATCAAAAAAGGTGATGTGTATCAATTTTGGAAGTGATTTGATAAAAAAATTGTAATTTTCTTGAAACATAAAAAAATATTTTTCATTGCCAATCAACTGATTTGTATTTTGGAAATGATAAAAAATTGCAATTTATTTTCAAAACAGGTAAAATGGATTTTTGTTAATTTTTTCAAAAATTGCGAAATTCTAGAAAAAACCTTTTTTTTTGGTATTTTTTTATTTTTAAAAATTGTACGTACCTTTTTTGTCTATTAGCAGCACAAACTCGTAAAAACATTCAATTTTTTTTTGAAACAGCGCACATTTGATTTTTGGGTAACCTTGGGAGAAGAATTAGTGATTTTTTCCAAATCAGACAGAATTTTCGCAGATTTTTAAAACAAGAATAATAATTTAATATAATCTCTGATTTTTCACACAAATTCCTTTCGATTTATCTCTGAAACTGTAATTTCCCCAATTGCAGACGCTCTACCCGAGTTGCTCGAATTGTGCCGGTCAGCATCAGTACAAGGACTGCGACAAGATCACGCTGATGGACAAGAAAGGTGAGATTCGGCTTTACTAGATTTTTAGATAACAATTGGAATTTATTATCAGTTTGGTGATAAAGAAAAGACCTCTACAAGAAATCTTATCATAAAAAGAGTAGTTGTCAAATTAATGAGAAAATTGTGAAACAATAAAGTTTTCGGAAAACAAAATAATTTTTTAATTTTTCCAGTTTCAAATTTTTTTTATTTGATTGAAAGTAGATTTTCCAACAGTTGTGTGTAGCTTCAAGGTTAAAAAATTAAATTAGAAAAACAGAAGTCTTACAATTAGCAGGAAGAACTTGAGAAAATTGTTGAAAAATTTTAGAAACCGGATTTTTTTGATTTTTGAAAAATTGAACAAAATCTTTTTTTCTTGATCTGATATTGAGAAATTGATATCAGGAGATCATTGCTCAATAAAGACTGGAACTATTTTTCAAAATTTATCTGAATCCGTAAAAAAAATTTAATCTGGCGAAATTCAAATTTTTAAAAATTTACTGAAGCTTTTCTCAATTTTCACAGTTTTTTTAAACAAAAGTTATTGTGACGATTGGAAAAATTCATTAATATCAAAATTATCAATAAATTTTGAAACCGTGATTTTTCAAAATTAGAAAAAAAATTTATTTCAAATATCTGATTTTTATTTCAACAAATTGGATTTTTCTATTTTTTTCTGTTTCAAATTTTCAAAAATTGGTTTCAAGTTCAATTTTTCCCCAATCGCCTTCTTTTTTTCAGTTGAGCACAAACTTCGCCTGGAGCCCGACGCCAGTCAACTCGGACCCTCTTCGTCTTCCTCAATGGGCCCCCATTACCCTTCGGCTAGTGCCACGTCATCATCCACCGGTCCACTGATCTACATGGACGGAGGAGGTCACGTGATCATGAACCATCCGGGTCACGTCAGCCAACACTTCAACTTCCACCAGAACCAGCATCAACAACAACATCAACACCAGCTACAGCATCTCATCAACAATGGAGCAGGTTTGTATTCGATTAGGGGTAGGGCTTTTTATTTATTTTTAATTTTTGGTTTTCGACAAAAAATTTTATATGGAAGATTGATCAAAAAACAGGTTTTTAGAGGCATTTTTGAAAATTTTCGGAACAGAATTAATTTTTCATTTTTTCGAGGTGAAAAAAAGAGGATTAGAATTGATTGAAATGATGAGTAATTTTTGAAACTGCAATTTAATTTTTTTTAAAATTAAAATTAAAATTTTACTGTTTCTCAAAATATTTTTCAGTTGGAGCTTTTTCTGAATCGCTGATTCCTTTCGTGCTTTCAAAAAAAAATCATTAAAAAAATGTTTTTGAATTTATTTTGATAATATCAGGCCTTATCAATGCAACCTGTATCTTTTTCAAATTTTCTAGTTCTCTGTAACATTTTTTGAAAGAGAATAGTTGTGAATAAGGGACAATGACATGGCTGGAAAAATTATTGAAAAACCAAATTTAAAAATTGAAAAGAGTTTTTTGAAACTCGAAAAAAAAATTTTTTTTCGCGGTTTTTGGAGATTTCCAGATTTTTGTAAAATTTGTTTTTTCTCGGTTCGTTTATTGAATTTTTACTCTAAACGGGAAAATCTAATTAGTGAAAAACTAATTTTGGGAATAAAAATGAATGTTTTGAAACCCGAAATTTTTTTTTTCTGTTTCTAGGAATTTGCAAAATTTCTTTGATTTTTATTTCAAACACTTTTAACGGCTAAATTCGTGCTTTTCTACTGAAAAAAAATTATTGACTGTAACAGAAACGTCTCATTAGTGAAAAAATCAAATATAAAAATTAGAGTAAATTTTTTGAAACTCTAAAAAGAAGGAGTTTTTAATTTTTTCTGTTCCAAAAATTGTTCAAAATTTTTGAAAAATAATTTCTCGATGCTTCCGTTATCGAAGTTTTATCATTGAAATGAGTACATTTTTGAGAAAATTTTGGGCCTGTAAAAGGGCCTGTAAAAGCGTACGCGAAACGTCGCGATGCTGTACAAGCGAAACGACTGCTACCGTATCTCTCTTGCTCATTTTAAAAGTGCGAAATACATAGAATAATTGATAAAAAGCTTTATTCTGACAAAAAGTAATGGGAGAAAACGAAAATATTGAAAAAATTCCAGAAAAAATAAGAAAACATGCAAACAGAGGAAAATGTTATTTTTCAGCAGCATTTTCCTTCGATCGTCGGTTTTGAGCGCAAATTGTTCTGAAAGTACCAGAAAACTTACTTATTTTAAACATTTTTCATCGGAAAAGTAGATTTCAATCGAAAAAATTCCAATTTTCTGAAAATTTCCCGAAAATATTAGAAAAACGATCAAAAATGCGAAAAGAAAAATCACTTTTGAACTTCGCGGCACAGCGCCGTCCTCCGAGAGAAGTACACACACGTATCAATGGTCCACGTTTGCATCGCTATACGGTATCACTCATGTCAATTGTATTTATCGCTGCGAGACCCGCTCGCTCAACCCCGGAGAAAATTTCAGTGGAAGCGCGTACGCTTTTACAGGCCGTGGAAAAATTGAATTAAAAAAAATTTTGTTTCTGGAAAATTTCAAAATTTTTCCGATTCGTTGTTTTCTAATAACCATTATGATACTTTTTTTAATGAAGTTTCTGATTAGTTTAAAAAAAAATTTGAAAATTTGAGTAATTTTTTGGAACTTGAAAAAAAATTTCCGGTTTCTGAAATTTTTCAAAAATTTTTCGAAATTATTTTTTCATGCTTTCGTTATCGACGTTAATTCTTTGAAATGGGTACATTTTTGAAAAATTCAATTAAAAAAATGTTCTGTTTCCACAAAACTCAAAAAAAAATTCCACTTCCATCATTTCCAGGTCCATTCCGTCCCACTGGCCCGTACGACCCGGCTACAATGATGATGTACGCCCAAGTCCCTCCACCACCACCTCCCCAACTACCCCAAACCCAACAACAGGCGGCCTCCTCTTCGAATAGCCAACAAAACGGACCCGGCGCCCCGGCCCCCAGTTTCTAGTCTTTTCCCTTGATTTTCCCCTTTTTCCCCCTCCTTTTCCCCAAAAAATCTCTCAATTTTCGCAACTTTGCCACGTGTATTATTGATTTTCTTTCTCTCGCTTTTTTGCCATTGAAATTTCAGCAATTTTTCGTGTTTCTCCTCTGTGTTCTACTAAACGGACCTATAATTATTCGTGTCTTTTTTGTCGATTTTTCTAGTGACTAACCTTTAGGAAATCCCCGTGTCACCACCACCACAAAATACCAAAAAAATGTTAGATGTTTTATTTTTTTCCAAACCCCCTTTTTTTTTGGGAAAAATGCTGGTCATTTTTTCCCATTTTCCCTATTATTGATTGATTATTGATTTATTGAATTATTGATTTTCTAGGCATATTCCATTTTATACATATTTTTGTGTATTTTCCATATTTTTATAATTTCATAGCCCCGCCCCCTCCCCAATATTTCTCTGTTTCTATTATTATTATTATTATTGATTTTTGTAGGTGTGAAATGAACGGTGGAACTAAAAATCAAGAAACACCGGATTTTACGCGCAAAAATTTGAAAACTTTTGAATTTTTTAGATTTTTGTGCAAAATTTTGAAAAAATTTTATTTTTCTCTAAATTGTCGTAAGATATTGTGTTTTGTGTGCAAACACCAAGCACCATATTTTACGCGCAAAATTTTAAAAATTCAAATTTTCAATATTTTTTTTGCAAAATTTTTGAAAAATTTAATTTTTCTGAAAATTGTCGTAAGATATTGTGTTTTGTGTGCAAACACCAAACACCTTATTTTACGCGCAAAATAAAAAAAATTTTCAATTTTTACAACCGATTTATCACTAGGAAAAAAGTCATTTACAAGAATAAAAATGAGATGAAAATTCGGGAAAATCACTACGTTTTCGGTGGGGGTTCTACACATAAAAAATCGCGGAAAAAATGAACAAAAAATCAATCGATAAATGATTATCGATTGGTTTTACAATAAGAAAAGTTTAAGAAAAGCAAAAAAAAAGGAAAAATTGGTTGATTATCAACAAAAAATCGATACGATTGAAATGCTCGAAAATCGGGTTGAAATTTACGGAAAAAACGGGAAAATGAAGGAAAATCGATAAAAAGGGAATGCTAGGGGGCGGGGCGGATTACTGTAGCTTGAATTGTGTGCAGTGCACACTGTGCACTTTTTGGCGGCACTGGAAATGACGGACAATTGCGGACAATGGCAGGGAAATTCCGGGGAACAGTTTCTTTTGGGGGTCCTGAGCGGAAATGGGCAAAGTTTTGGGAAAAGAGAGAAGATGGTGATAAGGGAAAGGGGAACTGATAAGGAATTTACAGACAGACACAAAAATTGATAGGAAATGGAAGGGGGGTTTTTTTGGAGTTTTTTGAAATTTTTTTGAAAACAGAATTTTAGGAGTTATGTTAGGGAAGAAGAAGAAGGAAAAGTGGGTAGGAAAAGAGGAAAAATAGGGAAAATCAATAATTTCGGGTATTGATTGATTTTTTTGGGGTTTTGGAATTTCGGGAATTTTCTGGAATTGATTCAGCGAGCGGAAGAAGTGGTTGGTTGGGATGTTGGACGACGGCTGGAAAATTGGGGGTTTATTGATTTTTTTGTGTTAGGAATTTTTCCGAAAGGAATTTTTTTTATTTATAGAACAAATGAAACATGTTTTCTATTTTGGGATTTTTTTTTTGAAAAAAAAATTGAAATTGGCGCGCATGATATCTCGCAGCGAAAACTACAGTGAGATTTGCAATTTTCGAAAATCACTGAAAAATGCGAATCTTACTGTAGTTTTCGCTGCGAGATATCCTACACGCTAATTTGAAATTTTTAAATGCGAATTCTAATCTTAGAATGCAGAGATCAAATGTTGCCGTTTGAAAAATTCAAGTTTTCGAATTTTCTATTTTCTATAGCAGTTTCATTTTTTTTTAATTTTTTGAAAATTTTGGGAAAAATGCAACAAAATACAATACAACACAACTGTTTTCAAATTTCAATTTTTTTTTTCAATTTTTCGAAATACGAAAATTTTCAGTTTCAAAAAATTTCAGAAAGTTCTAAAAAAAACTGTGAAATAATATTGGTGTTACTTCAAAATGTAAAATTTTTAGAAAATTAGAAAATTCCAGGAATATCTTACAATTTTTCAAAAAATCGCAATCGAAAAAATTGGAACATTTTTTTGCAGTTTCAAAAAAATTTCAGAAAGTTCTGGAAAATTGTGTGAAATAATATCGGAGTTGGTTACGTTAGTGGTGGTGTGGAGTTACTACAAAAAAATCAAATTTTTTGAAAACTTGAAAATTTCAAAAAAAAAAATTTCACAAGTTTTTCAAAAAATTCCAAAAATCGAAAAAATTTGGAAAATTTATTTTTTCGAATTCAAAAAAATTTCAAATAGTTCTAAAAAATTTTGTAAAGTAATTGTAAAGTAGGGATTACTACAAGAAGTAAAATTTTTGGAAAATTTCAAATTTTTAGAAATCTCAGAGAAAAATCGAAAAAAAAAATTTCGGAATAATAATGAAGTTAATGGTCTTACTACAAAAAGTTAGATTTTTAGAAATTTTCAGAAATATCTGACAATTTTTTTAAAATATCCTAAATTCTGAAAAAAAATTGGAAACATTTTTTTTCAGTTTCAAAAAATTATCATCAATTTTTGAAAAAAAAACTGAAAATTCTGTAGCTACGAATATAAATTCTATGAAAATGTCCAAAAAAAGAGATGAATTCAATTTCAAAAAATCCAAAAAATGCCAAAAAATGTTTGAAAAAAAATATTTTTAAAAATCGTACTAACATCAATTTCTTTCAGTTTCAAAAAAGTTTTTTTTTTCAATTCGGGAAAATCTGTTTCAATTTGGTTGTAACACTGTGTATTTTCCAAAAAAGAAGAATTCCCTCACCTCTGAACATTATTCAAATGACGTCTTCCCTGAGCATGACTCTGTTGAGCCGACTGCGGAAGGACACATCGACAAGCAGTGCAAAAGACCGTAGGATGACGAGCAGACGAATTGGGTCCCGCCACGAAAATCTCTTCAACCGGTGGAGTCGGGGTACGGTGCGGGCAAAGGCAAGACTCCAAACTGTCACGGACACCCATCGAATTGGCAATGTTAACGATAAGACGAAGAGTCAGCTGGCACTCTTCATCAGAAGCTGGAGCCCGTGGGGAGTTTCCACGAAGAGCTTCCTTGGCTCTTCTCCGGATGACAGTGAGCAAAGCATTGTATTCATCCGCCGGAGCAGCTCGACGTCTTCTAAGTCGAGTCGACAGTCGCGGAGCTTCAACCATATTCGAAGCATACTTGACTGAGAATTGCCGAAGCAAGTTGACAATTCCATCCGCATCGGTTTTATTCAACCTTGCGTATTGTCTACAGTGTTGCATTTGCTCCTGGGTGGCATCTTCAGTTGCCAGTTTATCCCTTGGAAGAAGCGAGTCGAGAAGTGCTCGTTGAGTTCTATGTCCACTCGGGTAAATGTTGACGGATCTTTGGGACATTGTATCGATTAGCTGGTAAATCGTGGCGAGTTCTCCTATTGTCAGAGTTGGTGGTGGGGGCGGGGCTTGCTCGGGGAGCTCATCCATGTAAGAAGAGTCGTCCGAATCTTCGGCATCCTCCTCGGATTCCGAATTCTCATTCTCGACTTCTGGCTCTGGCTCTGGTTCCGGTTCCGGCTCCGGTTCCATCTCCACCACTCCGTTCCTCTGCGTCAGTCTCTGCCATTCCCTTATAAAGCGCTGTTCATCCGTCGCCTGCTCCTCATCCATCAACAACTGTCTCATCAACCTCTCATGTCTCATCTGAGTATCCCTCTGCATCGCTGACATTCTTTCTCTTCTGAAGTGTGCCTCCCTCACTACATCCAAGTTCCTTCTCGGATCAGCTTCCTCACGGGCAACGGCTTCTTGCTCCAGAAGAGCTTGAATCTCGGATGGAGCATCGTCTTGTGGGGGTGGGGCTGGAGCCATTAGATCGGTGTTTTGGTCGGTACGCGGGGCAGGAGCATCTCCGGTGTTTGGAGCACGGAACACTACCATTTCCTGGAAAATGATTTATAAAAGTTGGAAGATTGAAAAAAAAAAAAAAATTTCTGTTTCAAAAGTTCATTTTGGGTCTTGAAGCGAAAATACAAATTCAATTTGATTCGATTCTGAATACCGCATTAGATTTAGTGATAACTTTGAAAAAAATTACAATAAATTTTTTTGAAAAGTTCTGGAATTTTTAAAAATTTTTTTTTTGGGTCTTGAAACGAAATAAATTTTTGGAAAATGGGACATTTGTGCCTTTCTGGAATTTATTGATTTTTGGTTAATTTTTTGAGTTTACTGTTTCATTTTTTTTCTTTGAAAATGAACTTATAATCAATTATTCGGTGCATCAAATAATTTTGCACTCCAAATTGAAATTGGCGCGCACGATATCTCGTAGCGAAAATTACAGTAAGATTTGCATTTTTTGAAAATTGGTTTTGAACTGGTTTAGAGTTTTTTAAAAAATTTTTTAGAGAATGTTTGGAGAAAAATCATCAAAATTGATTTTTTTTTTAAAAATGCACGTCTTACTGTAGTTTTCGCTGCGAGATATCCTAAGCGCCAATTTTAAATTTTTAGATGCAAAGATAATAACGCCGACTTTTTAAACAAAAAAAGATATGGTTTTTGAAGTTTTGAATTTTCACAAAAATTATTTTTCTGTTTCAAAATTCCATTTTGGGTCTTGAAGCAAAAATACAAATTCAGTGAAGTTCGATTCTGAAATCCAAATGTTTTTTTAAACGTTCTTGAAATTTCATGATTATTTTTCTGTTTCAATTTATCATTTTGGGTCTTGAAGCGAAAACTCTGAATTCTCGGTAAACGAAAAATTACGGCATTCGAATAATTTTTCTCGCAATCAAGCGTATTTTCAAAAATCGAAACTTTTTCAGTTATTTTTTCGAATTGCCTATCGGAATATTGAACTACTGCATAAGAATAAAAAGTTAAATTAACTTTGAAACAGTGAAAAAATTTCTAGAAAAATCAAAAAATAATGCTTCAACAATTTTTCAAAAATGCATTTTCCAAATGAAAATCGATCGTCTAGACTGTTTCAATTCCAATGTTTTTTTAAGAATGAGAAAAAAATTTAATTTGAAAAACCACTATTTTTTTGAAAATCAAAAAAAAACACTGTTTCAAAAAGTTGTCAAAAGTATTTTTCTCAAAATTTCATAATTCATATGGTAAGTAGAAAACACAAACAATTATAATTATCACTTTCGTCACGAGTTTCGTGCCAAGACCCAAAACTTGAATTTCAATTTTGGCGTTCTTTCACAATAGCCTCCACCCCCTTATTTCCTTTTTTGTTAAAAATTTAAATTTAAAAAAAGAAGGAAAACTCACTCTCATCCAATCATTATTATTCAAATTCGCATTATTAGTCGGTGGATTCTGATCGAACAGTCCATATGGAATAGCGGGTTCTTCTGCTGGCGGTGGGTTCCGACTGCGGGCCACCAGTGATCTCAACTGCTGCAATCCGAACCCTTCATGCATTATTCCGACATCTCCTCTCTTCAGACGAGCTGCATTCTTCACGACTTTATCAATGCTCTTCTCGATTTCATTCAGTTTTCTCATTTCAGCATCATAGAAGTTGACTAGTGGTGGGGTGGCAAGGGTCAGACGGTCCCGTTCGCCACGAAGACGCATTGCGTTGAAGATCATTCGGGAATGTTCTGGAAGGAAAATAGGGCTAGAAATGATGAAATTGGTATTTATG
Source organism: Caenorhabditis becei (assembly GCA_900536315.3). Taxonomy (NCBI): domain Eukaryota; kingdom Metazoa; phylum Nematoda; class Chromadorea; order Rhabditida; family Rhabditidae; genus Caenorhabditis; species Caenorhabditis becei. Next base: position 380,575 of record LR539394.1, read on the forward strand.
GATTTTCAGAAAATTTTTGAAATTAATTTTGAAACAAATTAAATTTGCAAAAAGAAATGACATGAAAAATGGAATATTGAAATTTATGGATTTTCAGATTTTTTTGAAATATAGAAATTTTTGAAAACAACAGCAAATATTTTTTTTCTCTATCTTTAGAAAATTTTTCAAATTTCGAGTATTGAAAAACTCGAATTTGTGAAATTTTTCAGAAATTTTTGAAACTGAAATTTAGAATAAATTCGTTTTGAAAATTACTCATAAGTCCAAAAATGTAGAAAAACATGGGAATTGAGAATTATTGATTTTTTTTAATTTGGGAAAATTTTGAAACGGTTCAAAATGTCTCTTCTTTTTGAACAAATTTTACAGTAAAAATGTATTTTTGTTGGTTTTAATATCTCTTGGGAATTGGGAATTTTGCAATTCTGTCTTTTTTTAGGAATTTTTGAAACTGAATTTCAAAAAAATTTGATTTCTAGCAATTCAAAATCAGCAAATTAAAAAAAAAATTTATTCTGAAAAATAATGATTTTTTGAACCTATGTACATCGTGAAAATTGGGATTATTGCAATTTCATAAAAATTCGGAAATTTTTTGAAACTGATTTTTTTTTTGAATCTTCAAATTTTTTTCAGTTTCAAATTTTTGGAAAATAGGTTCTAGTTATTTTTGAATCAATGGGGACAACGTAAAAAGAGAAAAAAAATATTTTCAGGATTCCACGAACTCTACAAAAATTAGGAAATCCTCTAATGACACGCTTGAAATTTCAAATTTTTTTTTATGTTTGAAAATTAGTTTAAATTTTACTGTTCCAAAAATACCATTTTTTAGATTCTTGCTTTTATTTTCAATCCCAAAGCCTTTTTCTCTCACCTTGCAGTTCCTCCATCGTCAAATCCTTCATCTTGTCCTCCGGCATCAGTTCTCCCAACTTCTCAAAATCCTTGTATTTTTCATCAACTTCCGGCTTTGCATTGACATCTTTGACGAGTGAAAGGACGGTAAGGAGTTCTGGAAAAAATTTCATTTCACTAGGAAATTCAAACAGAAATATAGATTTTTCGGTTTCAATTTAATTTTTTTAGGAAAAAAATTCTTTAAAGAACTAATGATCTTCGAAAAAAGCGATGAAATTTGAATTTGAAAAACATTTTTTTTTACAATTTCAAAATTTTTCAAAAAAATCTAATTTTTTTCGATTTTTTGATTTTCTCTATTCTACAAAACCATGAAAAATCATTCAATAAAAAAAATCATTTTTCCAAAAAATTTCCAGTTTCAAAAAATTCTCAAAAAAACGAAAAAGTTTGAAACATCGATAGTAGTATTTGAACGAAAGTTGTGAAAAAATAATTTACGATATTTCGGAAGAAACGAAAGTAACTCTAGAAAAATCAATTTCCTATTTTTAAAAAAAATTCAGAACAAAAAAAATCAATAAACCCCTCAAATCCTGAAAATCAGCTGAAAACTGAAAAATTTTCTAAAATTTTGACGATTTTAATTTTTTTTTAATTTTCTGGATTACTGTACTTCTAGAAAAACTTCAATAGTCCTGAAAAACCAATTTTCATCTAAAAATGTTTGCAAATTTTTTTTTTTAAATCAGGAAATCAAAAATGGAGCTCAAAATTGCCAAATTCGTAAAAAAATTTGACTATTTTAATTTTTTCCAATTTTCTGGATTACTGTACTTACTGTATTTTGGAAAAAAAACTACAAAAACCCTGGAAAATCGATAATCATTCAACTAAAATTTTTAAAAAATTTTTTTTTTAAAAATTTGGAAATCAAAAAAAACAGAGCCAAAAATTTCCAAATTCTTCAAAAATTTTACTCTTTTCAACAAATTTTTTTTCCAATTTTTTGGATCACTGCACTTCTAGAAAAAGCTACAAAAACACTGGAAATTCAAAAAAAAAATTTTTAATTTTTCAAAAATCAGGAAATCATAAATTTTTTTTTGAAATTTCAATTTTTTCAAAATTAGTTACAGTAACCCCAAGAAAACTCACGCATGAACTGAAAATTAATGGGCAAACTAGCCGGAGCCTGTTTGCTAAGCTTCCTGCATTCCGGACACTTCACCCCGAATTCCTTCTCATAATTGTTCTTAACCGGTTCATTGCACCTCACAATGCACCGTGTACAGAACGAATGTCCACAGCAGAGAAGACGTGCTTGGTTGAGTTCCTGGTGATAAGGATCATAGCAGACACGGCAGGACTGCACGTTATCAGCCACTTCAGCAATGAGCTCTTTGGTGGTTTTAGTGTTGCCAGTGCCTGGGACAACTTTTAGAAGATCCTCGGACTTTGGTTTCGGGATCAGAGAAGGGAGAAGTGGACCCAGAGAGATTTTGGCGATGGGAAGGGAATCTGCTTTTGGGAGATATCCGCCTTCCGGCTCAATGTCCAGGTTGAGCTCCTCGTCGAGAAGTTCCATTGGTGGCTCCAGCTGGTCCATTGGCTCCAGTGGCTCCACGGGCTCCATCACCGGTTCAATTTGTCTCTCCACTAGACTCTCGGCACTGATAACACTCTCCTGATCAGTTGTTCCGCCGTAAGAAGCATCCGCATTTGAGAGAATCTCCTCTTCTTCAGACATTATTGATTGTTTGGCTTTTTGATGGAACTGAGCTGGAATGATGAGGATAATGATAAGGGAGTTGGAATTGGAAAGGGAAGAGGTGTAAAGAAAGAAAGATGTAATGATTTTCAGAAGATTTGAAAAAATTGAAAGTTTGGATTCAAATTTTCAAATTGGCGCGTAGGATATCTCGCAGCGAAAACTACCTCCTTTTTTCAGTGATTTCGGCTATTTTTGAGTAAATTGTTGTTAGAAAATGCGAAAAATGCAATAATTCATTCAAAAACAGTCGGAAAAACTCAAAAATGGCCCAAAAACACTGAAAAATGCAAGTCTTACTGTAGTTTTAGCTGCGAGATATTGTGCGCGCCAATTTCGAAATTTTTTTAAAACTCATAAATGCTAAAGAAGAAACCAAGGTATCATTTTTAGAAAAATTCTAAAACAAATTAGTTTGTGTTGAAACGGGGAACATTTTGATTAGAATTTCGGAAAATTTTTTGGGATTTTCAAAAAAATGATAAATTTAATTTTTTGTTTTTTTTGGTTACTATATAATTATTGGAAAAAAATGTTTAGGAATTTATAAAATTTTTGAAATGTTCTTCTTTAAAAAAAATTTTCTTCACTGTTTCGAAAACACTTTTTTTTAAATTTTCTATTTGAAAGTTTCATTGGGAGATTAATGTTGAAACCATTTTGAAAAATTCCATTTTCATAAATGTATCCACTAATTTATGAACAGTTTCCAGAAATTATGGCTTCAAAAATGTTATGACTTATGGGCTCTCATGTGATCTGATAATTAGTGTTACCTTTCGAACCGGTGTTCGACAAAAGTTCGAACTGTTCGCTGTTCGAACTGTTCGAACACTGCTTCCTGTTCGCGAACGAACTTCGAAACTGTTCGAACAGTGTTCGTTCGAACAAGTGTTCGAACGTTCGAACTGTTCGAACTTTTTGTTCGAACTGTTCGAACGAACAGTGTATGTGCTCTCTCGCTTTTCCACACTCTCTCGTCGAGGATGTTGACGCGAGCGATCGCGACTTTCCAGTAAACACGAGAGAGCGTGCAGAACTGAGAGACGCATACTGTTCGTTGTTGTTCGCGAACAGTTCGAACAGTTCGAACGTTCGAACACTTGTTCGAACGAACACTGTTCGAACAGTTTCGAAGTTCATTCGCGAACATGAAGCAGTGTTCGATACAGTTCGAACGAACAGCTCGAACTTTTTTCGAACTTGTTCGCGAACTCTTGTTTCGCTCGTCACACTACTGATAATTGAAAATCAAAAATAAAAAATCATTTCGCAATTTTGGAAATAGCAAAAATCAAAAAATTGAGCCACAATTCTAGAAAAATCGATAAAAATTTTACTATATTTTGCAATCTTTTCAGAAATTTTTTCTGTTTTCTGTTTCATTCCAAAATTTTGAATGCAGTGAACAATGAGACTATCAATCTTTACCATTCTCAACATTTTTTGTGAAACAAATTTTCAAATCAGAATATTTCGCAATCAGGAAAATTTCAATTTTCGACGAATTTTGGCAGAAATTTCAACATTAGACTCGCAGGGGGAAAAAGGTCTAGTGACAGGGGAAAAAGTCTAAAAATGAAAAAGGAGTTGGTGAAACAGAGAAAAAAATGACTGAAAATCAGGGAAAATCTGGAAAAAAAATGATGAGATTTTCATAAAGAAGCTATTCATGGTATATTTTATCTGAAAATATTTTCACTTTTTTAATTTTCAAAATCTCAAACAAAAAATAAAATGAAAACTGCCTCCAACGAAACATAAAGATTCCTAAAAATCAATAGATTTTCTGGTATTTCGCAATCTTATCTATCACTATTTTTGCATTTTTTCTGTTTCAAAAAATTTCTATGGAGTTTGGAAATGTTTGGAGATGATTTGCTAAGTGCTTGAAGTTTCTCATTTTTGAAATTCCAAAAAACACTTGATATTATTGATTTTTCTCCCAGTTTCAAAAATATTTCAAAAAGAACTAGAAGCTGAAAGCAGTGATGCTGACCACATATTCGTAGCACATTTTGAAAATTGAAACAAATTTTAGATTTTTAGACAATAGTTACTGTTTCTGCAGTCAGAAAATCACAAAAAAATAGAATAAAAATTCCGTCCAACAAAACATGAGATATCCAAAAAATCAATAAGTTTTCAGATATTTCGCAATATTTTCTATCACAATTTTTACATTTTTCTGTTTCAAAAAAAGCCTAATAATTCAATCTCAAGCTTATTAGTGCTAGGGGATTCATTTGAAATTTTTTTAAATCAGGAAAAAAATCAAACTTTTGCCATTTATCATTTTTCTCCTCTGTTTCAAAATTGTTTCAACTAAAATAAAGACTGCAATCAATAATAAACTGGGCGTCTTTTTTTCAAAAAAAAATGCTAAAAAATTTTCCAGATATTTCGCAATAATCAAAATAAAAGTAAACATTTAAAATTTTGTGAACAGTCTTGGCGCACTGCCAAGAAATTTGAAAATGTTGAAAAACTCTGGAAAAGAACGATGAATTGCTGTCCAGACCGACTAAACATGGAAAAGAACCCTGTGAAACAGAAAAAATTGCTAAGAACCTGTAAAAATCAGAGAAAATCAATGGGAAGGAAGGGAATATTCAGTATTTTCAGAAAAAACACTTTCGAACCTTGGAATCGATTGAAAATAGATAAGGAACCCTAGAAAACATTGAGAAATAGGAAAAAATGGAAACAATTTGCAGAAAATCAAGGAAAAACTGAAATTTTCATCAGATTCCAATGTGATTTTTAGAATCGTCATTTGAATCCCAATTACCCTAGGAACCATCGGGAAGCCATGAGAAACCGAAAAAACCACTGAAAATCGATAAGGAAACGGGGGAAAAGGGTGATTTTTGAATTATCAGCAGACCCATGCAAGACCCACCGAGAACTGATAAGAAAGTGATAAGGAAACCATGGGAAAGAGTAAGAATCAAGGAAAATCGATAGATTCAAGAATTTCAGCAAGTTTTCCATCGTTTTTCAGCGGAAGCGTTCATTGATTTCCGGGGCGGCGGCGGCAACACACGCCCGATTGGAGGGGGAAAAGTCCGCAAACACGGAGGAGTGTGTTGGCATCGGAAACGACGCGCAAACTGCTCTCGTCGTCTGGTGGCTGAGAAAACCGACGGAAAGCCGTAATAAACGGACGGAGAGGAAGAGAATGGGGAATGGAATGGAAAAGAAGGTTTTCTTCTTTTTCTCGGGAGAGAAAGAGAAAGACTTTTGTGCTGCTGCTGCTGGTGCGGGGAGGCTAAAGTATAGACTTTTCCTTCTTTTTTCTTCTTTTTCTATTGAACATCTTCCTTTGCCTTTTTGACAAAAGGAAAGACTAGAAATTGTCGGTTTGTTAGTTATTTATTTTTCTGGGCTTTTTTTTGAACTGATGTCAGTTTTTTTGTTAGAAAAGCCCATAAGAAGGAATTTTCCACTTTTTTCGGCATTTTTTGGATTATATTGGGTGATTTTTAGTGATTTTTAGTGATTTTAATGGGAAGTTTTTGATTTTTTTTTAATTTTGAGTGAATTTTTATGAATAATTTGTTTTTTTTATTAAGCAGGAGAAATAGTGATTTTTTAAAATTTTTTATCTTGGACTTGATTTTTTTCTCCATAAGTAATTCCACGGCATCCTGAGCGGCAAATTAGAGAAGTGGGGTGTGCGGTAGGGCGCGCTTGCCTCAAACAGTAATGTCTCAAAAAATTTTTGCAAAAAAAAATCGCCGAAAACAGATTTTCGCAATTTTCTGTCGAGAATAGGAAGTTTTCACTTTTTTTCTGTAATTATCCAATAGAAACAAGGAAAACAAAAGGGAAAATGCTTTCGGCGGACAAAAATATGTAAAGATCGCGAAGGAATAGCCTGTGGAGCGGAGCCCCTGTTGCGAAAGTGCCTGTGGGCGATGACTTATAACTTCCGAACCGTCACGAATTTCAATAATGTGCTTCATGATTTGTCTAAAGGGGGGTCTTCCGAACATTTTAAGCCAAGAACCAGGTCAAACAAGCCAAAAACAAAGAAGGAGTAGGGATTTGAAAATGAGTCAAAATTGACTCTAAAAATAAGTTTTTTTTCTTGAAAAGCTGTAAAAAAATTTTTCTTCACAAAGTCGTTCATAAACTTTGTTAAGGACCATGTTACAATTTTTTCGCCGTTTAGAACGTCAAAAAAAGTTTAAATTGGAGAAAGTTATAGGGGTTTTAAGGATACATGTTACTGTAAACGAGACGAATGAAAACCAAAAATTTTGATTAAATTTTTAATCGATAGAAAATCATCTGCCTAACAACTTTGTAGTTGATCATTTTTTGATTCCTGCGCTCATTCTCGAGATACTGTGGAAAGCGCGAAAGGCACCCTCAAAATCCTGTCGACGAGAGATCGCCGCCGCTTGAGAGACGCGAGACACGCAGACATTTTTTGTTGGCGCACTTGGCGCCGTCGCCAAAAACGTCAGCAGTGAGCTGATGCGCATTTGCCGCTCAGGATGCCGTGAAATTCTTCATTTTCCCAACGACACTCCAGAATTCCGCATGCGCCTTTAAATTCATTTTGGCGCTAATTCAAATTTAAGAGCATGAGTTCAGTTTTTTGAGCATTTGATGAATGCTGGCTGCCACTTTCTCAATCTTACCTATTATTAAACAAAACAATCCGTGTGTCTGTGTGTAAGTGTGTCCGTCCGCGGCGTTTTCTCAGCAACGAATCGACTATTTTCGTCATTGCTTCGCGCTTTTCAACTTGAGGAAAAAAGGGAGCCGAAGGCGACAGTTTGAACGGCCAAAGGCAAAAACCAGGCATTGGGAGACAGTGTGAGCCGTAGCCGTGCGCCAGTGGAACTCAGTTCAATTTTCAGTTCCACGCTGCAGAACTCTTCATCTGGTGGCTGCATTCGATCAATGTGCTCGTCATGAGCAAGCGATGAGCTAAAAAATAAAAAATAAAAATAAAAATAAAAATCACTGTGGAATTTCCTCATTCCAAATTCCTCGTCCGACATGTGCGACACCCATCTCTGCAGTGAATCACTCAACTGTCGGGCACATCCAGGCCTGGTTTGCCTGGTTTAGGCCTATTCAGACCCGTTTACGGACTGTAAAAAAACTCCCCTCCCGTCTGCCAAACAAACAACTCCAGCTCCATCCACAACACCAGCTCCGAGTTTGAAGGCGCCCAGGCCTGAGTAAGCCTGAAACAGGCCTTAAATAGGCCTGGATGTGCCTGAAACAGGCCTTAAACAGGCCTGGATGTGCCTGAACCAGGCCTGAAACAGGCCTGGATGTGCCTGAAACAGGCCTTAAACAGGCCTGGATGTGCCTGAAACAGGCCTTAAACAGGCCTGGATGTGCCTGAAACAGGCCTTACACAGGCCTGGATGTGCCTGAAACAGGCCTTAAACAGGCCTGGATGTGCCTGAAACAAGCCTTAAACAGGCCTGGATGTGCCTGAAACAGGCCTGGATGTGCCTGAAACAGGCCTTAAACAGGCCTGGATGTGCCTGAAACAGGCCTGAAACTGTTTTTGAAACTGGGCCAACTGATCATTTGATTCTGATTCAATTCTGGACTAGAACACAAAAGGGGAATTCAAGGAAGAGAAAAGTTACAATGTTTATTTGATAAAATGTTAGCAAAGTGATCAATCAAGGATACTCATGCAAGCAATAATATTTGATAGCCTGTGAAACTCGAATCCCCACGTTCAGGAATATCCTCCAGACCTTGAACTTTATTTCAGCTGGCACTGCCCAGTACATTCCTTCGTCAAGCATTCGGGCCTCCAAGTAGCCATCCTTAATCAGATTCCGAAGATGTGGGTCCGAGAACAAGTGATAGACACCGCTGATTTGATCATTCATCCTGTACAGCAGTTTGTTCTTCACCCAAGTTGGCAAGATCTTGCGTTTTTCGAACATCTCCAATTTCCTTTTGGCGTCTTTGATGTTATAGGTGATGGTTTCATAGATCTTATGTTTGCATTTTTCGTCGGCCTAAAAAGAATATAATTCAGGACAAGTTCGATTCAGGCAACCTACCGAATCCGAGGAATAAACTAAAAGAAAGCATATCAGTAGAAATAATGTCCTCATGATAAATGGGAGCTGATATCTTTCAAGGTTTCTGATACTAAATGCGAGCGAACGAACGCGAACGTAAGAACGTAAAAGTTTGACTATAAACATAAGATATTGAAAAAGAGGGCGTGGTTATGTTATTGTTCCTCCTGGAGCCAAATGTTATGCTTCACAGCTGTGTGAGTCAGCTGATGGGATGTTGAACCACGGGCTCTCACGGCGTACCGTTTTGAATTTCCCGAGTTCTGTGAGTCGCTACTCAGCGAATTGTTTCATTCTTGGCACGGTGCCAGAAGAGCTCAAAGTTGAAATCAACTCGTAGAGGAGCGGTCCGAATGCAACAGATCCCACGCGCGTCTCTCTCAAAACCGTCCGCATGTTACGATAAGCAATGCCGAATGTGACAAGTGACCTTTTTTTAAATTTTGAACATCATTTTTGAACTCCGACTGTAGTCTAGCAGAGCGTTGCATTACGTACCCCCTGGGAGCCCGTGTTGAACTACTGTGAGTTGCATGGCACCATTTCCAGTCTGTTGTCACTTGGCGTGGTGCCATGTGAGTCCCGCCACGATTTGAAAGAATAGAGTGTGAAAATGAGTGACGCTGAGAAAAGTACGCAAACAAGCGACAGAAAGCTAGGCACAGACCTTTGGGATTCAAATCAGTTGATGATTAGAATTCTGAATTCGAACACAAACTGGGCCGCACAAAAACGTTTATTCATGAATCCGGGAGTCAAAACAACAAAAAGTTATTCCTTGAAGCAGTTAGCGTCAACAGTGTCTTGAATTTTCACCGCGACTAAATCTATAATCGCGAAAACATTCAGAACAGTATACGGTGGATAATGGTCCATCAAAGGTACCAATTTGATTCCGAGTTCGCTTTGAAAACTTCCCACTAATTTCTCAGAGACACGTCTCCCCAACTCGACGTCTTCCATGTTCTCGATAGTAGAAATTAAATAAATTATATTATCATACATTTTTAGAAATTGTTCAGCTACTTTTTCTTGTATATTGTTCTCGTTATCCTCAAATTGTGCTTGAATATCCAGGGAAGCTTGATTGATAGTCGTGTTATGAAGAGCTTCGAGACTATCGTAACATGGCCCAGCCTGAGCAAGAAGTTGGGATTATTGAAAATAGTTGAAGTTCGTAGCTGAACGAAGAATCCGCCTCGGTCACGGCTACATTGTGTCTCTCAAATTACTACGGTTTCAACTACAGGAATCCGTTTTTTTTCGCTTCGAGACCAAATTTAAACGGATTCCTCGACCAGCTACGCATCTTCATTAATGAAAGTCGGTTGAATAACTAATCATACCATCATCGATCCAAAAAAACTAGAGAAAAATACGACAAATAATAGTTGCTTCATGATGAAAACTGCTGTTTCGTTCGTTTGAAGCTGTGTTTTTATACTTAGTGAGCTGTATTGTTCCAATGTTTCTTCCCAACTAATTAATGAGAAGTTCGCTTTCAATTGAAGTAATGAGTCTCATGAGTCATTTCACTGGCCCTTTTTCTTTTCCTGATGCAATTCCGAATCGTCACAATCAATGCTACAAACCATACCACCCACCCGTAAACATTTGCATTTTTGATCGTCTCAACATCACAAAACTGAACTCAAGACTAATCTTTTCGTAGTATGGATGACCGCACCCAAAAGTCCTTTATCAGTTTTTATCAGTTGAGGGGAATCTTAAGGTCTGGGTGCATATAAAAGAGCAATGTAGCAACCGAGAAGTTGCACGAGGGCAGTGTCCCAATGCAAGGCCCCGTTTTTCCAGGGTTCTAGTGATAAGATAAAGCCCCTTATCAGTTCTAAAACAGCTTCAAGTTCCAAAATCACAATTCAAGTCAGATTGATAAGATTTGAGATCTCCAAGCAGACCTATCAAATTGAACCTTATCGAAATCGGGCTTTGGTTCAATGGAACAAAACATTTTGGTTCATCAGGGTCCCAGTAGATAAGATTGATAAGATCTCGGACCCAGAATGCACCTCTCTCCGATTCGGTGTTTGGTTGTTCGCGATAAGAAACACGTGTAGTCTGCGTTTCTGCGACAGGAGAACATGATCACAGTTCACTTTGCGATCAGTGAGTACTCCCCGCCGACCATGTGTCGTACACGCCTCTGAATTGCTTATGAACATTGTGTATTTCTGGTGATGGCAGGCAACTGATAGCAACTGATAAATCTGTGACTGAAAACGGACAGTTTCTGCAATTCCTTCCAATTGTTTCATCGATTTCTCTCCCCAATCATTCGTATCTTTGTAGTCAGTCACAATGTGTTTTCTCCGTTTTTCTCTCTTCTCAAACTGCGTTTTGGTCAAGTTCAAGTACACTTTTTTCGTGTTTTCAGGGGAATGGAAAACGAGGAACTCTGCCTGGTTTGCCAAGATTACTCGAGTGGATATCATTATGGAGTGCCGTCGTGTAATGGATGGTGAGTTTTTCAGCTTTTCGGGCTTTTCAGGCCGGAAATCAGGCTTGGTCTAGACCGTTTTCAATACGGAAATATGAGGCCCAAATCTATGGCGTTTTTGAGGTTCTTGGCTTTCAGGCCTTACTTCAGACTGTTCTGGCCCAATCTCACATTCCGGGCTGATTTGAAGCCTGAATTAGAACTCATGTAGGCTTTCCAGGTTTATGAACAGTCTTGATGCAGGCCTATATGGTCACAAACAACTTGCCAGGCTCTAATAAGGGCCCATTCTGAAAATAGACTCTTTCGGCAATCTTCGGAGTCATTTTTGGGCTCCTGGCCTTATTTTGAGTCTGTGTTTGGGTCTGTGTTTGGGTCTGATTTGAGCTGTATTTTTCAAGCCTATTGGATCCGTTTCAGGCAATGACTCCTGACCAAATATTGGGCTTCCAGGTCGAATTCATGTTCTGTTGTTTCAGCAAAACGTTCTTCCGTCGAACAGTCATGAAGAAGCAACGCTACGTGTGCCAATTCGACCAATCCTGCCCTGTCGACAAGAGCATCAGATGTGCCTGCCGTTTCTGCCGATTCGAGAAATGTCTTCAAGTTGGAATGGATAAAACTGCTCTTCAAGCATCTCGAGACCCGATCGGATACACGAAACGAACGAAAAAAGTGGAGAGGAGGCCGATGGAAGAGATTGAGAGAAGCCCCAGTGATAGCTCCGAGTACCGAGTGTCTCCAGTCAGGACTTTTGAGAATTATTGGAGTTTGCTGGCTTCCAGGGAGAAATCGTGAGTGTTTCAGAGCCAAGTTTCCTGAAAACCATTTGAATTCAGTGCCAATGAACTCCGCCTCTCCTCCTACCTTCCCCAGAGAAGTCTCAAACAAGCTCTCTGCTCAAAACCTCTTCTGAATGACCCAATTTTCATGGAGAAGCATGCAGTAAAGGTGAGGTCCCTTGCACTGATAAGCTCTAACTGATAAGCTTCCAGAGCCCCCGACACAACTACACAGAGCTCCGATTTATCACTCAAGACGATTATCACTACTGGCATGAGAGGGATTGGTTCGTGTTGACCGAGTATGCGAAGACGTTCAAAGTGTTCACTTCACTGTCGTATCATGATAAGGTGAGGCCGATGTCCAAAGTTCTTATCATACTGTATCAGTTGTCCAATCACAAGTGTTTCAGGTCGAACTAGTGCGCCACGCCGCCATCGTCTTGCCAGTTCTGAATCAAGTGTACAACTCGCCAGATCATGGACCGGATACTGTAGTGTTTCCAGATGGGACCTATTATGATAGGACACATGAACCGACAAGGTGAGTCGTCTAGCCCTCAGAAGGCGTGAAAGACTTCTGAAGCTTCCATTTTTCCAGACCCGCTGGCCTAAACCGTAAAAAGTACCAAGTCCTTGACCTGGTGCTCAAACCTTTCCGTGAAATGGAAATCAACTTCAACGAATTCGCCGCCTTCAAAGCCATCACCTTCCTAAACCCAGGTAACTCCCAACTCCTCTCTTCATCTGTTTTTCTGTTCTTTTGTCAGACGCGGATGTCTCTCTTGAAGCAAAGAAGGCGATCAATGATGAAAGAGTGTTGATAACGAAGCAGTTGTATGCTTACATGTTGAGGAAGGATGGCTTGGAAAGGGCGATTTATCGTTTCGGAAGGCTGATTCTGATGGGGACATCAATGTCGAAAATGGCTTGTGAGTCGAAGGAAGCCGTTTGGATCGCGGATTTCTTCGAGAACATTGGGTTCACCTCGTTTGCGAAGGAAATGTTTTTCGGGGAGGTTCAGTGATAGGGCTGATAAGGCTGATAAGCAGATGATCTCATTCCGTTTTGTCTTTCAAACCTTTGTTAATAAATCTGTTACTCCTTTTTCAAAAATCTCTCGATCACCTGCACAGAGCAAACTCTAAACAAGCAGCTTGTGCCAAATCTCAACCAAACACCTCAAAACACAAACATCATCCTATAATTATAACAATAAATTATTTTCTCAAAGTTCTTTCTCTCCTCCACTTTCATCACCTGACTTGTATTCAACATCCATCAAGATGAAAGTGTTAGCTGAAGTTAGAACAGAATACTATGACTATCGTAATGGAACGAATCTGCTAGCAGCAGGATTGCTTTTGGTGGTAAGTCGGGGCTTGGAAGCTGAGACAGGGTAAGCCCGAATAAGCCCGGTAGAAGGATTCTTCTCAAGCGTCTTCACTCACAGATCAGGTCGGGCCTAGCTTCTTGAGCCTGGGAGACCAAACGTGGGCCCAGGCCTTTAATCAAGCCTAACAAGCTTAATGTTAGGGGACCAGGCCCAATTTCTGTTTCAGGCCTGTTCTGACAGATTTGGCCTTTTTGAATAAGGCCCGATTTTGTGAATTGAGCTCACTACGCTCCAATCCAACCTAATTTCTCAGGTCGGTCTATTCGGTGTCATCACCAACTCCTCCATCATCTTCATTTTCTGCAAAAACCGTTCCAAGAGAACCTCTTTCAACCTGATCTGCGTGTTCCGTGCTGTCTCGAACATTATCATTCTCTCCACAACGTTTCTTGGCCTGTTCCTCCCGAAAACCCTGCTGTAAGTCAATGCTTCAAAGCCCAAGATCCTTTTCATTCCAGAGACGACCAACTCTACCCTCCCGCTCTCGAATCCTGGCTAATCCACATCAGTATAACCCTATACCTCGGCAATGAATACCAAATCGTCCTGTTCGCCCTCAACCGCTTCTACGCCCTATTCGTCCCCAAGTACTACTCCATCATCTGCGGATTCCTGCCAACAACACTGTTTCTCATTTTGATGTACATTCACCGAGTGTACAGGCTCTTTTTTGAAGTTCCTCGTCCCGTTTTCTGGACTAATGAGCCCTGCTACTCCTTGTACTACGCAGAGTACCTCGGCTGGATGCTCGACCTCAAAGATGGGTGTTATTTCAACTCTACCGCTACTCAAGTGATGTTCGGGGCATTCGCCGCAATGATTCTTCTGAATGTTCCAACTTTGCTCAGAGTCATTGTTTTCTTCTGTGTAAGTGATTAGGAAATGAATCACTCGGTTAATTTCTGGTTTCAAGTCTCGAAACCAATCAATGGACGAAAAAACGAAAACGCAATTCAGAAAGGACTCGGCGCTGTTCTTCCAGACCATTCTTCAGATTTTCGTGTTTTTAATTGAACCCCTTTTCAATTACGTGCTAATGTAAGTGTCATCTGGAGATTCAAAGCTCACAAAACAAAAACCATAATGTTTCAGACGTTTGAGCAATAATCGGTTATGGATTTTCATTTGTTACACATTGGTTTGGGAGTTTACACATGCAATTGATGGGTGAGCTAGAAGATCCAAGTCATCAAATCCTTCTTCTGATTTCCAGATTCCTCATGCTCATTTTCAACCGTTCCCTGAAACCCCGCTCCCCAACTGTACCATCAGTGACTCCAGTCGACAACTACGTCCCAATGCTCAGATCCTTTTTCATTCTCCTAATCAACTCGCCCATTCAGTTCTTTTTCATTTCATTCCCAATGTACCATACTTTTGAGATAATCCTCGACAACATTTTGGATGCACTGCTTGCTAAATGATATCTCCCGAATAAACAGTTCATTGATAAGTGATAAGAGAGAATGAAATCACTTCCTTAGGGAACATCCAAGCCTTCTGAACCCTCTAATTCAAAAGTCCAAGTGTCCACTGATCACTTGGCCTTGCGCAGACCAAACTGCAAACAACGACGATATCTTTCAAATCCCAAAAACTTTGAAATTCAGTGATTATCACTTTCCAAATGTTTTGCTTTTGAACATGTGATAACAAAGCAGTCTTGACTCAACAGCACAGACATTGGTCCATAATTATAATTTCTAACAAGACCAATTTCGAGGGACATTTCCGCAAAGTTCTTTCGATTCTCACTTTCAACACACTCGAGAATTCTATTCTTGATTTGGGTAGATGTTTTTGAATTCGACGACGATTCCAGAAATCTATGACTATCAAAATGGATTGAGTTTGCTGGCAGGAGTGTTGATATTGATTGTGAGTTAGGAAGAGCCAAGTTGGGCCTGATTTATTGATCAAGTGTAGTGCCTGATTAGGCCTAAAGTTGAAGAACCAGGCCTGATTTCTGTTTCAGGCCTGTTCTGATAAGACTCTACTAGGCCTCGTTCTGACAGAATAGGCCTTTTTGAATCTGGCTCCAATCCAGCCTACTTTTCCAGATCGGCCTATTCGGTGTCATCACCAACTCCTCCATCATCTTCATTTTCTACAAGGAACGATCCGAGAGAACCTCTTTCAATCTGATATGCGTCTTCCGAGCCATTTCCAATGTTATCATCTTATCAGCAACCTTCCTCTCCGTCTTCTTCCCCAAAACCCTAGTGTAAGTCAATGCTTCAAAACTTCTGAATCCCAATGTTCTTTCAGAGGCTATCAATTCTACCATCCCGCTCTCGAATCTTCACTGATCCATCTCAGTCTGACCCTGTACCTCGGCAATGAATACCAGATAGTCCTGGTCGCTTCCAATCGCTTCTGCTCCCTGTTCTTCCCACATTGGTACTCTATTGCTTGGGGAATCGGACCAACATTCATCTACCTGACTCTAATCTACGTTTACCGACTTGTCAAAGTCTATTTCGAGTTGTATGATCAAATTGTCGAAGGCTGTTTTACATCCTATTCTTCGGAGCTTCTCCTCTGGATCTACGACTCAAATCCAACATGCAAAAACGAAGGAGACATTCTCGAAGTGATAACCTACACTTTTATCATTATGACGTTTGTCAATGTTATCACCTTTTTGAAAATTATCAGTTTCTACTGGGTAAGGTCTTCTAAAGCAATCTCTTCATGTTGCTCTTTCAGTCTCGAAGAAGCCAAACAATGGACAAGGAAACGAGGAAGCGGATTAGCAGGAACACGGTGTTGTTCTTCCAGACAATGCTTCAAGATTCGCTTTATTTGATTGACTTGACTTTCACTTTCAAGCTCAGGTATTGGAAATGATAAGATATCAGCAGGAAAGGGAAGGTTTCAGCGGATTGAGTAATCATCGGTTATGGACGTTTATCAGTGGAACTCTGGTTTGGGAGTGTCTGCATTCGATTGATGGGTTAGTTGTTCGAAGGTTTGATAAGGACTGAAAAGACTGAGATTAGAGCTAGATGATAAGAAAAGTTAAGTCAGGGGCAAGGTCGAGCTGCTGAAGGAAAAGTTAGGCCACTGAATGAGAAAGCTAGGCCACCGAAGTTAGGTCAGCCCACAATCTCACTAGATCATTAATCCAAACCCGTGCTGCTAGAGAACAAGTTAGGGCACTGAAAGTCAGGCCATCGGGTCAGGCCGCCGAGGCGAAAAGTGAAGCTAGGTCATAATAGCTGAAAGTTAGGCCGTAATAGGGAAGTTAGGTCAAGTTAAGGTCGGGCTGCTGAAGGAAAAGTTAGAACACTGAAAGTTAGGCCACCAAGTGTGAAAGCTAGGTCACGCTACAGTAACCTCTAATCTTCAAAAATAGAACAGAACCAGTCCGCAGTGACTATCCCGGAAGTGATAAGCTAACAAATTCTTATCACCAATTCAGGTAGAACTTGGCTATTATGTTAACCGTTCAGCAAACAAATTATCAAATTAGTCAAGCTTCCGAGTATTCTGTCTGGTCAATCAAATCACAATCCGAATCCAAGCACAGCCTGAGAACTAGGTCAAGCACCCGGAATGCAGGAAAATGACCAGCCAGAACTCCATGACTCTATAACCCTTCTGAATACTAAGACCCCATTTCCCTATTTCCAGATTCATAATGATAATGTTCAACGAGCGTCTGTCATTCCTCAAGAAGCGCTTCCAGCCAACACCATCAGTGACCATAACTCACGCGAGCCGCGCCGTCAACACGATCTCCGTCTCAATCCTGCCGTCCGTCGGATGACCACTAACCGACATTTTCCCCAAGATAAACAACCAAAAAACTTTCTAGTTTGCTGAGAAATTTAGCATTTCTGTTTTGCTAAATGCTATTTGCCTTGGTTTTTCTTCTGCTTCGTCTTCTGATTCATTCCCTTTTTCTTCTCTTTTTCAGCTCATCTTCCCTTCATTTTATTGTCAATTTCCCCTTCTTTGACGTCATCCCAGTCTTGATTTTCTGACCCCGTAGGTTCATGAGAATCAGAAAATTCGCTGCGAATAAACAATTTCTTTCCACAATTAACCTCTAATTGCGTTTCCCTTGTCAAATGCCGTGAGACTTCTGAATCCGGAATCCGGGATTCAGAATCCCTTCAGAATTTCACGTATTCAGAGCAGAGGTCGAAATGGACGAAGAAGTCTTCAACTTTAGGAATCCCTTGAATCTTCTGGTCGCTTTTCTGATTGTTACTGTAAGTTCCCAAATGATAATTTGATAAGGATTCCCTCCCAGATCGGATTGTTTGGAGCCGTTTGCAACTCGCTCATGATATACATTTTCATCAAGGAAAAATCCGAAAAGACCGCATTCAACTTGATTTGTTTCTTCCGGGCAATCTCAAATGTGATCATTTTGACGCTGGTGTTCCTAATCAACTTCTTTCCAAAGACATTGCTGTGAGTTCGTTAATTAGGGAAGGGGGAGGGGTTGCTGGAAAGGTGGAAGGCTTGATCTCTCTTCGGTTGGAGTAGTTGTCTCGTGTGGCAAATGGTAGACTCTTGGGGAGTTTACGTGAAAGTTAGGAGGGGAAGCGTTGGAGGGAAGAAAGGGAACTTTGGGGAGAGGAGAGGCTCACGGTATCAGGAGGAGTGAAGGCGTCGTTGCTTTATGCTGCCTTCACTTTTTTGCATTTTTCTGAACCCCCAGGAATTGACAGTCTGCCCCTTGCCACACGAGATAACTACTTCAAGGGGAGAGACAAAGCTTTCTGCCCTCTACTGAAAAGCTTCAAGGTTCGAGACATCTTGCTTGTGGTTGCTTTGCAATGATTCTTATAGTCATAACATTGATCACCAAAGTTCCTTAGTGTGAGCCCCTGGAGCCCACCCTGAACCCAACACCCGCGGCTCCCAGGCCCCCAGTCTACAGGCCTAAAAGAAGAGGGGGCAGAGCCAATGGGACTCAACTCCCAATTCATCCCAACTCCGGTTTTCGATTCCCCCAAATTCAAATTTCCAGTTTTTGCTTTCTCCATTCCCTAATTTCCCACTTCCAGCGGCTTCTCCCCGTTCCCTCCGGTCATCGAATCCTGGTGCATCAACATCGCCAACACTCTCTACCTCGGAAACGAATACCAAATCGTGCTAGTCGCCGCGAACCGCTTCTGTGCCCTCTTCTTCCCAATGCGCTACTCTAGCATCTTCTCTGTTCCCCAGACAACTGCAGTCCTGATTGCCATCTACATCTACCGAATCGGCTGGAAGATCTACGAATGGGTCCCACAATCCAACAAAGGATGTCATGCTCTTTTCAAAACGTTTGAGCTGGCCTGGTATTACGACGATAGGGAAGGCTGTGATTTCAAAGATAATGCGTTGGATGTGATTCTGGTGACATTCATAGCAATGACCGTGTTGAATCTGATCACTTTTGTCAAGATTATAATGTTCTACAGGGTAAGTGGCTGTTTGGAAATAAGTGACCAATCATTCACATTTCCAGAAACGGAATGATAACAAAGATAAGGAGACTAGGAGGAGAATGCGGAAGAACACAATTCACTTTTTGCAAACAATGCTTCAAGACTCACTGTATTTGGTGGATCTGACATTCACATTCAAGCTGAAGTAGGTTCCAAGGGTTTAGGAGTTCAGAAGTTTCAGAATTCTTGAATTCTCAGATTCTAAAATTCTGGTTGTCTGATTCTCCAGGAATCCAGAGCTTCTGAAATTCTGGAGACCCTGGAATTCTGGAATTCTTGAATTTTAGTTTTTCTGGATTGTGGAGTCCCTATGTTCTTCTAGTTCTTGGCTCTTTCCTCACTTTGACTCTTTCAGCGATCTCTTCAACAACCGTGTCTGGACGTACATCAGCGGAACCTTCATCTGGGAATGTCTCCACTCCATCGACGGTTTCATCATGGTCATGTTCAACGAACGGCTCTCTTTCTTCAAGAAGCGCCTAACCAACTCATCAGTCATCCCCATCATTCTCCCGCCGAAGCGTCGCGGCACAATCTCTGCTTCAACAACTCCGTCAGCGATGATTACCTAATTGATTACCTAAACAGCAGATGGTACTTGTCTGACCTTCCGAACATCAATGTTAGGACTGTGTATCATATTTGTCTCAATTCCAAATGAATTCGTCTTCTTTCATTGCTGCACCTTTTTACAACTATTTACCAAGACAATCTGAATCCCTGAAGCCTGAAGCCTAAAAGCCTGAGGCCTGGAAGCCTAGAAGCCTGAGGCCTGGAAGCCTAAAAGCCTGAAGATATCAGTTCTTTTCTCTATTTGTGTCGTCGTGCGTGACAAATGTGCATCACCATTCAAAGTCCCTTCGGACTAGCGGACTACACACGATAGCCAACCAAAGAGCTGTCCTGTCACACCTGAAAGACTGCACACATCTCCAAAATAAAGCTTCATAGCACCTGGCGTGGAACAGGGCTAAAGTCATAACAACCAAGCAATCTTTGCTTCCATTTCGTCACCACTGATTTGGTGATAATAGGCACGTTTGATGAGACTGGGAATTCCATCTTCTGAACTTCAGTTCTAATCGTGTCTGTGCTTTTTCTCTTTGTTCCTAAATGAATTCTTCTTCTTCTGAAAATGAGAATCCAACTTTATACAACTTCCAAGACAACTTCAATCTTCTAGCAGCAGTCCTGATCCTAATGGTAAGGAACTCAAGAATAACATAAGGTTCCCAACTTCCAGGTCGGTGTAATCGGTGTCATCTGCAACGGCTCCATCATCTACATCTTCTACAAAGAATCTTCGGAACGAACCGCTTTCAATCTTATCTGTGTATCACGAGCTCTTATCAGCACCTACATTCTGATAACCTCCTTTCTACTAGTTTTCCTGATTTCTACTTTACTGTAAGTGACCCTATTAGCTCTTCAGATCCTATTCGGTTTCAGTGGTTCCTCAATCTTCCCTGACTTCATAGACAGCTTCTTCATCAACTCCAGCTTGACCTTCTACATCGGAAACGAGTACCAAGTTGCCATAATCGCAGTCAACCGCTTCACCTCTCTCTTCTTCCCATTCTTCTACTCCAAATACTTCAACATCAAGCCAACCCTAGCCATTCTCATCGGCTTCTATGGCTACAGAATCTTCGAATCCTTCCGACTATCATTGTTTCTTCTACCACCCAAATGCTACACCCTATTCGTCCCAGAAGACCTGACATGGACTTTCAATTTCGAGGAGAGATGTTCTTTTGAGAATGGCGCATTCAATGGAGCACTTGTGATATTCTCATCAATGACTCTACTGAATGTAATCACATTTTGTAGGATTCTCTGGTTTTATAAGGTATGCATTAAATCCAGGTACTGAAAATGACAATCAACTGATTTCAGCTGCAATCAAGTCAAAACCAGAGCAAGGAAACAAAAAAGAGGGCGAAGAAGAATGCGTTGCTGTTCTGTCAGACCGTTCTGCAGGATTCCTTGTACTTGATAGACTTGACGTTCACTTACAAATTGAGGTAATGACTCCTGAAAACTAGGTCAAGGTCACAGTTCCACTTCCAGCTCGCTGAGCACCCACCGCTTCTGGTCATTCATCAGTGGAACCTTTGTCTGGGAGTGTTTGCATTCTCTAGATGGGTACAGTAACCCTTCGATTCCCTACTGAATTCCTCATTTCAGTTTCATAATGCTAATGTTCAACGAACGTCTATCCCTACTGAAGAAGCGACTAACTTCCCCATCACAGACCTCAATGGCAGGACCTCAGACAATTCAATCTACGACTATGAATCAAGTGCGACCAAGGCTTTCAAGTGTGGTTTAGGCTTAAAAAGCCTGAAAGCCCAGAACACCTGAAGGTCTAATCACCTATCACCTCCGTAGAGTTCAATCAGGTCACCCAATTTTCGCATACATAGATCCATTCCATCTTCTCCATGATGCCTTTAATTCAACTTCTCCGTCTGCTCTAAGCCTAACCACACGTTACATAAGATGTAATTACCGCTAAGAACTTCTCCAAAATATTGTCATTACTGACATGATTTGTTGGCCTCTCCCTTCCCTGTTGATTCCGAATGAATTCTTCTTCCTCTTCTACCTCTTCCATGTATGATTTCCACGACCCATCCAATCTGATAGCAGCGATAATGATGGTTGCGGTGAGCTGATAAGCCTATTTCTTATCACTGTCCATTTTTCAGAACGGCCTATTCGGTCTCTTTTCCAATGGCTCCATCATCTACATCTTCTACAAAGAATCATCCGAACGAACCGCTTTCAACTTGTTCTGTGTCTCACGTGCTCTTATCAGCATCTACATTCTTATAACCTCCTTCTTCCTTGTCTTCCTTATCTCCACAATCCTGTAAGTCATCACAACATGCTCCACCTTATCATGTTATCAGTGGCTTCTCCCTGTTCCCTGGCAACATCGACAGCTTCTTCATCATGACCAGTCTGTCCTTCTACGTCGGCAACGAATACCAAGTTGCCATAATCGCCGTCAACCGCTTCATCTCCCTCTTCTTCCCATTCTTCTACCAACACTACTGCGGAATCAAACCAACCCTTCTAGTCCTCATCGGTTTCTTCTTCTACAGAGTGTTCATGATTTACTGGGAAGTGTTCCATATAATGGGAGACAACTGCGACACTCTATTCTTCCCGGAACACCTCACATGGTATTTCAACACAGAGGATAGATGTCAGTACGGCCAGGATGCATTCAACGGAGCACTAGTGATATTTTTATCAATGACTCTGCTGAATGTGATCACATTTTGTAGGATTCTCTGGTTTTATAAGGTAACAAACATAACATTTTTAGGATAATGACCTAACTTTCAGTCAAGTCAAAACTACAGCAAGGAAGCCGAAAGGAGAGCGAAGAAGAATGCAATGCTGTTTTTCCAGACACTTTTACAAGATTCCCTGTACATTATAGACTTGACCTTCACTTACAAATTGAGGTAAGGACCATGGAAAACTAGGTCAAGGTCACAGTTCGAATTCCAGCTCGCTGAGCACCCACCGCTTCTGGTCATTCATCAGTGGAACCTTTGTCTGGGAGTGTTTGCATTCTCTAGATGGGTACAGTAACCCTCAAAAGTTCCCCGGTCAAATTCATATTTCAGTTTTATAATGCTGATGTTTAACGAGCGTCTATCCCTTTTCAAGTTCCGTTCGCCTTCTCCAACAGTTTCCGTGGCACCAGCCCACTCTACCACTATCAGTCACATGCGAGTTCATCCTGGTGTTGTGTGAAGCGAAAGGAATGTAGTCTCAACTTCCGTCTAGAAGGAAAATAATAATTATTTTTGGATTCTCAGAAGTTATCTGAGAGTTTGTTTAGTCAATTGTGAATAAACTGATATCTGATAACAGGAACACTAACCTAGTGTTTTGGCTTCTCAAATCTCTAGAAGTTTCCCATTTTCTACGTGACACCCTGCGAGAAAAAAATCACACGTGACCATTAGATCTAGGGCACTGATAAGATAAGATTTTCCCGTTCAGAAGGGAGAACTTTGCTCATTCCTTCATTCTTCTTTCTCTTCGGCCTCTCCTCTGGTCTGGACGGATTCAAACAAAGACAGGTACTAGTTGATAACTTGAGGTAGAGATTGGAAGCTCCGGTTTTCAGTTCGAAAAGCTTCACTAACGACAGGCAGGCCAGGAATCTTTTTGGAAATTTGGTCGGCTCAGGGATAGGTAATCTGAAAATCATGAGGGACAAAAATGGAACAATCTGGTTTTCAGAAAAATCAACTTCGATGCAAATGGGATGGACGGAGGATCGATGGATTCGTGGATTGGATGGATCGAGATGCGTCAACAACAAGAGGAGAATCAGAGGTGCTGGATGGAAGCGACGACAACGACAACGACGACGACGAACGAAGCAAGAGGACGAATTGGTTGGATGGATGGATTCTCGGAGGACGGAAGGACGAAGAGGGATTTGAAGTCAGTTTCGCGATGCGATTCCACTTATCACTTACTACGCTCTTTCTTACAGGAACCGATGCGATAGCTCTCTCTCGCGCTTAACTTTTCGCGCAGCTCTTGCTTTAGGCGATGCGCACTACTCTAGCTCAACATGCAGCCCGCTAACTTGCTCCCTTCACTCTCATCTTTAGGAACATGCCAGGGTAACACCTCCCAT
>LR539394.1:414022-443011 GCA_900536315.3 Caenorhabditis becei
GGATTAAACTACAGTAGAGCCAACATTGAGCAAGTTTTCATATAATTCAAGACCATCAGGCTTGCAAGCTTTGTTTGAACCAACTTTAGGTTAGGTAAGTCTTTATGAATCGAACTTTATCAGTTTCTATCTCAGCTTCAGGTCTGACTAGGGCTTACTTTTGACATTGAACTTTAGCAATCACTGATAAGCTTTCCTTTCAACCCAGTGACCTTGTCATTGCTCCTGATAAAACACTGATAACGGGATGTATCTAGGTTATGAATGGGCATTCGAGTGACACTAATCACGGCCCTTCTAGCTTTACTTCAAACTTCAGCTATCACTGTAAACTTCCCTTTCGACACACTGGCCTAGCTTCTGGCCTGGCTTTAGGCCTGACTCAACCCCAATCCTCCCTTTTCCAGCGGCAGTTCCCTCTTCTCCCCTCTCTACCAAACCATCGTCATCACCTCCGTCAACGGAATCTACGCGGGCCTTCAGTACTGTGGATTCGTAATTGCTGTGAATCGCTTCTTTGTCATGTTCTTTCCACAACTCTACTCAACTGTTTTCAGTGTAAAGCTCACTTTTGTAAGCATCACAAACAAAAGAAAAAAGGAGTTTGATGGATTTTAGGTTGTTATGAATCTAATTGTAGTCATCCGAATCATCAACGCAGCTTTTGATTTCAGTGTGAAAATTCGTAAGCTCCTGGGATCCTTTTTTACCTCTTCAACTTTTTTTCCAGCCAACAACTGTTTCTCAACGTATTCCTCCACCAACTTGACTTGGTCATCTGACCTAGATCCACATTGCTCGTCAGTTCCATTCTCAGTAGTTGACGTAACTGCCGTGGTCGTTGGAATCCTAATCATCATGAATCTGGCGACGTTCTTCAAAATCTATTTGTTCTACAAATCAAAGAAGCTTGGGGACAAAGTAGTTGAGGGGAGGATGAAAAAGAACAAGATTATGTTCATTCAAACAATCCTCCAGGATGTGATCTACCTAGTTGATATGATTTTCACATTTTCTTTAAGGTAAGTCTAATCTAGGTCAAGCTACAGTTCTCATTGCAGTGACCTAATTGCCGGAAGATTCTGGACCTTTTTCTGCGGGAGTTTTGTGTGGGAAAGTGTGCATTCAATTGATGGGTAAGCGATACCTCTTATCACGTTATCAGTTCGTTTCTAGGCTGATAATGATAATGTTCAACGAGAGGATAAAGTTTTTGAAAAAGAAGATGATGGAGCTGATGAGAAAGAAAGATCAGAATCCTAATGATCGAAGAGTTGAGTTGGCAATGACAGCGACAGTGATGCCAACAAGAACACCTCAAATGTTTGATCATTGATAACTGGGCTTTGTGATAATGAAGTTTCACTGATGGTTAACTTTTCAACGGATAAGGTGATAAGGTATTTATAAGAAGAGAGTGACTGGGTCTGTCAGATTGATCGTTATCACAGTTGTTATCACTGTTCACTCTGAATACTTTTAGTTTTTGGATTTCTCGGATTCCAATTTTCCAGGATTCTTGATTTTTGAGATTCTAAATTTTCGAGAAAATAGGCTCTCTGCAAGAAAAATAGAATCTCTTTGAGAGTTGAGAAACGAAATTTTGAAGAATACAGTTTTTTTAATTCATGTCATATTTTATTAATGGCGTATCCAATTTCAATCGAGAAGTGAACATTGTAAACTGTACCGTTGTGCAATGACTCTAATCCTTTGTGAACTCGTCGTATGTCCACATTATCGGGGAACCATTCACAATCTCGAACAAATTTATGATTGAT
Source organism: Caenorhabditis becei (assembly GCA_900536315.3). Taxonomy (NCBI): domain Eukaryota; kingdom Metazoa; phylum Nematoda; class Chromadorea; order Rhabditida; family Rhabditidae; genus Caenorhabditis; species Caenorhabditis becei. The sequence goes on from LR539394.1 coordinate 415,804, forward strand.
AGTTCGAACAATTGGCTTCATGTGATTTCGCATGTATTCAAAATCGTGTTCTCCTTCTCCTAAAAGACTTTTTTCTTACATGTTCTAGAAGTTTAGGAACTGGAAATCCGTGGCTTCAATAGTTTGAATCTAACAATTTTAGGATTCAAAAGAATCCGAATACCAAAAATTTAGACGATTGAAAATTTATAATTCCAGAAAATCAGAAATCAAAAACCTTTTAGGAATTCAAAATCGAAGAACTTTGACAATCAAAAAAATTTCGTCAAAAAATGTTTATAAAAAAGTAATATCTTACCATCCATTTGCAACTCAAGCATGAATATATCGTGCGATAAAAACAGCTCTGCGAACATTGTCACGCATCTAGTATCGAATTCTTTATACTCTCGGTTTGGAATCGTCACAACAATCCACGTTCCTCGTATAGATATTTTCAGTTCTTTTCTGCCAACAGTCAATTTCACCATTTTTCGTTTGAGGATTGTTTGCTGTTTGAAAACTTCGTACATGATATGAGGATCTTTCCGAAGTTCCAAAAACACTATTTGATGTTTCTGATCTGAAAAAAATTGGGAGATTTTCTTCATGTCTTCATTTTTTTGTGAGTAACACAAATATTTTTTATAGAATATCTCGGCAAATGCGCCCAACTTCTTAGACGAAGTTGCGTAAACTTTGCGAAGGTTGTGCAAAGAAGTCGCACGAGGAGTGCGAAGAGATTGCGAAAGGGTTGCTAGGAAGTTGTGACCAAAATATTTCTATTTTTCACGAAAGTTTGCGTAACTTCGTCATAACTCCTTCGCAAACAATGCACAACTCTTTCGCATTCTCCTCGCACCCCTTGTGCAACTTCTTCGCACAAACTTTTGTAAAGTTTACGCAACTTCGTCTCATACTTTGCTAGAGAAGCGCGAAGAAGTTGCGCGCATTTGCCGAGATTAAAAACAAATTTTCAGTATTATCGTTGCAGCTCTAAAGTTCATCGGGTAGATTTACGGAGCTCCGAGTCTCGCAACGAACGAAAGTTTTAGGCGCAAAACGTGCTGCGCCTTTAAAAATAGGGTACTGTAATTGCGCACAAATTGATTTCGTCTTGTCCACTCATTTTCCTCATTTTCCTCGGTTTTTCAACTGATTATCGCATTTTTACTTTAAAAAATCACAAAAAGGGGTTTGTTTTTTCGTGTAAAAATAGCGAAAATCGGTTGGAAAACCGATGAAAATGAGGAAAATCAGTGGGATATGACGAAATTAATTTTTTCGCAACTACAGTACCCCGCTTTAAAGGCGCAGCACGTTTTGCGCCAAAACTCCGTAAATCTACCCGATGAATTTTTGAGTTGCAATGATATTTGATACAAATTTACTGTAAATTGTTTTGAAGATACGAAAAATAATTTTGCAAAATAAAAAAACTCACATCCATTGAACAAATCCGTAATTTTTCTATAAAGTTCCCAAAAATAACTGTCACAGGGTTCTCTATCGACGAAATCGTAAATGTTGACAGGTTCTAGAACATTTTCACACTTTCAAAAAAAAAAGTTAAAAAAAAAACATATTTTTACCTTTAAAAATCAAAGAAAACAGAACATTGGCATAAGTGTCATTTTTCATTCGAGCCATCACCGATTTGATGGCCAAATATTTTAGTGATTTCACATTTTTTATTGATTTTTCATTGTCCAGAAGTGTTTCCAAAGCAACGGATTTCAGAATTTCATCGAGAAAAAAACACCAATTTATGCCTCGTTTGATAATCAATTCCATGATACAAGTTGAAGAAAATCGATCTGGAATTTCAAAGCTTCAGAGAAATTGATTTTTTTTTTAAGTTTCAAAGAAAAATCACAGACTCTTGAAAATCCAGAAAGAGTTATAAAAGAAATATCACAAAAATCGGTCAGTAGCGTGCATCTCGGGTGACCCCGATTTCTCCGACTGTCTGCGTCTCCCTGATGACACACTATTTTGTGACCCTTACCAGCTGTCATCTGAGCACATATTCTCAACAGACACTCCCTCCTCTATGTAAGCAACCCTTATTATCACGGTATCACTTCATGTCTAGGCTGATAAAGATAATGTGCGACGATAGGATAAAGCTTTCGAAAAAGAAGATGATGGAGCTGATGAGGAATAAGGATCAGAAGCCGAATGATCGGAGAGTTGAGTTGGCAATGACAACGACAGTGATGCCAACAAGAACACCTCAAATGTTTGATCATTGATAACAGGGTCTTGTGATAATGAAACTTTACTGATAATTCTGATAAGACGAAAGCGGATCGGAGAAGAAGTACATGATCTGTCAGATTGATCGTTATCACTGTTGTTATCATCTTTCATTCTAATCTTCGCACTCCATGGATCCCGACAGCCTTATAGCCTCATTAGCCACTTTTAGACTCCAAATCCCTTCCACGTGACCTATTTCTGGATCCTTTTTCATCTCTCTACCTTGCTCTTCTGTGATTCTTGCTCCTTGTGATTCAGAAGTCATCCTCCTGTCCGAACGCCGTTCCGTACCCTCCGATTAATAATTGCCGAGACAAAGTGCATGGTGTAACGTGTCATTTCAATTTTCTGAACAAAGTATCGAAAAGTCAGTCTTTCGGCGTCAAGATCGTTTTATCCCTTTCCTTATTTCGTTGACATTTTTCCTATATTCCTTTTTCCAAAGTACAACAAAAAGATCAAAGCATCAGCTATCCTTGTCCAGAAAACGAAAATTCCTCCGAGGGCGGAAACATTTTCAAAGATTGCGAGAAGGAACTTTCAAAAGCATTTATTATAGTGCTACGTCCTTCAAAAAGCTCCAGGCTCCAAGCCCCGGCTCATTTTCTCCAAAATGGACAACTCTCCTATTCCCTCTGATCTCCCCGACTTCAAGGATCCTCTAAACATCATAGCCTCGATTCTGATGCTAGTGGTAGGCCATCCAAGACCCTCTTAACCCCCGGATCCTTGAATTCCAGAACGGCATCTTCGGAATAATCTGCAACTCCTCAATCATCTACCTCTTCGCCACTTCACCCAATGAACGGACCTCGTTCAACTTGATCTGTGTGTTCCGGGCATGCGGCAACGTGTTCATTCTATCATGGGCTTTTCTGGGGACATTTCTGCCAACTACACTGACGTAAGTGACTAAATGAAGTGGTTTCTAAACTCTAAAAGAGGGATATTTTGAATAATATCACTGATAAGAGGGAAGTAAATATACATTAGGAGTTTGCGAAAGTTCTGATTAGTGCTCGGGGCCAAGTAGGCCAAATGAGCTTTTGTGAGTCATCTGTTTACCGTTCCAGCAGTGTTCTACAGCCCAGAACTTTAATAGTGTCTAGGATTACTGTAACTACTCAAATCTATGGAATCTTGAATCTTCCAGTCATAACTTGCCTCAAAACTGTTCAATTGAGGTCAAGCTTGACCAAGCCCCACTTCAGGCCTTCTTAGTCAGAACACTATCATCTATGATTCTTTGAAACCCTCTCTCGTCTTCCAGCGGTTCTTCTCCATTCTCCCCCTACTACGAATCTACCGTAATCCTCGTCTGCAACACCGTCTACACAGTGATGCAGTACAGTGCCTTGGTAATCGCTGGAAATCGCCTCTGCGCAATGTTCTTCCCGTTTGTCTACTCAAAGTTCTTCACTGTCTATGTGTCATTTGTAAATAGGCTTCCCTCAAACATTTCTCAGCTCTGACATCTCTTGTAGGCAATCCTAGCTGTCCTCCTCACCTGGCGAATCATCGGAATCATTATTTACATCAACAAGTACGTCGGAACCGACTGTTTCGTTGGCTATTCCTCAGCAATGCTCTGCTGGGTTCCGAACATGAACCCCAAGTGTTACGACCAAATATCGACTCCCGTCAGCGGAACCGCCATCTTCCTAGCTCTTCTAATAATCTCAAACATTGCAACCTTCTCCAAAATCTACTTCTTCTGGAAGTCAACAGTGTTGGAGGAGAACGAGATGAAGAAGAAGATCAAGAGGAACAAAGTGTTGTTCTTGCAGACAGTGTTCCAGGATGTCATCATTCTAGTGGATATGCTTTTCACTTTCAAGTTGGGGTAAGGTCTTCTCTTCTGAAGCCTGTTACATCTTCTGAAAGCTTCATTGCTTCTGAAAACATCTCTTATCAGTTTATCAGTTCACTGATCCATGAAGAAGATGCGCAAAACGCCTAATTCGTTCCAGCTCCCTAAGTTCCGCCCGTATCTGGTCCTTCATCTGCGGTTCGTTCGTCTGGCAGTGTGTTCACTCTTCCGATGGGTACTTCTTTCCTCCTCTTATCACCTAATCAGTCCTTTCAGCCTAATCATGGTCATGTTCAACGAGCGCCTGACCCTCCTCAAAAAGACCCTTTTCTCATCATCCGACCATCCCTCGGAGCCTAATCAAACCATTTTTCAAGTTTCTAACCGACATTAGGGCGCACTTTCTGGTCAGCTGAAATGCCATAGACATAGTAGATCCTGACGAGAGAGAGAAGTTGTCAAGTGCCAATTAGACCAAGTCTCCAATCCCAAACAAACCTTTCCATACACACACACACACACATCCACACTCCGCACAACTTGAGCCCGATGAATCTGACGGCTCTCTCCGATCCGCTAAGCCTAACAGCGGCTGGCCTAATGGTTCTGGTAAGGTTCCCAGGGTCAAGTTCCCAAAAATGAAACTTTACTACAGAACGGTGTCTTCGGAATCGTGTGCAACTTGCTCATCGTTTACATTTTCGTGCGGGCTCCTTCCGAGAGAAATTCGTTCAATCTGATCTGTATCTGCCGTGGAATCGGGAATTGTCTGATTCTCGGATGGGCGTTTTTGGCGACGTTTGTGCCAATGACACTGCTGTAAGTCAGATCAAATTTGGGATCCAAAGAGCTTCAAAGCTATGCTCAACATGAGATTTTCGTCAGGGCCCCATTGCTAGAAAACTTGAGATTCTCTAGGAATCGTGTCCAGACTAGATTTAGGCCTTCTTCAAACTACACTAGAGTCTACTTAACCTGATTTAGGTCATATTAGCTTGTGTGCGCTGGATTCTTTCAATCCCAATCTAGTCTCTGGCCTGATTACAGCCAACTTTAGGCCTGACTTTAGGCGCGGCTTCAGACCTGTTTCAAGCCTAACTTTCCCTTTTTCCAGCGGTGATTCCCTCTTCTCCCCGATCTACCAAACCATCGTCATCACCTCTGTCAACAGCACTTACACTGGCCTCCAGTACTGCGGAATTCTGATCGCCGCGAATCGCTTCGTCGCCATGTACTTCACCCGTTTCTATTCCCGAGTCTTCAACAAAAAGTTCACTGCTGTAGGAATATCAAACCTTCCATTCCGATAGATCGCTTTTCCAGCTCCAACTCATCATTCTCTTCACCTACAGAGCCATCAGATTAGGGCTCGAGCTGAACTGGAACATTCCAAAAGAATGCTTCACCATCTTCTCAAGCCAGACCATTTCCTGGCTTCCAGATTTTGATGACATCTGTCGGTCAGCTCCATCCTCAATCATCGATGGCTCTGCTGTGATTCTGGGAGCCTTGATGATCATGAATCTGGCAACGTTCGTGAAGATTTACATCTTCTACAAGTCAACAGATCTCGAGGAGAAGGAGGTGAAGAGGAAGGTTCGGAAGAACAAGATCCTCTTCATTCAAACCATCCTCCAAGATGTCACTTATCTAATCGATATGCTCTTCACCTACAAGCTCTTGTAAGGGTTACTGTACCTCCTAATCACCCTTCTTACTTTCAGTGACCTAATTCCCGAGAGATACTGGTCATTCATCAGCGGCAGCTTTGTCTGGGAAAGCGTGCATTCCTTCGACGGGTAAACACCTCTCTCTTATCAGAAACCTTATCACTTTGTATCTAGGTTGATCATGATAATGTTCAACGAGCGGTTGACATTCCTCCGTCGGACCTTCTTCCCCTCGTCTTCCCACCCGACAATCGTGCCACCAGCGAAACAGACCGTCTCCACAGCGACACCGTCCAGAAATCTGATTGCTCCCGTTAATTAAGACCAGAAAAAGACTGGAGAAGTGCATAAATATTTTGAGAGTAAAGATCTATTCCAAGTTTGTTTAGAGCTAGCCGAAACCAGAATTATCTCGACATTTCAAGACTTCCAATTAGCGAGCTTTTTGCCGCATGATCAGATGTGGTCTGATATTCTTGAGAGAATGAGAAAGGGGAGATTTGAAAGTGCTAAATAAAAGGGACAAGGGAAAAGCTTCATTCAAGTTAAAAGCTCCCAGAACAAAGTTTCAACAAAGATCAGTAACACATCACAAACGTTCAAATGTCGATGGCTGGTCTCTTGAAATATTTACATCTGCCTGTTTCTAGTAGCAGGTGGAAAAGTTTCAAGTAAAAGTAGGCATTCGTTCGTGAAATATTCTCGACGAAGCAAATGCGCTCCATTGAACTCATCACACCAGGTCCATTCAAGTTTTCCTTTTAGAACTTGGAAGTTTATTTTCCGTCCAAGATCCTCCACGGTTCGGGGAAGCGCCGAGAAGATAAATCCGACTTGTTACTTGTGCTTTGAATGCAAATCTCAGAATTTGAGTCTAATCACAACAAAACAGCTTTCTTCGATTCAAGGTGGCCTGTTATGATCATCAGTGTCGTTCCCTCTAACCGTACTCACAACTAGAGGTGTTGTTTTTCTGAAACTTGTCTTGTTTTTGACAACTTTCAAGTTCAAACTGACTTGTTCCTCCAGAATAATGTGAACTTTCTGAATGGTGGAGTAGTTGCAATTAGGACAATTGCATTTACAGAGCAATGCGTACTGAACATCATTAGGAGGAAACGGCAGGTTACTGTAGCATCAAAACAGTATGGGATTAAATTAGAACTCACCCTGGGCATATCGGAATTCAATTATCAACAGAGCAGCTAGTAGAGTTGGAGGAAACATTCCAATGACTGAAGTGATCAATTGAGCGATAAGACTCATGATAGCTACTGTATGCTTCCGATAAGTCACTGCAGACATACTCGTTTTGAACTTCCCCAGGATTTCAAAGATTCTGCGGGTACTGTAGAAGATGATAGTTCCGTACCAAGCAGCCATGAGAACTACTGTAGATAACATGAACAGCCAGAAGATGTTGAGCTCGTAAATCGCAACATTCGTCAGATTTTCGAATTCTTGAAGGTATTCTGGATAGTTCTGGAATCTGGGGTTATAAGAGATGAATCAGAGCAACAAGTTTACTCTGGCGACTCTTTGCAGTTCTTCTTCTCTGGTTCCGCGGGCTGAATCAAAGTACAAAATGATTAGAACAGATAGGAATACCATTGAAAAAACGATAGCCATTTGTTTCCAAAGCTCTAATTCTTGTCGTTCAATTTTCTTAATCGATACGAACTTTCTCAAAAAACACAATGTCAGTGCAGCGAATTGGATAGAGATGAAGCCAGCAACAGTAGTCATCAGGTTAGAACAAGACACCCAGTTGTTCCGTCCGAGAAGTCCGGAGCAGAATCCGGCAGGGATTGGGTGGAGTGGCTGGGGTTGCATGAGGAGGGTCAGGTGGACATCAACCAGGAGGCAAGACGACTGGAATGCTAGAAGGAAGTACTTGAAGTTATCAAGCTTATCAGATTTGAATATCACTAGGAATAGTACATATGAGTTGAGGAGAAGGGAGATTGTTCCTATGATATTATAAAAGTTGACAAGCCAGAGCGGAGTGGAGAAGTCGATTCCTGATATCATGTTTGAAGTGTGTGATGATAACTTTCAAGAATAGACGAGAACAGGTGAAATTGATGTCAAGTTTACGAAGTGTACATTGATCTGTTTCGGACATAATAATCTGAATGATCTGTTCGGGAAAATCGGCAAGAGACATTTGGGAAAGTCGCAGGATGGGAAACACTGTAATGACAACGAAGATGTTTCTTGTACAACCTGTGAATTTGAAAGAGCTGGAAGCCTCGAGAAATGGAAGGCGAAAAATTGTCAAAATTAATCAGTCAAATTAATCAAGCTTGATTCTTACAAAAACAGGATTTCTGAAAACTGAACAAGCAGAAAAAAAACCCCGTAGATGACATACGCAAAAGAGGAAAAAAGTTTTGAAAAATTTATCGTTTTTTGCAATTTTTCTGAATATTCTGTGCATGAAGAGACAAATGTTACGCTTGCCATGTGTTTCAGTGCAAAAAACCAAAACGACGTCATACTTTTCGGAACGAAAAGTTAAAAATTCAGGTGAGAGGTTGTACTGTCATTACCGTAAAACCTCTATTAGAATGGCACCCAACAGTTTGACTTTGAGCTTCACTATCTCAAAAACTAGAAGAGTTATCAAAAAGTTGTCAACTGCAAAGTTGTAGACGAAGATTAGAACTACAACTTTACAGTTGACAACTTTTTGATAACTCTCGTAGTTTTTGAGATAGAAAAGCTCAAAGTCAAACTATTGGGTGCCCTTCTAATAGAGGTTTTACGGTATGTTTGCGCTGTAATTTTTTTTTAGAGACGGAGAATCCGCCAATGCAGTGTTTTTGTGCAGAAAAACAAAGAACCAGCGGTGGTAACTGAACTTTTTTTTCATTTTTTCACAAACCCTGTTTCCATTTCCTCCCTCTTCCATGGACACACTGTTTTTCTGATCTTGTCTTGTGTTGCCCTTCGTGCTAGATCCTCGAAACACAAACCTTTCACTTCGCCCAAAGATTTCGGAACTTCCGAGTGTAGTAAACAAGGCGGAACCCGCTGATTATAGTTTGTCCACTATGATGTGGGCCTAGCTTCTATTTTCACTCATTCATCATCATGTCCTCCCCGGCACCAGTTCTCCAGAGTGACACTGTAAACTTTGCTGCTACAGTGGTCCTGATTGTGGTAAGTTCGGCACGATTTCTAGGGATTCAGAATCTTTTTTTTCTCCCAGAACGGAATCTTCGGCCTTGTCTGCAACACCTTCATAGTCTACATCTTCACAAAAACCCCTTCGGAAAGAACATCATTCAACTTGATTTGCACCTTTCGAGCCATCGCCAACAATGTCATTCTACTCTGGACCTTCTTCGGAACTTTTATCCCAATCACTTTCCTGTATGAAAAACATCTCCGAAACAAATCAATCAATAACTTTAACTTTTCCAGCGGCTACACCCCATTCTCCCCAGAATACGAAACAATAGTGATCGGAACTTGCAACGCCATCTATAAAAGTCTCCAGTACACCGGACTTTTGATAGCTTTGAATCGCTGTTGTGCCATGTTTTTCCCATTGGTTTACTCAAAAATCTTCCGTTTCAAAGTCACATTGGTAGGTACTGATAACTGAAAGAGTTCTCTTATCAGTACATCCCAGGCAGTCACAATTCTGATCTTCGCTTACAAAATCGGAGAGGTCACTTACGAGTTCATCAATTTTGTCATAAGTAGGTCAAGCCAACGTTTCAATGGATCATTCGTTGCTTCCAGGAGTGAAGTGTTTCCTAATCTACTCCCCATTAGAACTCGCCTGGTCCCCGGTGTTCGCAGACGAGTGCGAGCTTTTTGCTGACGGAGAGATCGACTTCACAGCTGCCTTCCTTGGAGTCCTTGTGGTTGTGAATGTGGCAACATTCACAAAGATCTACTTTTTCTACAAATCCACTGACATGGTCGAGGAAGAAGTTGTGAAGAGGGTGAAGAAGAATCGGAGTCTGTTTCTGCAGACAATGTTTCAAGATGTGATCATTCTACTGGATATGTTGTTCACTTTTAGGATGAGGTACTATTGGCGTCTCGCGATGAGTCACCTGTTGGGTCTCGCCACGAAAATGGTTTCTCTCTGAAATACGGCCTCTGGACAAGGTTCTGACACTTTTTCTGATAAAAATGGGTACAAAGGTATGAAATCAATCATTTCCAACCAAATTCCAGCAGTTTCCACCGATTTTTAATGAAAATGAGGTGTTTTTTGAAAAAAGTGGCAAAATATTCAAAAATGCACTGAAAATTGGTGGACACTGCTGAAATTTGGCTGAAAATGATCGAATTTACATCATCTAAGCGATTTTCATCATAAAAAGTGTCAAAACCTTGTCCAGGAGCCGCTCTTCAACCAAAACGATTTTCGTGGCGAGACCCAAAAGGTGACTCGCCGCGGGACGGCAATCATATAATCGTCACGTTTTGAGCTCTGGGCCAATTTGTATATTACTCATTTCGTTGCGAGATCCAATTCGAGCCTGATATCATTATTATTTACACCAAAACACAATCAAAACCTGACTTCGTTTTCAGCTTTCTCTTCACCAACCGAATCTGGACATTCTTCTGCGGAACATTCATCTGGGAGTGTGTTCACTCGTTGGATGGGTTCGTTAGCCCTTATCACCTTATCATTCCTTTATTCAGACTGATAATGCTGATGTTCAATGAGAGACTGATTATCCTCAAAAAGACGTTGTTCGCTTCCTCTCCCTCTTCCCTTATCACCCAAACCAAAGTCTTTCCCTCTGAGAAAGTGTCTCCACGAGTCGGATCCTTCCCGTCGCCAGTTCACTAGACCCTCAGATGACGTGACTTTCACCTGGTCTGGCCTCCGGGAGAATCAGGAAACAAAAAACCAATTCAATCCTCAACACACACTCAACACCTTTCTCGTCAACAAAGTCTATCTTGACATAAACTTTGTTTCGGCGAAATAACAAGAAACGGGTAATTATAGTGGTCCAGACCGGGAAGCACACAACACCCCCTTATCTCTTATCCTCACGTACATTCTTCTGATAGCTTATCACATTTCGTAATGTACAACTACCAAGATTCTCTAACTCTTATCGCTGGAATCGTCATGATCGTGGTAACCCAACTGGTAACGCATCCAGTCATAAATTGACCATTTTCAGATCGGAATAATCGGTATAATCTGTAACTTTTTCGTTGTTTATATATTTCTGCGAGCTCCCGTCGAGAGAACTTCGTTTAATTTGATTTGTGTCTGCCGGGCCGTGTGTAACATTTTAGTGCTAATCTGGGCATTTTTGGCGACGTATGTGCCAGTGACATTGATGTAAGTTCAATAGAGCACGATTGCTCACCTAGGTTGTAGTGGCGAAGCCTTCAGAAGGTGTGAGAGGATTCAGAAGTTCTCATTTACCTTCTGAAGCCAAAAATGCATTCAGAAGGTTTTTGAGCCAAAGTTCAGGCTCTCTATCTTCAAAGTTCAAAAGAGCACGATTGCTGACATAGATTTTGGGGATGAAGCCTTCAGAAGATTGAAAGGATTCAGAAGTTAAAAAACAAGTACTTCTGAAGCCAAGAATGCTTTCTGGAGGCTTTCTAACAAAAGTTCAGGCCCTCGGCTTCAAAGTGCAATAGAGCGCACTTTCCTTACTTTACCTAGATTCCACACTTCTGAAGCTTTCAAAAATCTTAACAGAATTCAGAGAATCTTACTAGGTTCTGGAGTAGCCTCCAAACTCAATTTTCAAGTTCTCAGCCTCCAAAGTTCAATAGAGCACCCTTCCAGGGGCACATCTCCCTACTCTCAATTCTACGAAACCATCGCAATCGGCTGTGTCAATTCCATCTACTCTGTCATCCAAAACACCGGAATCCTCATCGCAGTGAACCGTCTTTGTGCCGTTTTTTTCCCATTCGGCTATCAGAAAATCTTCAAAATCCAGTTCACCATCCTAATGACATTCGCTCTTTTTGTCTGGAAGACGGTAGTGATTATCATGGAGTTTCATAATTACTTGCGTAAGTGAAGCTTCTAAAATACTATAAAAATTAGACCTTTTTTTCAGCAAAACACTGTTACATGTACTTCTCATCAGAATATCTCACATGGATGTTGACAGATGAGCCACAATGCCACGAAGACAGCAGTGAAGATGTTAACAAGACTGCTATCTACGTTGGTATCATGGTCGTTATCAACCTTATCACCTTCTTCAAAATCTCTCTTTTCTACAAGTCGACCCATATGATCCAAGAGAGAAAAGACGGGAAATTGCGGAAGAACAAGGTGATGTTCATGCAAACTCTAATCCAAGATGCCATAATGCTCATCGACATGTTGTTCACTTTCAAGCTCAGGTACCCTATCAAAAGTGATAAGAAGGTCATTCATACTTCCAGCGGCCTTATCTCTGGACGCCTCTGGTCCTTTATCAGTGGCACATTGATCTGGGAATTGGTGCACTCCCTCGATGGATTCATAATGATTCTCTTCAACGAACGACTGACATTCATCAAGCGAACATTGTTCTCCTCATCCGCAAATCCTTCAATGCCCAACAGCAAAGTCTTCGTTCCGACTTCCACTCATTCGAAACCAATTCCTTCGGCCAGAAGTCAAAGATCCTAGCTTAACATGTCTCTCTGATAACAGGTGATAAGTTCGGAAAATCAAGTATTTGTGTACGTGTACTTTCTCTAGGAGCTCGTGTTATACATTAGGGGCAAATTACAACTTGTATTTATGTTTCCGGGACACAAGTTCGTTGTTTGATCTTGACATTCTTGGAATGAATATTTAAAATAAGATGAAGATAATTATCAGCTCTTATCACATTTGAGTTACTGTAAGCTCATAGAACGCAAAGTTCAGGTTAGGTTTACTTTATGTGTTATGTCGTCGAATAGTGCGCCTTGTCCGCAAACACACAGTGCACTACAGTAGTCCATACGGAAGTTCCCTCTTCTCAAAACATGAAAACATCAGAATCAGACTGAAAACCTCGTAAACTTGCCCGCTGAAAGTGTCGTCATGATCACTCTTTATCCAAAAAACCAGTTGAAACACACCACTCGTTATCCCTCGAATGTCATACACATCCGCACTGATCCCCCTGTTAATCCTACAAAACGGTGAGAGTTCAGCGCCGGAATTCAGTTCAGTCACCAGCATTCATTCGATTCATCAGTTATGAAGAGAACGCTGATTCTAGCTGTGCTTGTGCTGGCGGTCCACTCGTTCCGCCAGCATGCTCCACCACGTCCACCACCACCACCTTCCTCTTCTGAAAGCGGCTCTTCGATGAGCTCCGAGGAAGATTCGTTTGAAGCTGTTGTTCAGAAGAAGAGAACCCAACCAGATGAGTTCATGAAGATGCAGAAGCAACAACAGGAGAAGCCACAGGAGAAGAAGAAGTTCTTCGACCGCCCGTCTTCTGAAGAGCTGGAGGCTTACGATCAGAAGGTTCAGCGTCAGAACAAGAACATGAAGCCCAAGGATCTCCCAGCCCTGGTAGAAGAGCAGCCAATGATGATCCAAGATCCGATTGATGATATCATCCGTCCAAAGCCAAAGAAGCAGAACATGGATGACTTTGACGAGAAGGCGTTCCTGGCGACTCTTGGGCAGATGTATTTGGAGAAGATGGATCAGGAATCACGGGAAATGGATAGATTCCCTGGACCAGTTGGGCCAGTTGGACCTGTTGGCCCACCAATGGACTTTGACTACATCTTCGTTCCATATGAGGATGATGTTCCGAAGCAGGCGAACAACAATGGAAACAACAATGTCCATGTGAATGTGAATCATGTTCAGGTTAGTTGTGACTCAATTTCCGGCTTTAAGGAGCATTTCTAGGTCAACTCCAACGTGCTCCACGTGCCCCAGAAGGAAGAGAAGAAGAAGGAGCCATCTACCCATGATGCCCCACCACCTGCACCATACCCAGTGTACCAGGAGCCCATCTCCACCTCCAAGTACCTGTACTTCAACTTCAACATGGCCGACGCTGTCATCGTCGCCGTCATGGTCGCCGCATTCGTCTTCGCCACCAAGAAGGCCTACCAGCGTTGCTTCCCAAAGAAGCAAGTCGCTCCACAGCTCCCCACAACTCTTCCACCGACCTACAGCCCATCCCACATTGTTGTCGAGACCACATCGAAGAAGGTCCCGCAGTAAATGATAACATCATAAAGATTCAATGTTTTTATATACTGTATTATTAAAAACCTGCGATAAAATTGATTGATAATCCGGGCTTAATGACTCTTCGTCTTCTCAAGACACGCTGGCAGAACCTCCTGTTTTCCCAGATTTCTAATCACATAATCAGTCCACCAAGTAGGCAAAAGGGACAGTGGGACATAGACAAAGATGGCATCCCATCCACAGTAATACCGATGACGTGGATATTTAGCAGTGAGGGCGTGATAGTAGTTATCAACGACGTAATGGATCTTGGTGGTGCTCAATGCGATGTAGGTCTTGTTCCACATCTTGGCAACTGAAATGTAGGTGAAATAAGCTGTAAAGCTCCCAGGTCAAAGCTTACAGTAATTCTTAAAGTTCTCTCCATACTCCTCCCGGGTCTCATCGTCAATCTGAGTCCAGACATGCTCAACCCGATTGAGCATCGCCTGCTCATCAAGAAGAGGTGTTCGGAAGATTCCTGGCTCTACAATGCTGCACTTGACTCCAAAATTGTGAAGTTCTTGTCTGAAATAGAGAATGAGCAATCGAACTGAAAACTAGGTTAACTATTGGCGTCCCGCGGCGAGTCACCTGCTGGGTCTCGCCACGAAAATGGGTTCTGGCTGAAATACGGCTTCTGGACAAGATTTGGACACCTTTTCTGATGAAAATGGATGAATTCATTCATTTCCATTCAAATTCCAACAGCTTCCACCAGTTTTCAGTACAAAAACATGCATTTTGGGTATTGTGCCACTTTTTACAAAAAAACACCTCTATTTAACTAAAAATCGGTGGAAACCACTGAAATTTGGATGGAATTGATTGAATTCACCCATTTTCATCATAAAAAGTGTCAAAACCTTGCCCAGAAGCAGTATTTCAGCCAAAAACTATTTTCGTGGCGAGACCCACCAGGTGACTCGCCGCGGGACGGCGAAAATATTTACCTCAAGCAATCCATATACGCCGATGCTCCGAACTTCGAGACTACATAAGGTCCTGCAGCTGGAGTGGACAACCTTCCATTGACCGATGTCACTGTCACAATTCTTCCTTTCGCTGCTTTCACCATCTTCTTGAATGCCTGCGTGACCCGGATCACTCCCAAAGTGTTCACTTCCAGAGCCAACTTGTAGTCGCCCATTTTGCACCAGTCATCCGGTCCGTAGCAGGAGAAGATTCCAGCGTTGTTGACGACTCCCCAGAGTTCTGGAAAACAGATTGCATTCTTGACAAAGCTCTGAAACTCACTATGTTTCCCCAAGTTCTTCTTGACAAACTCGGCGGCCTTCTCCACTGACTCATCCTTGCTAACATCCAATGGAACCGTATGGAGCCTCGGATTCGCCGCCTCCACCTCCAGAGTATCAGCTCCCTTGGTCGTCAAGCATCCCGCGAACACCAAGAACCCATTCTTCACACATTTCTTGGCAAGTTCTCTTCCAAAACCAGTATCACAGCCAGTGATAAAAACGGCACGGTCGTGAGGAGACCCACCTTCGGGTATCAATTCCAAGATGTACCTGATCAAAAGATGATAGTGTTTGTTGTTTGGAAGGCACAGGTCTAATTTTGAAATTTGTGTTTTGAAAAGTACAAATGTCTTGGTCAAGGAAGCCATCAATCATGTCGAAAATGACCAAAATACAATTGAAAAATGGTCAGATAAAGTTCAATCTGAGACTAATCGTGGCCTAACGAGAACCTCATCGGACTTGGACTAATTGTAAGCCTAAAAATTTGTCCAGCCCAAAAGAACTGGTCCAGACTAGGAAACTAGGTCAAAGTAGTCCAAACTGGGTCAATTCGGAGCAAACTATGACAAGCCTAACTGATCCAAGCCTGATGGACCTGAATCGATCCTAACTCTATCTAGGGGGGGGGGTCAAACTAGATCAGGCTCAACTAATCTGGCACTCTCAAACAAAACTAGGCAAAACTAGGTCAACTCTGAACACACGGGTACAAGCTTAGTTGATTTAAGCCTGATGGATCTGGATCAGGCCTAACTCTATCTGGCCCGGGTCAAACAAGGGTTGGCTTGACCAATCTGGCCCGCGTCGACAAACAAAACTAGGTCAAACTGGACCATTTCCGGACTGAATTTATCTTACCTGACCGAGAACATACAAAACTAGGTCAACCACTCACCTCACAATATTCCACACCACTACCACTGCCGCAAAATAGGCTCCCCATGTGAAAAGGGTGCAGAGACAGCAGTCGACCATCTGAAAACCTTATAGTAAAAGTCGACTGGCATCAGAAAACAGGGCGTCGGCTTCAGAACGAGACGCAGGTGGAACGAATTCAAGGTTACTTTTCAACTTTTTTTGGCAGAGGCATCTTCAAATTGGAAAAATGAAATGGAAAGTATGGCAAGAATACCAGTTACTACCTAAAAAGAGAAGAAGAAGAAGATAGCTTCTCAATGCAAAAACAATTTATTTTCATGATCTGCAAAAAACAAAACAAATAAGTAGTGTACAGTTGTTCTACTGGGACATGACTGGCGAGTCGAAGTCGGTCGATGTTTGTCTGAAATTTATACTTATAGTCTTATCAGCTGGCTTATCAGTGTTGAACACGTTTCTAGCCTACAGCACGTTGCCTACATAACTTTTATCATTTTGTTTGTCAATTTGAAGTCACAGTGACTTTGCAAACAGACTCTTTTCTGGTCAACCTGTCAACCCGTCAACTTACTCTGCCGAGTCGTCCATTCCCGATCCGGACCCTTCATCATCCGTCTCCTGGGATGTCACTTGAGCGTTCACCTTCGTGAATTGATAAGGACTTCCCCAGTTGGATTGGGTCTGGCTCCATGAGCTCTGGTACGGGGTACGGTAGTTCTGGGACTGCTGCTGTGGGGCGTAGTACATGGAGGACCAGGAGGATTGGGATGGCGTGTTGTATTGCTGTTGCATGTACTGGTTCTGGTTCTGGTTCTGGTAGTAGGGACTCATTTGGTAGGAGGCAGAGGAGGGGTATCTGAAAAAAGAAGGATTGAGTTGATTGGAATTCAAAGAGCTTCAAGTCCAGATTCTCCAAATAAAAGTTCAGGGCTTAATGGTTCAAGCATGAGCTTCAGGCTTCCGGATTACGTTTAGACTCAAAATTCAGCCTGAAAGCTTCTGGTTTGATCTTCAGGCTCTAGGCTTGGAAGTTCGGGCTTCAGGCCCAATAAGGTCAGATGCAAGCCTCATTATCAAATCGCAGATTCTCACATTTTCAAGCCTAGACATTGAGATTCAAGCCTCAACCACCTATCCGTAAGCTTTGAACCGATTATCTAAAACTCAGAGCTAGATCTGGGTCATAGACCTAACTACAGTAACTCAAACTTCAGACTCTAGGCCCAAGGACTTCAGGCTTCAAGCCCAACCATCCCAAGTCCCAACTCACCCGTAATACTGCGGGGTTCCCTGTGATCCATAGTAGTTAGTCAGATCCATTTGTGGGTAGTAGCTGCTGTAACCGCCCATGCTTTGGTCCTGGTATCCCTGGTAGCCATATCCTTGACGACCTCCTTGGTATCCTTGATAACCTCCCTGACTTCTCTGTGGGCCATACTGTTGCATGCCGTACTGTTGTGGACCATATTGCTGTTGGCCATATTGTGACTGATAAGGATCCTGATACTGATACTGCTGGCTGTAGTCACTGTACTGTCCGGAAGGGTAGGACAGGGCCAGAGCAGTCAGGGAAATGAGGAGAACAGCGAGGGAAAGCATCATTGCTCAGAGAATGGAAATGGCAAAAGTTAGGGTAAGAGTCCTCGGCGTCGCCTTTTATATTTGCTCGCCGAGTCGCGGCACAACACAGTTCACCCCAAACAGTGGGGTTTTCTATAAGTAACTCTCTATTTTCTCTTTTCCCTGGCCAAGTTGGTGTTCATCATCACTTTCAAGAACTAACATCAACGAAACGGGAAAGGTCAGAGATTAGTCCCCCGGGATTCAGATTCTGAGATTCTGAAGATGATCTTCTGAATCTGCAGAACAATGAAGTTGAGCAGAAACTGGTTCCGGACGCGGAAGTGTCAATGGCAATGGCAAACTGTTATTCTTCGCGTGATGAATCAAACCAAACCAAAACAGAAACTGTTTATGGAAACACAAAGTTCATGCAAAAGCGCTCCAATGAGAAACAGTCCAACAGAGCACATTTGCCAAACTCCATTCCAATAAAATTTGATGAGATTTGATCAAGACGCCCTCTAAAGTAACATCATTTCCTTTTGTTCTTAACTGTATTTGTTCCGAGAAGCCAAACAGTAGTGAGTCAGTCAAGTGGCATCCTAGACATTGGCCACGGTTTATAAGCCGCGGGGGGCTACAAGTTCGGAAAGGGGTCAGTCAGCCAGCGTGGCTTATCTGAATCTTTTAGAATCCTCAACTTGAAAGCATATATTATCGCCGTCCCGCGGCGAGTCACCTGATGGGTCTCGCCACGAAAATGGTTTCTGGCTGAAATACGGCTTGTGGACCAGGTTTTGTCACTTTTTCTCATGAAAACGGGTGAAATTTGGTGAATTCAATCATTTTCAGCCAAATTCCAGCAGTTTCCACCAATTTTCGGTTCAAAAACATGCATATTTGATTATTTTTACACTTTTTACCAAAAACACCTCATTTTCACTAAAAATCGGTGGAAGCTGCTGAAATTTGGCTGGAAATGATCGAATTCACCTGATTTTACCCGTTTTCCTCAGAAAAAGTGTCAAAACCTTGTGGAGAAGCCGTATTTTAGCCAAGAACCATTTTCGTGGCGAGACCCACTAGATAACTAGCCTCAAGATATCTCGAGACAAGCCGAATTGATGAATTTTGAGCCGAATTATTTTAGATTTTTCTGAAAGTTGTCTTCGTCTCTAAATTTCGAATGCTGTTTTTTATATCGTCGCGAGACCTAAACTCTTGGCAATCTGCCAAGTGACAGCTTGTGAGGAACTGATAGTATAGTGATTGGAAAAGCTTTCATGTTTTGCAACCCGAAACCTGACAATAATACAATACAATGGAAAATTGAAATCCTAAAAATAAAGAGCAAAAGTACAGACAGTCAATGACTTGTTTCTCAATAGTTTGTCTAATGAGCGACGGTGGTTTGGTTTCCGCAAGTGGCCATGCAAGTGTTGTAGTTCGGGAAGTTGTTGGCATTTCCCAGTGTTCCGTAGAACGAGAATCGCATGCAGGTCGAGTACTTTGGCACCCAGAAGTACTTGTCGGACTTCTCGCCGCCGACGGAGAACTTTCCAGAGTCGTAGGTCAAGTTGCAGAGATAATCTGGAAAAGTTATGATGATGAAAGAGCGCTTTATTGATAACGAACTGGGAGTCGGGCAGCAGAAGGAATTGGAGCATTGGTGACCTGTAGGGCAGGTTGTGACCGCTGAGGAGCAGCGGACTGGGGTCAAGTGATCAGTGTCGTATTTGGCGGAGCAGGCGGCTGAAATCTCTTCAATACAGTACCAGGACTCTATTTTCAAGCTCACTTTTCATCTGGGTGCTCTCATCAGTGGAGGTCGAGTCCCTTTGAGCCTGTGCGTTGGAGCATGCTGTTCTGCACTCTTGTGCACTCGCGAACCGGTTGGTGTTACCTCCACAGCCTTGGTACATGAACGGTTGACAAGTTCCGAGACGCGGGAGGTAGTAGAACATTCGGGAAGAACTGTTTTCAGGACAGGAGGTGCCGGAGTCACGGGCCGCGAAACAGTCAATGTCAGCGGAGAAGGCAGGGGAGAAGAGGGCGAGGGCCTGAAAAGTTAAGGAAATGTTATCAGTTTATCAGTTTATCAGATGAACAAATTGTCAAAAACAGATTTTTAGGACCCTGTGACACGTTTCAGAGAGAATCGAGAAAGCTTAGGCTGACCTACATCTCTCAAG
Organism: Caenorhabditis becei; assembly: GCA_900536315.3. Classification (NCBI taxonomy): domain Eukaryota; kingdom Metazoa; phylum Nematoda; class Chromadorea; order Rhabditida; family Rhabditidae; genus Caenorhabditis; species Caenorhabditis becei. The sequence goes on from LR539394.1 coordinate 435,615, forward strand.
CTAGAATTTTCGATTTTTGAGTTCAAAATGTTACCTAACATTTCATTTTCAAAGTTCAAAAATTTTCCAACTTACCAGTACAATTTGCTTAATCATTTTGCAGCTCGAATGCTTCCAACTTCCCAATCCCCCTATTCCCTTTTATACTTCCCACTCATTACCCGCCCACTGTTACTAGTAGGCTAAAAAGAAGCTTGCCCCTCGAGCAGATTCCAGTTTTCGGGGCTCATTTGACCCCACGGAGCAAACATTGTATATTGTATGGGCTGCCGCCACATTGACACACAGTTTTATTTTGAGACATTTTATTGTGTGCTTGCAGCAGTTTTCTGTGGGTTTTCTGGGAATTTGGTGGGGTGTGTGGGAGACAGCAGTAACCAGTTGGGGGTCATGTTTACTTGTTTTTTGGGGGCAGACTGTTCTGATTGTAGACAGATTAGATTCCGAGATGATCAGAAACGTTTTGCAGGAGTGGAAGCTGATCAGTCAACTGAACAGGAGTTTTCGTGTTTTGTTTCAGGTCAAATCAGCAAAACGGCAACGGGATGAGATAACTTTTATTGGTTTTGTGCTGAAATTAATTATTTTGATTTATTTTTAAATTGTTTCAATATGTATTCTTTAAATAAATCGTTCATCACTTCAAATGCCCATTTTCTTCTTCCAAAAACTAAAAATTAATTGTGAAAACACCATGCGGCACCATTGCAAAAATGCGTGCCGCACATTGCATAACAGGCTCCGCCCACTGTCAATTCACGCGCCAATTTCGAGACGAAATTCTCTTCGCTTTTTCTGCTGTTTTTCTCTGAAATGACCTCTTGGTAAGAGGTAATGAACAATTTTGCTGATCATCCGTGCTCAATTGTTTTTCCGGAGCAATCAGGTAACATCAGTTTCCCCGAAAAAATGACAAACATCCATAATTTTCAGCACCACCACCAATAAATCAAGCGCTCGTGCAACATCAGCCCAGAGTTGTCGAGAACTTGACACCACAAAAGCCAGCTGAAGAAGCGCCAATTGTTACCAAGAAGAAGTCGTGTTTATCGTCGGCAAACTCGCGAAAAGAGATCCCAGCTCATCCGGGGCTCCATCGAAAAACGGTCGCTTTCGGAAAAACTGTCAACGTGTCACAGACTGTTGAGGTGAGCTTTTTGCTGTATTTTCCCAATATTTACGCATTTTTCATTCCAGGGAACCTCTCGCCAAGCAAAAAAGATGGCTTCCACATCATCCGCGACCAATTCTCCAGCTCAAAAAGCGCCTAACGCCGAAGACCAAGAAAACTGGAGGAAAGTGATGAAGGACGAATTGGAATTGATGAGAAGAGAAATGCAAGACGAGACGGCGAAGCGGCAGGAGGCGATGAACAACGAGAATCTGAACAAGATGCAGGAGATGATGTCGCAGTTTTTTCAGCGTATAAAATCCCGGTTTTTCCGATTAGTTTTTCAATTTTTTTCAGAAATCGCCATCAGCAAACCAGCATCCTCTGAAGACAAGGAGAACGCTTACGAGCCAAGATATCAGGAAAAGCCGAAGCCAGTGAGCAAGATCACGTTGGCCCGTCAAACCATCAAGAAAGAGGGCAGAATTCCACCGGAAGCGATTCCACTGCTCGAGAGACGTATTCAATCGGATCCGATTTTCCGCCAGCAAGTTGATGATGTTTTGGCTGATGTATAGCTCAAACTCAAGAAAATTGCCTAAACTTTCGTTGTTTCAGGCCGAATACGACTCTAACAAAGGCTCCTACTCGCCGCCGCCAGTTTCATACGCACCGGCTAACACGGCGCCGTCGCTGATGCGAGAGACGCTGACAGTTGAGCGGAGTATCCGGTACGACAACGGTGTGTCGTCGCTCGATTCTCGACAATGGACGAAGGAGCGATCGGACACTGGCAGAGGCCAGGAGAGATGGCGGAACTACGAACCCGATCCGATCCTGCACTCGACGTATCAGCCAGGCAACAGTGTCAGCTACTACCCATCGGCTGTTGATAAGGCTCGTCAACAAAATCGAACTGGGTACTACGTGGAACATAGCTCGGATCAAGAGGAAGACGAGATTGTCGATGATTACGTGGAACCACGCGTGGAGACGGCGGCGGAACGGGAGCGACGCATCCGGGAGAAGTACTCGAGGAAGAAATAACCTAACTGTACCTGTACCATATGATTATCATTGATAACAACGAAACTCGATCGATTATCTCTATTTCCTTCAGATGAAAGTCCTTCTTTGGATGTTTTCTTGTGTCTCCCCAGTCACTTGACAAGTACCAACTTGACCTTTGTCGTCTTAAAAATCGCCAGAAAACGTAACAAGTGCCTCCAATTTCTTACAACTACGTGACAGTTTCCACGAAAAAAGGGGAAGTTTACACACTTTTTCACCTAGTACTGACCTGTTCGCTTCGTATAAATGTCCGAGAAGCGGTCGCCATTTGCCGTTTCACTTCTCCCGCAATGATATCTTCTCAATGTTTTCGATTTATTTGTTTACCTCCCCCTTTTCTTTTTCTAGTAACAGTCGGAATTCGAACCGATATAATAATCAAAAGCAAATATTTGACCCAAATTTCACCTGGGGGGAGGGAAATTGAAAACGATTAGGTGTGCCCCCCAACCAAATATTTTCCGAGTTCGCAAGAGCATCCTCCCACCCGACATTCTTGTTAAATACCAGTGTCGAACTGTGATCGGTTACAGGAGAATGTTGCTGGCGCTTCTTTTGCTCGGTCTCGTCGGCTCGGTGAGCTGTTTCGATTGCACGCAGCCGAAGGATTCTGGAAGTGTGTGCAGTGGAAGTCAGGCGGCGAGGGCGTTTTATTTTGATACAAGGACAAGTGAGTTTTTGAAAAAAAAAGTATTTGAAAACGAAAAAGTTAGAACGTTGCAAACGCGCTCCACCGAAAAGATTGTCAGTAACCGCAAACTTTCAACTTTCGGTTTGCCACGTGGAGTCAAGCAATTTTCAGTAGGGCGAATTTGCTGACAACTCTATTATGCGTTCCCCAAAAGCTGACATTTGGCAACTTGCCAAGGCATGTGGGTCTCGCCACGATTTGAAAAAACAGCATGCAAAATTAAGAGACGCAGAGAAAAGTACGCAATTTTCCGCAAACACGCAAGTGTCAGCTTTTGGGGAACGCATAATAAAATCAAAAGTTTTCTGAAAGTGCGCTCTTTTGAAAATCTGTTAGAAATCGCGCTTTATCGAACACTATTGTGTACACTATTGCCACGTGGAATGTTTGAAATACCAATTCTCAATAGAGCGACTTTGCTGCCCAACCTGAAATCCCTTTTTTCCAGAAGTCTGCCAGCCATTCCTCTACTCTGGCTGTGGCGGAAACGAGAACCGCTTCTCGACCTCGAAAGACTGCCGTGATTCCTGTCAGAACAAGAAGCCATCAACCAGCACCTCGGGCCCCCACAACACCATCTCCGACGATCCGGATGCTTCTTCCTCGCCCAACTCTCCACCATTTGTGCCACAAGGAGATCGACACGATCAATGGCGGAAGGCAGAGATCTGCGGATCGAACTACTTGATCCCGAACGGAAAGTACATTCTGTGCTCTCCGAGTCAGGCATGCCCAAAGTTCCACTCTTGTGTCAATGGAGCGTGTTGTCCATCGAAAGACTATGTTTGCTCGTTGCGAGACGACAACGGAAGCTTCCAAGACGGCGTCGAGGATCGTCCGAGGTTCTCCTGGAATCATGACGTCCGGAGCTGCACTCGCTGGAGTTACTACGGCGCCAACGGCAATTACAACAACTTCCCGAACTTCCAGTCGTGCATGAAGTACTGCCAGGACTCGAGCAAGATCGATTTGTAGACACGATGATAGCTTATCAGTCAGCTTTAAGCCTTTGATAATGTATAATATGTATCAACGCCTGCGAAAGATAATAAATCGGGTGATCATCACTGTAACACTTCTGAACCTGATGTGTTCGTCGATTTGACTCGAAAACTGATCTGTTTCGGCGAATTCAGATCAGTCGACGTATGTGACCGTGATTTGTGATTGTGATGACGTGATCAAAAGATATCTCTTCTTCTTCCTTATCACTTCTTTTCTGACCAAACTTTAGTTTCCTTCCTTCTTGAGAGAAGCGATCGGAAGAACAACGATTTAGAGAAGACACGACTGATGCAATTCTGATAAGGTGATGTTTGTGTTGGGTGCTGAATCTCTCTTTTGACAGAAAAGAAAATGGGTTCAAGATTGTGTTGAAGGTCAATTCAAAGGATTTAGAAGAGCTAAACAGGCTTCATGGACCTGAAGGCTTGGAATCTGAACTTCTGAACTCAGCGGTGCGGGAAATGGATTTATCATCGTTGTATTTCAAAACTGGGAGTGGTAACGAGCGAAAATTTTTGGCGCAAATCGTGCTGCGCCTTTAAAGCGGGGTACGGTAGCGAAAGTTCATTTCGTCGTTTTCCACTATTATGAGTTCGCAGTACGTTGTCAGTCGGCGGATGAACATTCGAAAAGGTCTCGCCACGAAATTGGAGAAATAGTGTGGGCGCCTAGAGAGACGCAGGCGCAAAACGAGACGCAGACGTAGAAAGAGCAACACCGTCGACTGACTACGTACTGCGAACTCATAATAATTTTCCTCATTTTCATCGGTTTTTCAACCGATTTTCCCACTTTTTAGACGGAAAATACCCTTTTTGTGCTTTTTTCGACGTAAAAACTGCAAAAATTAGTTTAAAAACCGAGAAAAATGAGGAAAATTAGTGGAAAAAGACGAAAATAATTTTCGCACGACTACAGTACCCCGCTTTAAAGGCGCAGCACGATTTGGCGCGAAAACTTTCGCTCATTGCGGGAGCTTCAATTGCGTAAATAGAAGGAAGAAGCAATGATATTCAAAAATCAAAATCCACCCATGGAAATGTCAGATCCATCTCTCAAGTTTTAGAATCCGAAGACCCAAAGCTTCTGATCTTCCATTCCGAACTGTCTGATTCTAGACATTCTTCCCATCAAACCGATCTTCTGACCACACTTTTCAGAATCGCTTCAAGTTACACTAACCTTAAACTGACCACGATTTCTATGCCTTCTGACCTTCTCCTTCTGAATCAGAATGCGTTGAAGATCACTTATTGCTTCTTCCCCACGTGTACCTTTAATCGGTTTCAAATCTACATTTACATATATCTGATCTGATCTAGAAATGACATCATTTCACACCAGACCATCATGACTCAACACTCAAAAACGAAACAAGATCACGAACTACGATAAGCTGAACTTCTGGTCATGTGTGACTAGTCTTTCCTTGTCTGTGTCCAAGGTCAATTTTTTGCGAAAACCAACCGAAGCGACGAGAAGGGAAACACAAAGAGAAGTCGATGACCTATTGGGTCCCCCCGATCTCCCCCGCCCATACGCAAAACGGGTTCGCGCAGGTGCTATATAAATCGCTAATTTCGCCGCAGAAGATCGCCGACTTCCTCTCCTCTTATATCTTCTCCAATGATTCCGCTGACCCCTTCGATCCCATCCCAATTCAAAAACTTTCAGAAAATGAACAAGTTCCTTCTCATCGCCGTGCTTCTCGCCGTCATCGCCATGGCTTCTGCTCAATGGGGAGGTGGCCCATATGGAGGTGGCCCATACGGAGGAGGTCCATACGGAGGACGTGGATACGGAGGATACGGACCATACGGACGTGGAGGATATGGATATGGAGGACGTGGAGGATACGGATACGGACCACGTTACGGATACGGACCAGGACTCGTCGGAGCTCTTCTTGGTTAAGCCTATCAACTCTTATCACCTCCCTTATCAGTTGCCCGTGCCATTCTGATCTGACATTGTAACTCGTAATAAGTTTGAGTACAAAACACCTAAAACAATAAAACATTGGTCTTTTTCATCGTCTACAACGCTAAATATACATACATCCCAAATATTATATTATTATTATGTACATCAACTGATATGACTCCTTATCACCCGTCCATCGCCTTTCCAGACTCGATCCTGCCCAGCTTATTCGCGGATTCCGAGTGTTTGCGGGAGCGGAGACGTTTCGAGCGGGAAGCGATGAATCGGTAAGTGCTGATCTGTGGACACGACGAGGAACGTGCGTGACGGACCTGTAAGCAGGGAGTCAATTGCTGCGAGACCCAAGCCGACTCACGTGCTCCAAGTAGCTGTCTTTGACCTCGGAAATCATGAAGCTGATGAGTTTGTTCCAAGTGGCGCTCACTTTCTCCTGAAACACACATCTCATTACGCCATCTCATTTGCTTGGATTACTACTACAACACCCACATTTGCATCCTTGCACAGGAGGTCAAGGAGCACGTTCTTGAAAATGAGCCACTTCTCGGCCGTGAAGCTCATCGTGCGCACGTTTCCGTGTTGACGACCCACGATTCTGGAAGGAGAGATGAGATATGTGGGGGAGATCAAATGTTAGGTGACATTTGAAGAAGACCAATGAATCAAAGAAGAAATTTATGAGTCGTGTTTTGAAGTGCGCTCTACCGAACAGGAAGAATTTTTAAAATTTTGAAATAAATTTTTTCTGTTAGAAGAAGGTGTCAGAAACAACTTTGTAGTTGAACAAAATTACTGAAAAATGGGTTGAAATAGCAAAAAAAATCGTTTTCAATAGAGCGCACTTCCTCCTTACCTCAGAATCTCCACAATCTGATCCGAGCTCTCCACTCCTTTCGACAACATGTCAATGATTCCTGCAAGCCTCTTATCAGTGATAACTTTATCACTGAACCCCTTACCTGTAATGAATCTCTGAAACTTTCCCACATGAGTCCTAAACTTTTGCTCCGCCTTCAACTGCTGCTCGTTCAGGTTTTCAAGTCCGAAACTGAACGCCATCTCCACTTCTTGTTCCTAAAGTTCAACATTGCTTTGGGAACCTTAAACTTCAGTTTCTTACCAAGAAAATACTCAAAAACATTTGCTCGAAAAGTGCGTATTTGTCATCAATCTTCTGGTACGATTCGATCATTTTGTTGACCTCTTCCTGTTCACAAATGAACAAACGACTTGTGTATCTGAGCAGAATCCATTGGGATTCGGGGATTCTTGAGAATCTTACTTGCTGGAGATGAAGACATGATCTCCTTGAAGAGACGGACGTTGGAGGCGTCTGACGAATTGTTGAATTCTGGCCGAGTGCATCTGGAGGGAATGAAATGAGTTTTTCAGAGAAGGAAGGGGACGGGAGGCACTGTAAACAAACATGTGGGGGCAATTTTCGGATTGTGAACTTTTTACTTTTTTCTTTCTTTTTCGTAGACAAAAAACACGGAAAAACACGGACAAAACACAACGATCATTAGAGAGTGGTCGGCGGGAAGAAAATGGGAAAATGGGGAAAAGAGGGGGGGG
>LR539394.1:443017-542620 GCA_900536315.3 Caenorhabditis becei
GGGGGGGGGGGTTCGTCATGCAAGAAGAACTTGAAGGAGGATGAAGATGAATGTAAGGAGGAGATGGTGATGATGAGGCTGATGAGAATGATGATCCGCGCGACTGATGGGATGCAATATTCATGAGAGCTGCCCGCGCACAGCGACACCACTTGGTTTTCTTCATTTGGGTGCGAGAAAATGAGAGGAGGGGGTGGAGCAAAGAACGGAGTGGAGGGGCGGAACAAAGTGATAAAGAGTGACGCGAGTGGCTAGACCGTTTTTGTCGGTTCTGGATTGGATTCTGGCTATGATTTGAGTTGTAGGGTCTGAATTGTATGAGGGAGAGGGTGGGAGAGAGGGAGAGAAGCAATAGAAATGGTGAGTCAGTGGTGAGCTTGTTTTTGGGCTTCCATGATTTTAGGCTTCAGGCTGAACTTTGGGCTTTTAGGCCAAGGAGTTTGGGCTTGAAGCCTAGACAAAAAAGTTAAGTAGTCGGCTGGAAACAGGTGATGTTCAGGCTGTCAGGCTGAAGCTATGAAGCCTGATCGCTGGCTGCAAGGCAAAGTTTGAGGCTTTTAGGCCAAGACTAAAGAAACTTGAAGCTTAGAAAGAGAGGTTTGGGCCGGGAGGCCTGAAACAAGCAGCTTCTTTCGGGCTTTAGGCCTAAAAGTTGACTAACGGTTTCTAGGCCTGGAAACCAGACTTTCAGACCCTCCAGATACAAGACTTTCCGTAAAAACTCAACTAGAATCCAGAACTCATATTCATATTCAGAAGACGTGCTTTCAGAATCTCAAGGACACCACCAAACGAAAATCTCAAAATAACTGGTCTTCTGAACGTTTCGTCACACGGCACCGCCTTGGAAAACATGCAAAAACACGACAAAACTGGGCGAGAGCTTGTTCAAAAAGACACGTTCAATGCGCTGTCACAACTCTATGCTGCTGGGCGGAGGGGAAGGAGAATGTTGAAAGATCGAAGCTCATTCTTCTTGATTTCGCCGTCGGATAAGAAGAAGAAGAAGCAAAAGAAGGGGGGAAGGAAGTGGTGGTGGTGGTGGAGAAGCGGGGCCCATTGCACAATGTGTATTTATGGCCAAAAGGCTTTGAAACATTGGGGCCCATTGCGGGTTTATGGGATGGGATGGTAGAGGGCCCGAGGAGCTGTTTCTTTGGGATTATAACTAACCTTGGCCTCCGAAATGCCAATCCCAGAGAATTGTTGTCGAGGTTTAGTGCATTCAAAAGTTTGATAGACTTACTGAGAGGTCCCGAGGGGGAGAAAGAAGGGGAGGGGAGAGAGAGAGAGTTTGGGACAATTGAAGGGGTGAATAACAAATACAGAAGGGCACGTGGACCGAGAGATCAGAGGCAAATGCGCTCCAGGGAGAAGTTGAGAGATTCTCAATGGAGCGCTTTTGCTTACACTTGTATAGTTATGAATGCCGTAAGGTCTTGGTCGTCGTCGTCAGCCGTCCGAAACGATGGATGCGGCCGAATGGGCGCTGACTAATAGTTCAGGCGATGAATCTCCAGGGACCCGACTGAAGTCCTCTGCCAGAACACTATGCTCTTTGAGGCACGTGTTGGCTTCTGACCCCGCTCCAGAAGCAGCTGATAGAAGAAACAAACAATAAAAAATTGGAGAACTGATTAGATTTGTGAAGGGAGGGAGATGTGAGCTGTGGGCCACAAGAGATCGGGGGTGGAGACCACCCGGAAACTATTTGGGTCGTCTCTTTGAGGGAAAATAAAATGGATTGAGTGCACTTCACTGCTCTATAAATGGTGCTACGACCAGGACCAGGAAGAGAGGATTCTGTCAAAACAGGGTAATTAGATGACAAAGTTTTCGGCGGGAAAACGGGGCGTAATGGGCGAGATGGGCTAATTAGGAGGCGGTGAAGATTGGAGGAGGAGGGGGAAGCACAACAAAGTGATATAACTGGAGGAGGGAAGTCTTTGAAAGATCGGAGAATAAAGGGGAGAACTTGAGGTTTGAAGGGTTGGACCATGAGCCCAGTTTTACCTATAGAATCTGAGATTTATGCTTCAAAGCTAGTGAGAAGGCGTGGTAAACTGAGAACTGCGAACTGAACTAAACTAGAACTAGAACTGAGAAGTGGTCCTTGAAGCTTTGGGTAGAGCTATAAGCCATGAGCCCAGTACCACTCACCGCACCCGAGATTTGTGCTCCGGCTCCAAATCCAGTCAGCTGGAAAGTTATGAATGGTAATCTTATCAGGGCTTATCACTAACTCAATGAGCGCACAGCTGTTGAGCAAAGAGCGGAAAGCGAAGACTAGAGGCTATATGGTCAGAGTTAAGCAAGGGGCTAAATTTGGCTATTATACATAGAGTCAGTTGTCAATCGTGTCTCAATTACAACCACTATTTTCTGAAATCGTGGCAAGACCCAAAACCTTGGCGCCATGCCAACTGACAATAGACCGCAAATCCATGATAAAACAGGTAGTTTTAATCAAGAAGATGCTTTTCAACTGAACAGTATGTCTTAAAATTTTGGGCCTAAGCTTAGTCTGTCATCGAATGAATTCTAGAACATTCCGTCACTGGAAAACCAAACAATGATCAGCTGATTGCGAGTTATCAAAACTAGTGATCACTCTTCCAGCTTCTGGGAACATGGAGTTACCAAACGTAACGATCACAGAATCTCAATGTAAACACCTCCCAATTCCAGCTGAATATGATCAGCTTTTCTTCAAAATCCTCCGTGAAAGCCGACCAAGAGACGCTGATTTGTGTTTATTTTGATCGGAGGGTCTTTTGAATTCTACTTCTGGGGAAGGGGGATCGTCAGAAGGAGATGACGTCTTGAAGGCAAAAACTCTTCGGCTTCTGACTCTATTTTCGCCGAAGAAGACTTGAAGGCGGAGAAGTAACGGATATTCGAGAAGAAGAGTAATCCGATTATGATTGTGTCTCAAATAGTCCGTGGGGAGATGAAGAAGCATCAATGTCATGTACACAGTTTAGGTAACAATAGAATCCAGAGAGGGATTATGATCATTTGAGAGATCTCGGATTAGAGGGAAAGCAGGAAGTGATAGAAGTCTTATGACTTGTCAGGATTCCGAGTTATTCTGGTATTTGTGTGCGTGGGGAGGAATGTGATTGGGTTGTTTTGTCACTGATATATATATTCTGACCTGTTCGGTTTCGATTCGATGCGAGATTTGCGAGAAAAAACAGAAAAAGTGACGCCATCAAAACAGAAATACACGTATTGAACCGGTGGGGAGCTTGGTTTGAAGGTGTGAGATCCAAGAAAACAGAGAAGTTCGGTTCAAAGATCGTTAAAGCAAAATCATTGGGTGAAGCTCCCAATCAAAACATCCTCGGGTTTCCAGAGCTTCTGAAGGCTTTCTGGACGGGTTTCTTTGGAGATTGTAAGCCTTCTGAAGACCTTACACATCCCGTGGGTCAAGTTCACACTCCTAATTTCTATTTGAGGTCCTAGAAGTATAGTTCCTTCTTTCGGGTTCCCCGACTTCTTGAATCTTCTTCTGAACCCTGAAGCCTAAGAGTCTTACTAATCAGAGCGGCCTTGTGTGAAGTTTGCAGACCTGATTTCCTTTCAGAAAGATAGTCTCAGCTTTTTTAGTTCCTGAAGACTCTCCTGAAGCCGTTTGGTCTTCTGGAGGCTTCGCTTACCCTGAATCCTGAAGGATCCTGACCAAAATGTTTTTCATATTTTAGTTACTTGCTAATTTCCTCTCTCCACTCTCATCTTTAAGAGCATGCCAGGGTCACTCCTCCCATTTTCAGCGGCTTGGTCTAGCGCTATGTTAGTCCCCTTCGGCATAGGTTCCCCGTGATGAGCCAACAACAAGTTTCGTAGATCACAAATCTAATGGAATGTAGTTCCAACTTCCGGTCTCAATTTCGTCTCGCAGATATGATTATCTTTCAATTCCCAGAACTTTTAAAGTTTGTTGATCAGCTGTGTGTCTAGGCTGGACTGATCATCTAATGAATTCCTCTTTTTCCCAAGTTGTGAATGACTATCACGATAATATCAACGGTCTGGCTGTTACAATGCTGTTGGCGGTGGGCTCATGGTTTTATCACTAATCTTATTACTGAGCTTCAGAACGGCCTATTCGGTCTCTTTTCCAACGGCTCCATCATCTACATCTTCTATAAAGAATTCGCCGAACGGACCGCTTTAAATCTTATCTGTGTATCACGAGCTCTTATCAGTATCTACATTCTTTTCACCTCTTTCTTCTTAGTCTTCCATATCTCTACAATCCTGTAAGTCATCTCAACATGCTCCATCTTATCATTTTATCAGTGGCTTCTCCATCGACAGCTTCTTCATCATGACTTTCATCTTTTCAGAATGATCTCTTTTTCAACGTTTTCATCAACTACATCTTCTACAAAGAAACATCCGAACGATCAGAGCAAGGAAACAAAAGATAGGACGAAGAAGAATGCAATGTTGTTTTGTCAGACTGTTGTTCAGGATTCATTGTACATTTTCGACATCACATTTACTTTCAAATTGAGGTAATAGCTCCTGACAACTAGGTCAAGGTCACAGTTCCCAATTCCAGCTCGCTGAGCACCCACCGCTTCTGGTCATTCATCAGTGGAACCTTTGTCCGGGAGTGTTTGCACTCTCTAGATGGGTACAGTAACCCCAAAAGTTCCCCGGTCAAATTCATATTTCAGTTTCATAATGCTAATGTTCAACGAGCGCCTATCCCTTCTCAAAAGTCGATTAATCTCTTCCTCACAGACCTCCATGGCAGCACCACAAGCTCCAACTATGAATCAAGTCCGGTCTGGGCTTTCTAGTGTGGCGGGCCTAAACGCTTAAAAGTCCAGAAGCGACCTAGATCAAAACATCACCACCAAAAACTTCCAGTTGTTCCAAATTCAAGGTCCAACTACCCCCGTTCTCACACACAGAAGTTCTGTGACAGAACGGCACGTCCAGTGGAGTTTTGGATTTCCTGCGTCTCTTACACTCTCTCGCTCTCTAACGTTCACGACCAATTGGACAAGGAATTTGAGGAAAAGAGGGAAAACAAATATGAAAACTGTATTGCTCTTGTAGTTATCTGTTGAAACCACCAAACAAACCGACCGGCATGTTTACTACTGAGAGCAACACACACGGTAGATCTATCAGGAAGTGACACAGAACCACTATTTGTGAGCAATACTGGTGAAAATGGAAACTTACACTAGTCCAATCGACTGAGAAGCTAGCGCCGACACTGCGCTTGTGTTCCTGGCTGGTAGATGACGGAAGGTTCTGTAAAAGAGTTTGTATATCAAGTGGCGATGCGAAAATTTCGATGGGCACGAAAGAGATACGCAAGAAACAAGAGAATTTGAAAATAAATTCGAAAAGAGGCAAAGTCAAGAAGCGAAATTGAGCGTTGGAAAACATGGAAAAGAGCGTGGGATAAAACGGGAAAATTGGTGGGAAAGTGAAAAGATCAAAGCGAGCCGCATGAGAACACGAAAACTTCAGAAGGAATAGATGAAAACGTGGAAAAAAACATGGGAAGCAATTATTTTCCTAAGAAAAGGGGTATAAAAAGGTGAAAAAGCTGAATCGGTTTCAGTCTCAAGCATGCCGATAAAAATCACGTGTAATAGATGCGATTACACCTCGAAAAGATTCACAGTGCAAGACACGATGCTCGGTAGAGATGTTTATGAAAAACTTGATTGAGAGGGAAGATTTTTAGAAACGGTGCAAGATGGACGAAAAACATAATAACGGTGGAAAAGATGTTGTTGTGAAAACGGATTCGTACTAGGGTGTTGTCGAGACGGGACGAGACGAGACGAGGAACGACGGTTTACAAATGAAACGATACGCGCCACGGCCCCCATATCTTTCAATGCCCAAAAAGTGCGAAAAGCGTCTTATTTTCCGCGTGAAAAACTAGTTTTTCTAAGTTTAGTACTGAAAAGTAGGTTTTTAGCCAAAAAAGAGGCTTGAAAAAACCACAGAACAATTCTGAATGGGTAACATTTGTGCGCATTTGCAAGGGCCATCGAATGGTACCACGAAGAACCCACAACGTTTAGTTTGAAGCGAGTTGAAACTTTTTTAAGATTAGCACTGAAAATTAGGTTTTCTGCCAATAACTCTGTTTGAGCAGTCAGTGACATATTCTCATTGGGTAACAATTGTGCGCATTTTGAAGGGGAATCGAATGGTACTACGAAGAACGCACAACGTTGAGTTTGAAGCGAGTTGAAACTTTTTTAGTGGACAAAAGGGCCAGATTCAGTGCTCTTATCAGTCAAAAAAGCCTCTTGAGAGCCGGTTTTTTCACGTTTTTGGCAGGAATTTCAAATTTTTGAGGGAAATGTGTAACGAAAAACGATAAAATGAAGGCGCCTTTTACGTGATTCGGCTGCCAGAAATGCGTCAGTCTCTCACACGCATCGTCGCATTGGAAGATATGGGGACCGTGCGCGCGAGAATGAGAAATTTTGAGACGTCGAGATTTCTCGGGGCATTTCTCGACCGAGTCAATACCCTAATTCGTACCTACTGTCGAATGGTTTGTGATACGAAAGTGTTGCCGAGAATGTCGGGACATATGCAATTGACGAGAATGGATAGATACTGGAGTTTCCAAGAATATAAAATAACCATGTTCGCTTCGTGGGAATGAAATTTTGTGTTTAACAAGAAAAAGAGGAACTGCAAGTGGCTGGTTTTTCTTGTGAGAAATTATGGAAAATTAGAAAACGAATGAAAACGAATGAAAACGAAAGGGGAAGAAAGGAAGGAGAGAAGGAAACAGAGGAAAATGTAGAAAACCCGGCAAATTTGCGGCACAGCCGAGAAACCGCTAGGAAGTGATTTTTTGCTGTTTTTGACGAAAAATACTGCGAGCTGGACAAATTTCGAAAAAACGACAGATAAGAGTCACGGCGTGTTTTTCACTGCATGACCGATATAACTTCGGCCGCGGCCACGGGAAAAGCTCCGCCCCTCGCCCCGCCCACTCGTTTCGCAATGTCGGCGGCAGCAGCCAATTTTACACTGGAAAGCCCACTTTTGAGGTCCTCACGAGAGAGGAAACTTTTATTCGAAAATCCGCTCTCGCAGAAATGTTCTAAATTTTGTGCTGAATCCGAATTTCACAACCGCTTCTTGAGAAAAAATCTTTCCAAGGAGTTATAAGAGGTTTAATTCATCTAGTGAAAGAACAGAATCACGCGAAACTGACGGAGATTTGCGAGGGCAGGTGATAGAGAAATACAGTCACAACCAAATTTCCAAGGAAATCGGAGTCTGCGCAACAGATATTGGATGTTTCAAAGAGAAAGTAGTGCGTAGCAATAGAAAATCGGGGTTTTCGCGAAAAAAAACAATGAATTGGAGAGAAAACTTTAGTTTTCCTTGAAAAAACCAAACTTTCTGGTTGCAAGTTAAAAATCGAATTTTCGGGAAAAAACGAACGAGGCGCGCGCGCGTCGCAAACGCGGATTAAAGAGGACAGCTCACTGCCGCGACCAATTCATCTTTACTATTACTAATTGACAAATTCTGTGTGTCTGTCGGTCTGTCTGTCCGTGAGTCTGTCGTTCCGCAGCCGTTTCTCAGCAACTAGAAGGCCAAATTTGTTGTTCTTTCGCAGAAAGGTCAGGTACTATCACCTCCCGGTGCACGTCAATTTTATAAGGATTCGGTTCAGCGCGACGCCTTCAGCTTCAGAATAACTGGATTCTGGGGTTCAAAATTGGGAACTGCCGCACGAATAGGTAAGCGACGGCCTGGATTGATGTCGGCTGCGCTCTCAGGTGGGGCCGACGGGCGTGGTTGCACCGGATCGAGGGGCGCAACAGGGAGAGTGCACGGCTATCACACGTGGGGCGCGGCTCAGATTTTTTGGGCAGTGCCGAAGAGAGGACGTTTTGGTGTTGGGGGAAAGCAAAACGAAACGGAAGGCGGAGGAGACGGTGTGACTTTTGGAACGGTTTGCTCGAATGGGAAGTTCGCGAAGAAGAGAGGAACAATAGGCAGTGTTTGGGATCGAGGTAAAGTAGGCGCAGATTCCATTCCTAACAGCGACAAAAAAGTTGTGCATTCCGAAAAAAATTTTCCTGTTGGTACGTTCAGCTTACTTTCCTGTCCACACGGCAGTTTGGAGGTGTTTCAAACTCTAGACACATTCTGTTATCAGCAACTGATAATCAGTGATGGCTGATAGCCAAGGTGAAGCAAAAAAGCCGTGATTAGTGTTATTCGAATGTAGGACCTCTCACACGTAGGGCCGCTCTATGCCAAGTTTCTTTGAGCGAAAGACAAGTTGCGGTTGGGGAACGGAGCCAAGGAGCAGAAAGCGACACTTTTGATTGCAAAAGCTGTAAAACCATGTGATGGAGACGGCGTGACTTTCGGAACGGTTTGCTCAAAGGGACAGTTCGGGACAAGAGAGGAGCAGTAGGCAGTGTGTGGGAAAGAGGTACCAGCGCCAGAAAAGTTTTGCATTCTGAGATTATGACTTCCGTTGGAAATTGGAGGAACGAGCAGCTTTCCTTTGTCCCAACACGTCAGTTTGGAGATGTTTCAAACTCTAGACACATCCCGTTACCGATAACTCATCAGGAGCAATGGTAAGGCCACTGGGTCAAACTGAAGCCAGAGGGGCCGTGATTAGTGTCATTCCGCGTTTGGAGAACAAAAAGCCGAAGGCGGACTGCCGAAAGCGGATAGAAAAGACTGTGGACACGGCGTTACTTTTGGAACGGTTTGGGCAGTTCGAGGACAAGACAGAGGCAGTAGGCAGTGTGTGGTCCTCCTTTGGCAGGGAAGGTACGTTCAGCTTTTTAATGTCAGCATAGCAGTTTGGAGATGTTACGATCTCTGGGCAAATCCTGTTTAGAGTAACTGATAAGGACCACTGATAAGGCCAGTAGGCCGAAAGGGTACTGTCATTCAAATGCCCGTCCAAAGCCGAGACATATCCTGTTATCAGTAACTCATCAGGACCACTGATAAGGCTGATTGGCCAATAGGGCTCTTATCAGTGATAGCTGATGATCAAAGGGAAGCTTTTCTCACTCGCCAACCTAGGTAGAACCTTTCTTTTAATGCGCCTATCCCCATTAGGAATCACACACCCAAGCTCACCCAGAAGGCGCTGCCGGCGACAGCCGGCAGCAAGCCTTCTGGTATATTCGAAACAGACAACTGCGGCGCGGTTTTCTGGGCGGGGCTTCGGAGAAAGAGGGAATGCAAAGAAGCCGCGTAGTTCTATTGATGAAAAAACAAGACCTATCCGAAATTTGGTTAAACGAACACAGTAAAATCGCACAAATTTTATGACAAGATTATGTTTTGATGACAATTAGAGCAGAGTCGGGTGGGTGTATCCATGATTTCTTTTAATGTGCCTCCAAAAGTTTCCAGCCGTCACGTACTTGTGGTTGCACACCATACACTCCCAGTCATCACCTTCTTGTGAGAGGAACAAGGATTCGGCTGCTGGCGTGGTGTCCGTTGGTGGAAGGAGTTGGACGAGAGGCGCCACACTGAGAGATCCGACGAACGAGACGGTTGTTGGCGTGGTGTCCGTTGGTGGAAGGAGTTGGACGAGAGGCGCCACACTGAGAGATCCGACGAATGTGGTGCACATCTGAAAATCATCACATTGAAGCAAAGGGAACGTTGTAAATATGAGAATGGAAAGAATGACTTGAATCGATGTTGCGCAATGCAACACCAACCACCCACTCTCTTGCCGCGCGATAGATAGAACAGCAGATCAAATCTGTGTGTTGATCAAAACAAGAGAAACGAAGGAAAGGAGCAGTGGAAGGTGTGTGGTGGGGCTCCGTGAGCACAGTTCAAGCTTCTGGTTCTTCTGGAGTCAAACTTCTGGTTCTTCTGGAGTTTTGCTTCGCGTGTTGATGTAGGTCAAATCTGTATGATGATCGAGAAGAGAGAAACACGGTGTTTCTGTTTGTTTGTCTGTACGTCCGTCCGTCCGCACTTTTTTTCATTTCTAGAAAGTGGGGGGTCACGGGAAAAAAACGAATAGTAGAAAACACAGTAGAAAATTTATTTAGAACCGAGGATGTTTTTTGAATTAAAATTTCTAAAATTTCAAAAAACTACAAAACATTACGGAAGACTTTTCTTCAAACTTTTCAAAATAATTCCAAAGAATCTCAAACCCCGGAATCTTTATCAGTTCTCAAAACATCTCATCTAATAACCTTCAGTTCACCATCCACAAAAATCTCCAAATTCAAAACGTTGTTCGTATTATCATTACTGATAACAAATCTTCTCCCAACTTTCGACCCAAATTTATTGATTTGTGGATCAATTTCGAAATGCGGCTTCTGGATAGAATAATTTTCCGAAAAATGTATCATAAAAGTCGATAATTCCCTCCATTCATTCTCACATATCTTCGGAAAATACCGGATCGTGAATCTCTTATTTCTCTGAGTTTCATCTTGAAAAACAGCTTCGAGAATTTTCAATATTCTCATTTCATTGAAATCGTACGGATTTAACTGCCCAAATCCACCAATATAATGTTCGTGGTGACTGATAAAAAAAGTTTTGGCGCCGAAAATTCTTCCAGAATTTGCGATGATGTTGTGAAACTCTCGTTGATTAACGTCACTTATTCCAAAAATATCTTGTTGGATGAATTCAGCGTTTTCCAAATTGATGATCACTTCTTCCACATTCAATTTATCAGTTTGGGTTGTCAAGTGATAAGGTTGATCCCAGAGAAACTCTGTGAAAAAGTTCTTGTTTGACCAATTTCTCGAGTTCAGCTCCGGTTTGCACATCATTTCCGGTAATAAGATCACTTTCTTGACTTGCCAAGCTTCACAAATTTCAGTGATTACTTCACGTGGAAGTGGTTGCGAAACGGGACGATCTTTGATAAAATCTTTGGAGTAAACAGGTTTTTCGTTGAAGTTCAGTTGAAGTTGATCACAAGTGATAGTTGAGCTGATAAATGTCTTGAGGAAGGATACACATTGATCACGGGTGAACGATAGATTGGCACACTGAGTCGCGATTGTCCAGATCAGGCTAAAAAACGTTAAACATGAGGATAATTTAGATAATTCACTGGAAGGTGGACTAGATTTCAAAACTCACGATTCATGAACAATCAACTTCCTAAAGTGACGCCTGTGAAATTTGAAAGTGCTCACGAGCAGTCCGAATTGTAATGGACCGTATTCATGACATTGAAGAGCGTGATTTTGACAATCCAAACATCCCTGACAAATGTCTTCGATTCCAGTGAAAACTGACAGAGTTTCTGGAAAAAATGTAGATCATTGAAATGTTTTTTTCAAAGATTATTTACGATTCTTAATCAGAACGTTCACAATACAATCGTGAATCCATTGTTTATCGTTAACACTGTTTATCAGCCACAACTCTTCAGCCATCAGCTCTTCGACTCTTACGTTAGCAATGCGAATTAAAAACCTTTAAGAAAATTTAGAAAATATCCTAATCTCAAAAACTCACTCATAATATTTTCTCGAAAATTTCAAATTGAAAACATGACCGTTCAATCGAATTTCAACAATTTCTACACGATTTCCTGGATTTTGTGGGTCAGGAATTACATATGAATCATCATATTTTAGAAGTATAGATCGATGAGTTTTCCGAATTCTGTGCAGAATTTCGGAATTGAATCTCTTATTGATCTGCTGAAAAAAGTCTTTTTTTTTCAAACAAAAACTCACCCACCCTAAGATTCAAACAGTTCATTGAGTTCAGCGAAATAGATACAAGAATCTTTTGCATTATCAACGAGTTCTCAAAGCAGCGTCTTGAAGACATTTGTTTCGGATCAATCAATATTCTCTGAATGGGAAAATGAGATGGAGAGAGTTCAGCCTGTGAGCGGGGTGGACTGTGTGCGCAAATAAGAATGACCGGAGAGGGCATGGGAACATCCGATGCTCGGATAATATCCTTGCAAGTGACCGAGAATCAAACATTTGAAAACATTTATTTTCAGACAATACATTATGATTTTGCACTGGAGAGACACTCGTATAAAGGTTTAATTGGGGCGGTGGGGGGTTACTGTAGAAAACACTGGGAGTCTGAGGAGAGAGAGCTGATTTGAGTGAGGAACAGAAAAGAAGTAAGCAAAAAGCGAGAGACCCGTTATAAGGTACAGTCAGTATTTTGTTGTCGGTGGGGGATACACGTGTCAAATAGAAAAAAGGGGAAGAAGAGTAATTCTAAAAGGATTGGGGGGAACGGGCGGAAAGAGGCTCGATTATCTTTTCTGTGGGAGAAGTGGGGAGAGGGAGTTGGAGATCAGCTTGGCGAATTCGTAGGCACACAGACATCAGCTAGTTGCTAGAAACTTAGAATAGGGGGGTCATATTGGAGATATCCTCACTTCTCTACACTTGCAACTCTTCACCTGAAACAGAACATCATCTTCAGGGATCAGAAGGCTCCGATGCTTACCTTGACGATGGTCTTGGTGGTAGTCGGTGGATTTCTGCCGGGGCAGTCGAGTGTGATATCAACAAAATCGTATTCGGCCGGCGCGCATGCTGCACACGATCGGAACGCCGCTTTCAGCTTCTTCGAGTGCATTCTGGGGATGAAGATGCTGGCGCACGTGCCGTGGCACAGTCTGGAAAAGGGTGTTTGCACAGTTAAGCACAGCACTAAACCCGAATCATCTCTCCCGCGTGATAACTGTTTAATGTTTCTCTCTACTTTTTCGGTGAACTTTGCCTTTGAATAAAGCGACTCACCGGTTGACAACAACTTTGGTCAGGCACCCGTCGACTCGGATTCGCTGCTTGAACTTTTGTCCGTCGCATCGCTGGTTCATGTTGAGAGCGTCGGGATCGGCGAGTTGAAGTAAGGCGTGTTTTCGTCCATCTAGTACGGTGTCTCCTTCGAAATCTGGAAAAATAATGGATAAATTGGGGAAAGTAGGTCAGGGTGGGAGGTAGCAAAAAAGATTTGAACTTCGCGCCAAACCGACAACGAATTAGGTCATCCCTGATCCCAGAGATCTCCAAAGATTCAAATTCCGCGTCGAACCAGAAGTTAGTGATTCAAAGCTCTACCAGAAGTAACACTGACTAGAAAAGATCTTTACGATTTGACAAGACAAACTTCAGAATCTCAAAAGTTCCAGAAACCCTCAAAAAGCTGAAGGATGCGTTGTCCAGAGCCAAGATCCCTGGATCTCAGAGATTTGAATTTGGCGCCAAACAGAGAACAGATTTTACAGAACCATGCCATATTCAGGAACTTCATCAGAATCACAGAATCTTCTTCGATGGTTCCAAGATCCTTCTGGGACATGAAATCAGAGCTCTGTTACAACTAGATCTCAACAAACAATCAATACTAGCCCAGTCATTCCAAATGCTCAATTACTGCTATCAATTCCTGGCATTCCTCTAACCATCAACGTACTTCTGGACGGAAGAACTATCAGTTCGTATTTATGACCGTGCTCGTCGGTCTGCTCGGCGTGGGTGTAAGAGTTGAGGAAGAGACTGGCGAAAGCCGAGAAGAAGGCACAAGATGATCATCAGGTAACTCGAGAACACACCGAAACACATTGCCTACCTGTTTCGACTTTCTTCAACTTGCCCACCGGCTTGCGATTCTTCTTGCGATGATGTCGTGTCAAGTGGTCAACGTGAGCCTGGTCGTCCACGTGGTTCACGTGGTTCGCCTTCTCCGAGCTCTCCAGCTGATAAGCAGTGTCGAGTCGGAAGCGCGCCTCCACGGGTGTTCCTTTCAGCGAAAGGAACGCGTTTCGGGAGAGCTCTTGGAAGCTGGGATTCATTGATGAACCATTGTTTCCTGAAAAAGAAATGTTTAGAATCAGGAAAACTTCAATGGCTTACCGATGGAATAGTTGACGTATCCGTCGAGAATCTCCATAGTCGGTTGTCGTTCGTGGCGGTCTGTGGGCGCCGCCAACGCACCATTTGCAAGCCAGCATATCGTGAAGACCACATAGTACATGTGTCGCCATGATAATGATAATGATGATAGTGATAATAAAGAAGGGGTTCGTCGTTGTGATCGTTGGGCTCGTCGCTCGTTCGTCATGCCTGCTGCTGCTGCTGCTGCTTCGTCGTTCGATGTCGGTACTGGCGACTCGTCGAGTTGCGGCTCGTGCTCTCGCTGTCCGCTGCACCCGCTCCTCTCGCCTCCGTCGTTGTCGTTGTCGTTGTTATCCTCGGTTCGGAGGCGGCGGCGGCGCTGCCGGCCACGCCCATTCTCTGTTGGCATGTTAAAGTCGCGAGTATTGATCGATCATGAACCGCGGAGAGGAGAGGCTGGATTATCGATTGGTCTCGAGTCGAGAAAGGGGGGAAAGGAAGTCGGTAAAAGGAGGATGGGGGAGAGCAGCGGTCGGGAGGAGAAAACTGTCACACACACACATACACATGCACCACCACCACGCATATTTCGGCCGTCGGGCGCTATCAGCGAGAGCGACGACGGTGCGATGTGCGAAGATAGCACGCCGCAGAAGAGCAGAGCCCCGTCTCGCAGACGCCACCGAATCAGTGTGTGCAAGACACACACCGATTCGGGGGCCTGTTGATGCATTCTTCATTCCTTCTCCTTCACTATGACCTTTTATGGTTGGGGCGCCCAGCGGCTCCCGTTTTTTCTCTCTGTTGGTTGACTGTTGATAAGAGACGGCCAATTAACGAGCCGAGTTTTATAGGCCTTCCGAAGTTCTCTAACGTCTCGTTTGATTCGCTTTTTTGTGCTCCTCGTGATTTTTCTTATACTTCCTGCTTTTCAAATTCAAATTGCCTGCAAAAAATACTTCTGAAAAGTTCCTTCTGTTTCTGATTCCAAGTTCAAGTTTCACCTCCACTCCGATTCTGACGCATTTTATTTATTTCCGGGACGTAAAGTTCAGCTTTCTTGCCCTGATAAGGTGAAATCAGTGTCCTGACAAACAACCAGGTCATCGGGTTGTTTTTAGGTTTTGAATCCATTCACATTTTGAAAAAAAAAACGTTTTGAAGTCACGTTTCAGACCACCTAGCTTACAATAAGCCACAGTGATCTATTATTGATTGATTACTGTTCTTAAGAAATTTATCTTTATTTCATCAGTGCATTATTATCGTTGCAACTCAAAAGTTCAGATTTACGGAGTTACGGGTCTCGCAAAACTTTTCGGCGCAAAACGTGCTGCGCCTTTAAAGCGGGGTACGGTAGTCGCGCATCAATTAATTTCGTCTTTTCCCACTCATTTTCCTTATTTTCCGCGGTTTTTCAACCGATTTTCTCCATTTTTACTCTAAAATAGCTTTTTTGTGCTTTTTTTGATGTAAAAAATGCAAAAATCGGTTGAAAAACCGAGGAAAACGAGGAAAATGAGTGGAAAAAGACACAATTAATTGATGCGCGACTACCGTACCCCGCTTTAAAGGCGCAGCACGTTTTGCGCCAAAAACTTTCGCTCACATGAACTTATGAGTCTAGTTGAAATCTGAACTCATTCACAGAAAACAAAATTCTCAGGGCAAGCTTGTTCACTAGACCAAATCTCAGCTGAACAACCAAAATCGAAATCAATCGATATTTTGAAAACTAGGTCAGTGTCATGAACTTTTCTTTCCTTGAAGCCCAGATCATTCCTCTAGAAAACTGCTCACGAATTCATGAACTTCCCATTTCGTGGTAAGACCCAAGCCTGACCTTTCGCTACCATTCCGAGAACTTGCTTCCTCAAAAGTGCACCCTTTACTACTCGCATCGTGTAATTTGTGATCACCTACTCTGTTTCGAAATGAGATCCTACTTCTCTTCCCGGCTCTTCTTCTTCTTCTTCTTCTTGGCGTCATTTCCCGGAAAGCCACAGCCAGCTTCTTCCTCCTTCTTCTTCGTCTTCTTCGCCCGTACTTTTGTGCCCGGGCCTAAATTATTCAACCAATTAGCTCATCTAATTCTATTTATATGATGTAAACAGCCGGGGTGGGTTGCGAAATACTTGCTAAACTCTTCGTTCCGCAGCTATTTGGTATGTGTATGTGTGTTTGACTTTTGAAGGGGTGAAGGGATGAAGACTTCACTGGTACAGTACGCAAGACGGATTCAATCTCAACACATAGGGGAATCGCGGGAAGAAAAGGAAGGAAAAGAGGAAGGAAAGGAAGGGATGACGTGGCAAAGAGGATGGACTACAGGGAATTGGCACTGGAACTCGGGGCAGGCTCGAGAGCAGGCGAGGTTTTTGGGGGCTAGAGAGAAGAGAAACAGACGATCACAATAGGGATGATAAGTTGATAAGGAGAGAAGAGAGAGAGAGAGATCGGAATGAAATATGGCCGGGAGGTACAGTATTCTGGGCAGAGACTAGCTCACAACCAACTATCACAAAATGAATGAGGTGAAAAAGGAGTTATTTTTTCTCGTACAATTTTTTCAGACGTTCCATTTCGCGTTTGGTGTTGTCATGGGCTTGGCGTTCCTGGAAGAAAGAGGAGGTTATTCAGAATCTTGAAGTCAGAATTCAGAATCCTTGAAGCTCAAATCCAAAAATAGCTTCCAGATTTTCGGAATCCCGGAATCTCAAAGTTAAGAATTCAGATTTTAGGTTCCCAGCATTCCAGATTCCTTCAGATGAAAACCACAGAAGACCATGAATCCCACTGCCCTTGGAGCCCAGATTCACGTGATTTCAGAATTTCAGAATCCGTAGTCAACAATCAGAAGACGTTCGGCTTCAGAAGCCCCTTATTTCAGAATGGCTAGAATCCGAGAAGCCTTTTTACAATCACACGACTTCTGGACTTCTGAATCTCAACGTTATAGGATCTGAGTAGTCTGAACTTCAGAAGCCCTTATCCATCTCCTGAATACCTTACCTGAATCAATTGTTTTCTCAACTGCTGCGCGAGCATCTCCAATGCTCGCTTCTCCTGAACAGTTCTTTCCAGATGGTTCTGAATCCGGACAAGTTCGCTGGATTCCCGTTCGTTGGTCGACTCGCGGGCGGACAGTGGGGCCTGAAGTTTCAATTTATAAAAGTTAGAAGAGCGTTGCAATCAGCTTACTTTTCGATTGAGCTCGTCCATGAGCGGCGAGCGGAGCTGCTCGTCAGACTGAGCTCGGTTGAGGCATTTCGGCGGATTGAGCAGTGTGCACATATTGTCATGGACACTGGCGCTTGACAGCGTGCTCGGACGGTTGTTAGGCCTGCAAAACGGGCTGGTTCGACTAGTGTTCTACGCTCTCGGCCTATAATTCGGGCTCACATGTTGTTGGCTCGCGGCTCGCCACCGCCGCTCTTTTTGTTGGCGGTGAAACTGAAAGTGCGTTCGTCGAAAGAGGAGGCCGGACTGCTGCTCGCGCTGTTCGACGCGTACTCGAACTTCCTCTGACGGAACATCTCGTGGTACCTGCCGATGCTACACGCAATAATAGGAAACGCGCTCCACGGCACACTTACGTCACTGGCTGCTTGGCGAACGCATCCGGAGTCAGCATCTGCTCGGTGCCCTTCACTGCTGGACAATTTGGATCTTCGCATCCACGACGAGGGCTGCCATCGGAAGACGGAGAGATCATCAGAAGACGGACACATTCAGAGACAGCCAACTGATCACAGATCTTATCAAATGATAGCGTACTGATAGGCATTGAATCCATCTCGACAATCCGACTCCCCTGCCGGATTCCTGCTTTCCAGGCGAGCTGATACATCTCCACGTCAATCACAACTCCCTCATCCTGCACATGGAATCCCCAGTGATCTGTGGTTTTCAGCCTCCGCAGCACCACTTCCTTGGCTTCATCCCCTTTTGTCACGTTCTCAAGCCTTCTTATCAACTCATTCAGCTCAGAATCTGTGCAAGTTTCCGAGTAGCAACGAAGCAAGAGCTGATCTCCATGGTCATAGTAGAGTTTCAGGCCAGTGTCACAAGTAGCCCATCCGATGATGGAGTGGGTTGGAGTGTTGAAGAGAACAGTTCCAGAAGGTCTTTCCAGGAGCACTATGCAGTCTTGAGCGACTCCAAGGACACAACTGAGACGTTGATTCGTAGAGTAGTCATGGACATCCACAAGCCAAGAGAGACCGCCTCGCATCACATGGTTAGTGGGGCGCGGATTGTGACGTTCTTTTCGTTTAACGCTTCCGCCAAGGAATCGACCTGGAAAATCTGTTATCAAGTGAGCCTTTATCAGTCTGA
Source organism: Caenorhabditis becei (assembly GCA_900536315.3). NCBI lineage: Eukaryota > Metazoa > Nematoda > Chromadorea > Rhabditida > Rhabditidae > Caenorhabditis > Caenorhabditis becei. Next base: position 461,224 of record LR539394.1, read on the forward strand.
TAACTCACTCGCTATCTTGCTGGCGCCCTCATTCTGATGCGGTCCTACATAGTTTTCAACTAGATCTCTCAGTGCTTCTCTTCGAGTTCTCGCTGCCATGGTCGCGAACTTCTTGGATCTATGAACAGCGTTTTCAGCATTGATAACTGAAATCCACTCTTATCATTTATCAGCTTATCAGCTTATCAATTACTCACTCTTAGTCAACAACCAATCATGAAACTCTGCACATTTACTGAAACAAGCTCCTTTCGGAACCGGTGGCCCGAACGGTGGCACATCTTTGGAGCGGCTCACCGCCACACTGTACGTCACATTCTCCGAGCATTCATTGTGGACTCTGACTATTATGAAGACGTGCTGAAAGTGACTTCTGACAGTGATCGGGGAGAAGGGTAAAGCTCCGGGTTCTTGGAAGACGATAGTGACCATGTCATTGCCGATGTGCCGCTTTCTGGAGAGTTGCTGACGGTTGCTAGGGGTGAAGGGAAGGAGGGTGGACACGTGGAACATGATCTCATGGGCCTGATACTCCGAGAAGACAGAATGGGTTCCTGTGGTGTCCCCGCGGGTGTCTAGGCCTCCTTTGTAAGCTTCGAACCCTTTCAAAGTGACCCGTTGGCCCAGGAAGTCCAGGAATTCATCGAAGGACGGCGTGGAGCTCTCATTGTTGTACATCTGCTCTTCGGTGCTCTGTCCGCTTTTGCAAAGCATGATCCCAACTTTATAGCGAGTGTAGATGGGCTGTTCGTCAATCTTCATCAGAATCTCTTCAACTCTCGGGTTGTTGATTGCAGGTCTCAGGGTTCCGAAGCAGATTCTCGGGCTTACGATCTCGAGGAGTTCTCTCATTAGAACACGGGTGGCTCGATCGGATCCTTCCGGAGTGGAAAGTGCTTCTTCAGGAACTGCGACTCGGATGGTTTTTTGCTAGAAATAAAAGATAAGGGTTCAAGATTCTGAGAAGTCACATACATCAGAAACCCTAACGATAAGCCGGTAGATCACTACAGTCTCGTTTCTTCCGACGTTCTCGCGAACCATCGAGATGGAAACAGGGCCCATGATCTCGTCCATTCCGAGGTATTCCGTGTGTGCTGAAAGTAGGTCGATTCCCAGCTATAAAATGATCATGTAGGTCACTCACTTCTCCCAATAAAACAGTGGCGATAGTAGTAGGACCCAACGTCTTGTGGCTCAATGACCGTCTTCGGTTGCCTTGCCGCGCACAATCTGCCGCCCAAGTACACATTCGACACGTCCTCCAGGATGCCGGCTTCTGCAGCCGAGTGTTCCCGCATCCAGGTCTCACATTCGTGCGCATCCGTGTAGGCCATGTCGTAGGTGTGCCTCGAAAGAGCAAGTCGCCGAGTCGGCTCCCAGCCCAATTCGTTCCTAAACGCCGGGCAACTCGCGAGCAGCTCGTTGCATTTCCCATCTCCCGAGTCGTCTTCACTGGGTGATTGGGCCTGGCTGGCACCCGTCGGCTTGTCGTCCAGACCGTTTGGATGCATTCCGAGACCCCAGGCGGCGGCGAGCGAGAGACAGTCCTGGTAGGCGGTGAGGCGGGGGTAGGGGGGTCGCCATTCGTTGGATTCTCCGTCGTTATCAGAGTTTGTCGAGGAGGGCTGATCGGCACTGATAACTCCTGAGGAAGCAGCTGTGGAGGGGACGCCGGCACTGGGAGGGAGCACGTCGGCGGCCGTGTTACCTGGAAGGATCGGGGTGAGGAAGGGGGGCTGATGGAGTGGGAGGTGGTAGAGCAGGTGAACTTGGAATCAGAGTCATTTTCACCTGCTCATGGAGCCTACGGGCTTTAGGCTTTAAGCTGAAAAGCCTGAAAGCCCATAGGCCCGAATCAGTTCATCACAGCAAACCAAACCACCGCACACTATCATCACACGTTGACCTGTTTGTCCATCCAGAGGGAAAAGGTGTAAAACTGTTAAGGGGAAATGGAAGCGGTGTTAGTTGTGGATTCAGAAGAGACGACGCTGTGGAGGATGGAGGGGTTAGATTGGTTTCTGTGGGGGGAACACCAGGGGTGAGCAAAGAAGAGCACAACAAAACCTGCAATGACGACAGCAAGCACTGAACCTCGCCGATTGAACATGTCGAGGGCACGGGCCGTGGCCGACGTCGATGAGGACGAGGAGCCCTCATCCATTGAGCCGCCGATCGTCGAGGAGCCCGAGGAGCTGGCCGACACGAGCAGCGGTTGGTGGTGGAGGTGGTGGCACAGAGAGCGCGTCCGATTAGCTGATCTCACCGACGACGTCGTCGACGACATCGGACATTGTTATAATGGCGGGACGGGAGGGACGAGTGATGCCGGGGGCCAAGAGTGAGGTGGCGGTGCTCTGGAATCGTGAGAATTGGATGGTGATTCAGAATTGAAAAGAGAAGGAAAGAACAAAAGATCAGGGGAACATGACGAGAAGGTGAGTAATCGAGCTATTTCGAGAATTCCAGATGATGAGGATTCAGATTCAGATTCAGAAGACGTCATGTAGACTGACGTGATTCGTATAGTGGTTTGAAGGATAGATTCAAGGTGACAGGGTGTAGAAGTCAGCTGAATTCAGGGAATTCAGGGTAGAAGGATGGATTCGAAGTGACAGGAGCTGGAAAGTCAGGTGAATTTAGAAAATTCTAGAATCGTAGAGAAAGCACCTGTCTTCTGAAGGCTCGGATTCTGAAGGTTTCGAGGCTACAAGATTGCATAAACAACTGGAATCCGTGAGAATTCTGAGATTTTAGAAAATCACCTGTCTTCTGAAGACGTCAGGTATTCAGAATCCCGGGAATTCAGAAGTGAAGGATTCTAGGACAGAAGCTCAGATTCAATAACTCAAATCCGGGAGAATGGGGTCTGGAGGAGAATTCAGAGAATCCCAGAAGATCACCTGTCTTCTGAAGGCTAGAATTTGTGATTCTGGAGATTCCAAAACGTTAATATCATCAAGATTGAAGGCGTAAGGTCTTCAGAATCCCTGGAACTCAGAAGTTTTCAAAAAGATTTAGGGTTAGATTGTAGACGTCAGGAATACGTGAGAATAGCGCCTGAAGCTGAATTCAGAGAATTCTGGAAGATCACCTGTCTTCTGGAGGCTAGAATCTGAGATTCTGAAGTCTCCAAGACTCCAAGCCTCCAGAATCCCTGGAATTCAAAAGTGAAGGATTCTGGATCAGAGGATCAGATTCAACAACTCAAATCCGAGAGAATGGGGTCTGAAGGTGAATTCGGAGAATTCTGGAAGATCACCTGTCTTCTGGAGGCGGAGATTCAGAAGTCTTGAAGGCTCCAAACCTTCAAAATCTCTGGAATTCAAGTTCGAGATGTCTGATCCATTGTTGTCGGAAGTCGAAAGCTTCGGAAGTCGGGGGGATCGTTGGCGGAGGAAATAAAGAAATAAACGAGACTCTAGGGTTGGAAAACGATGACTCTCCGAGAGGGGCCCCCGCGAAAAGACATTGGAAACTGAACTTTTTTATGCGTGTGAGAGGTGCGAAATAGCTTGGAAAAGTGGCGAGACGGAGAGGCGAGAGCGGTCGGGAAAAGGGGGCCGGATGGAAGTGAAAGCGAGAGGACTTGGGTGGGGGCAGGGCGAGACGAGGAGGAGGAGGAGCGGGCTCTTCAAAATGTGTATGTGTGTGTGTCATTTACTTTGTAAACATCGGATACCCCGGGGCACACAGAGAAATACTAGCAGTGTCTCTCTCTCTCCTTTTTTTGGCAGCCATTTTTCCCCCATTTTTGGCCATTTTCATCCGGAAAATAGAATAGGATATCGCGGGCGCGCATGGGATTTAAGAGGAGGAGGAGAATGAAGAAAAGAGCCGGGAAAACGGATTAGAATTGATAAGCGCGGGAGCATGTGGCTCGGAGAGGCGGCGGGGCTTAATTGAAATGAGCGGTTGACGATACAACACCTGCTTATCAAGTGGAAAACACAATGCAAATTGGCATGTTATTCAAAAATTTGAGTTCCCGCGTTGGGAACATATGATGATGATGATGATCAGAGAGCCCCCTACCGTAGTCTTCTCGGGGAAGGCCTCTTGGCTAATGCAAATGAAATCAGTGAAGCGCGTGCACATTGTGTGTCACATGTAGGAAGGGAAGAAGGGAAAAATGGGAAGGATGGGAAGGGGATGGAGACTGTATGGGGTACTGTAGGTCTTTTTCTGATCGCGGTGAGACCTAAAACTTTCAAAATTCAAAAGAGGAAACTTTGAATTTGAATTCTGAATTTCAAGTTTCCGTTCTGACAGTCTGAACTGAACTGTGGTCTGAAAAAAGAAAAAGAAAAATGGGGAAATTGGAAAACGGAAATTCCAATTGGTAACTGGAAAACCGGTCAATTCATATCAAGATTGGAATCACCTTCCTATCAGTTGCTACAAAACTAATCGATAACTGGAACTTTGACATCACTTTCACCTAGACCTTCTTATCGCCATCCAGCGGCGAGTCACCTGGTGGGTCTCGCCACGAAAATGGTTTCTGGCTGAAATACGGCTTCTGGACAGGGTTTTCTCACTTTTTGTGATGAAAATGGGTGAAATTACATGATTCCGGGCATTTCTAGCCAAGTTCCAACAGTTTTCACCGATTTTTTGTGGAAATGAGGTGTTTTTGGTAAAAAAAGTGGCAAATAACCCAAAAATTCATGTTTTTGTATTGAAAATTGGTGGAAACTGCTGGAATTCGGCTGGAAATGACTGAATTCATGTCTTTTGACAGATTTTCATTCAAAAAAGTGTCAAAACCTTGTCCAGAACCCGTATTTCAGCCAGAAACCATTTTCGTGGCGAGACCCACCAGGTGACTCGCCGCGGGACGGCAATAATATCTATTGCCTAGAAAAGTTCCAGAAAATTCTATTGTACCGGTCTGGGGATAGATACAGTATCCTCAGGACTCCAAAATGTCAGACCTTATGGCAACTGGAAAAGTTTAAAAAATAAATTTTTTGGAACAGGAGGAAAAAAAGAGTAAACTTTTATAAATAAGTTTGAGAGTTCTCAAGATTCAAAAAAAGCAAGAAAGTTGCCAATCAGACTGACAGGCAGACAGCGAAAGGTGCGACTAAGACGGTCTTATCGTAGGATTAGCCGGCGGATGAAAAGGCGGAGCTGTTCCGAAAAGAAAAAAAGGAGTTTTTTTTCTTTCAGATCAGCGACGCGGTCGACGCGTCGCGGTTCGAGCCGTGCACATGTTCAACTAGGAGCCATGTTTCTCTACTGCCCTCATCTCGGCGAGAAGAGAAGAAGAAGAAGAAGAAGACGCTTCTGCTGCTTCGTCTCTGGGCTTTCACTCTCTTTTTTTCCTTCTTCTCCCCCTCGGCTATGGCTCCTGGGGGTGAGTGTGAGAGAGAGCTCACGGGCTCACGCGGCTTCACGTCGCATGCATTTAGACGCGCAGGAAAAATGCGTGAGCGAATGTGCCCCAAACGGCAGCAGCGGGGCCCCCCTCGGCACACACACAACTACATAGCGATATGATTCGTGAATTCAGAGTGTACGTTTTATCGAGAGAGGAGACAGGCGATTCGTCCAATTTAATTAGTACTCCTCGATGCGCGAGGCACACACGCTCCCCCCTCTCCCTTTGGGCACCGCCCGTGCTCTCCTTCTCTTCTCTCACACGCTTCTCCTCGGGAGCTTGAGCCTCGAAAGGATTCAAAACAGACGTCGTCGTCGAGCGAAGAAGGAGCGAATCGCGCATGCATCAGCAGAGAGGACAATGGAGCCATACGCGCCGCGCATTGCAGCGCCCCGGATTTTCGGACGACAGGAAAGATTTTGGGATGGGGATGCGGGATCTAGGATCCTATAGGAATCAGAATCGTTTCACTTCATCTCGAATCAACTTCTGGAGGAGATTGTCGCTGGACCTGCCAATATTTGGCGTTTTCAAACTTTTTCAAACTTTTTCAGATGTTAGGGAGATCTTTTCAATTAAAAATCTTCATTTTTTATTTTCAGAATCTCAAAATTCCTCCTGGAATTCCAGAATTCCACACCAAAACCGCCTCAAAATTCGAATTCCGGCCTGCTGCTGCAAACGCGCTCCATTGAAACCGTGGCCGCGGACTAGAAAACGCGAGTGGCCTAGATTTGCGCGCGAATTTTTTGACGAAACAAATTAATTTTTCAGCGAATTTCAAGCTTTTTCGTGTGTTTCCAGGGCTTTTTGTGTCAAAATAATGTCAAAAATAAACAGAAAATAATCGATTTGTTCGAAAACGCCCACTCTCTTGTCGTTTTGTCATGTAAATCGCTGATTTTCAATCGGTCTTTTTTTTTGTAGATTTTTCAAAATTTTCAAATATTTAATTGTTTCTTTTTTTCAGAGCATGGCTCCCAGGCAAACCGCACAAGACAAGATACGAGAGCACATTGAGTCTGCACCCTACTTGTTCGAGGCGGATCGGCTCGCCACGTTCAAAGGATTCAACTACGACAAAATCAAAGGTGCCGAGTGCACTTCCGACAAAGTATTTATGCCGGTTTTATTCAAAACGCAAAAATGTTCCAGGTCGCTCGAGCCGGTTTTTATTGCACTGGTAAAACATCCGGCAAGTGTGCGTTTTGCCTCAAAGAACTCGAATTCGACGCCGAAGACGATCCGTGGAGTGAGCACGCGTCTCGCCAGACAGAATGCCCGTTTGTGAGGCTGGGAAAGCTCGATGAGAGTACCTGGAACGTCAAAGACACCCTTACCCTCGCCATGCACAGCATCAAAATGGCCAAATACGAACAACAGATGGAGATGTTGAACCAGTGGAAGAGTACCCTGTCGATAGACGCGCTGGCCGAGAAACTGACCAAGGTGGCGGTGAAACCGCGCAAACCGCGTGCCAAGTAATCCTCGCCAGCTCTCTCTCGTCCCAATTCTTGTGAATATCATCGTTTCTGATTCCGATTCCTTCCATTAACCGTCTTGATCTCTGGCTCAAGATTTTATCGATCTATAATAAACGTGTACCCTAATTTTTCAGAATTAGGTCACCAGAAGTGTTTCAGACACTGTTATATTTAAAACGTTATTGATTTTCTTGTTTTATTGATTCTTATCTTGCAAATCTCTTCTAAATACTCATATTCCAGGCAGTCGTCTCGAGATGTCTATGAAACTGAAAGAGTGAGTTCCTTTTCCCTCAATCTTCGAGTTATATTGATTTTTTCCAGTTTTCTACCGGCCCCAGTCGGCGGGGACTCGGAAGCAGCGCAAATTCGTCGTGATCCATGGTTCGGAGGACGTGGCGATCAGCCGTCGATGGCTTTGGTCTCGAAAGAGCCACCGCCGTACGGAAAACGAACAAACTTCAGACCGAGAGGACCCGAGGTTAGCGTACCAAATTTTTTGAAGTTCTGAAGTTACGTTTTTTTCAGGATTTCGGAGATGGAGGTGCATTCCCGGAGATCCACGTTGCACAGTTCCCACTTGGTTTGGGAATGGGCGATATGAAGGGAAAGCCGGAGAACACGTTGGCCCTGCAATACGGAACAGACGGAAAGCTGCAGCACGATGCGATTGCTCGAATCGGACATGCCAAGGATAAGATTGTGTACTCGAAGCTGAATGACATGAAGGCGAAGACGTGGAATGAGGACGACGAGGACATTCAGAAGCCTGACGACGATGCAATCATTGACGCGACCGAAAAGACGAGATTAGCCCTGGAGAAGATTGTCAACTCGAAAGTGGCCTCGGCTCTTCCAGTACGACACGCCGAGAAACTGGCTCCAGCACAATACATCAGATACACGCCTAGTCAGCAGAACGGCGCGGCCGGATCACAACAACGCATCATCCGAATGGTCGAAGAGCAGAAGGATCCGATGGAACCGCCCAAGTTCAAGATCAATCAGAAGATTCCGAGAGCACCGCCTTCACCACCGGCTCCCGTCATGCACTCACCGCCGAGGAAGATGACGGCCAAGGATCAGAACGATTGGAAGATCCCGCCTTGTGTGTCGAACTGGAAGAATCCAAAGGGATTCACCGTCGGGTTGGACAAGAGATTGGCCGCCGATGGTCGTGGTCTCCAGCAGACGCATATCAACGAGAACTTTGCGAAGCTCTCGGATGCGCTCTACATCGCTGACAGAAAGGCTCGCGAAGAAGTCGAGACCCGAGCTCAACTCGAACGTCGTGTTGCTCAAAACAAGAAGGCTGAACAAGAAGCAAAGATGGCCGAAGCGGCTTCCAAGGCCCGACAGGAGAGAAGTGCGATCAAGAAGAAGGGCGACGACGAGGATGAGCAGGTCAAGATCCGTGACGAGATTCGTCGTGACCGCATGGACGACATTCGCAAGGAAAGGAACATTGCTCGTGCTCGACCTGATAAGGCTGATAAGCTGCGGAAAGAACGCGAGAGAGACATCTCCGAGAAGATCGTCCTGGGACTGCCAGACACGAACCAGAAGCGCACTGGAGAACCGCAATTCGATCAGCGGCTGTTCGACAAGACAAAGGTTCCCGTTCTAAAAGTTTCTTCGTCACAGATTCATTTTCTTTCAGGGTCTCGACAGTGGCGCCATGGACGACGACACCTACAATCCGTACGATCAGGCGTGGCGCGGAGGCGACAGTGTCCAGCAGCATGTGTACCGGCCGAGTGAGTATTTGGTTTTTGGATCCCACGGTGGGATTCCCACCACGATTTGAAGCTGAACTGGCAAACTTGAAATCGTGGCGAGACCCCTCGATTCGGCGCGTAGTTCAAATTCCCACAAATGTCCTTGTTGTGGTATTCGAAGCATTCGGGGGCATCGTCTCGTTATCATAGAGTTATCATAGAGAGAAGCGGGCGCCCTGCTGACAACAATAAGTATTACTTGTGCACTCCGGCGCGGTTCAGTCGTTAAAAATAGACGCTGCCCCAGATGCTGCTTCTTATCGTTTCCGATGATGCTGCAACTGTGACGGGGTGATGTCACAGTTTTTGCTCGCCCGCAATATGAATTTCGAAAATGCGTTCGGTGGCGCCAAAACAACAGACATTATTAATTGAAACTGTAAACAGGAAGAAGGAAAAAGTGACGAAATGGATTGGTTTCAGGCAAAAACATCGACAAGGACGTGTACGGTGACGATCTGGACAAGATCATGAGCCAGAAGCGATTCGTCGCCGACAAGGGATTCTCCGGAGCCGAGGGATCGTCGCGTGGCGCTGGACCAGTTCAGGTAAAGGATTTATCGATCTTCAGCACGCACTCCGAGGATACTGTATTCCTGGGTCTCGCCACGATCTTTCGCACGGTTTTTGGGGTCATAACGTGTTCTTCGATGTTTTTGGCATCCTGTTGACGCGCCCGAAACGCGTGCGGAATTTGGGGAATTTTCGGGCGCTGGCTCGCCTAATGATGAGCTGATAAGAAGCTACGAACCGGGGCGATTCGTTGATTTGTGCGTGTGCTCTTTATCAGAAATGGATCGAGCATTGCGTCAAATGTGTGTTGTTCTACGTCAAACTTTCTGGTTTTTGAGCCAGAAATGATTAATTGATAGTTTCAATTGACAAGATTAACTATTTCGAGGACAGGCGCTTCTGGAACGAACCTCTTGGAACTTTATGATTCTATTGATCAGAATCTGTTATCAAGTGACTATCACCTACTTACGAAATATCACGTCTTATCGGAAAGCATCGGGAAGAAAAGTCGTGATCTGTGTGCGTGTGCGAAAGCAAAACGAACTGATGTATGCCTATTTTTAGTCGATCATTAGGAAGATTATTGTTTTTTGAGTGCCTGGAAGTCAGCTTCTCATCGATAAGATCACGCTCATTTTCCATTTTCCGCTTTCCCTCAACCAGGATGCTATCAGCGCTAATCAACGTGCAACGAACTCCGGAAAGCGGAGTTTTTCGTTGAAATGCCGTCCGGTCGTTGACACCTTTTCGATGATAATGATAAGCGGATCATCAGGCAAAAGGCATCCGTGTCGTAGTATGGTTCTAGGTTCCAAAGGGTAAAACACTCGATGATGATTGATCAACACGGTCATGCTCCTCTTCGAGTTTTTCGTTGAAACCCTCGTTGAGTGACGAAATAGTTCGTGTCTACGTTGGTAATGTCACTATCTTCCCGGAGCACCACGACTATTTCGAAACTTTTTCGGGAGTTTCTCTCCAAACTTATCACGGAAACTCTTGTCGATAGTCAGACATTGCGGCGGCGTTGACGTGCCGAAACGCTCGAAAAGCCTCTCAACTGGGCAAAGTTCTTATTCTGGAAGAACTCGGCGACTGGAACCAAAACTCGAATGTTGTGAGACTTTGGAGTTGTCTATGAGGCGCGTGATAAGCGCTACGTAGTGTTGTGAAATTGGTTACGGAATTTGTTGTATACGATTTCATAATGTGAAGGTGATAAGTGATAGCAAAATAGGCTGGGGAAAGGGCGAATAGCAATTGTATTACTAAATACACAACCTTCCAACTTTCATGAGTCATCATGAATCATGAAGGCTATTATTAGTGGAGAATCTGAAGATCGTTGCTGGCCTAGGAATCAGTTTCAGTAGGGTCTTGCAGCGAAAATCCTACTGTAGCGTTCTAATCATGTCATTTGCAGTTCGAGAAGGATCAAGACGTGTTCGGACTGTCAGACCTCTTCCAACACGCCAAGGAGAAGAAACGAGGCGGCGACGGCGGAGATTCGCGCGACGACTCCAAGAGGTCCCGACGCGACTAACCCCAATTCCACCGGATCTCTCGTGTATTTTCACCCCCATTTCACTGTGTTGTTTCCCTTGTTTTCAAAACATTCTACTTCTTGTTTTACACAGTTTGTCCCTTTTGTAAGAGACATTCAAGTTTCATCCCAAAGTTAAGTTTCAGTCTTGAGAAGTTCATATTCAGAAATTCAAATTCAAATTTAAAATTCATTAATACTTATTTGAGCAACAATATAAATTATGTCATCAAAGAGTGAGCAACATAGTAGGTGAGCAATTATGGCATGAGAAAGTCAGAGAAAAACCAGGGAGAACGTAGGTAATTAGGAGATTTAGGAGATGTTGATTTGACTGATTTGAATCAAGTTGATGAGCAGATTCTTCTGTGCGACCTCGTGTTGCAGAGCACTCACAGTCTGCCTCAACGCCTTCACCTCCATCTCCAACTGCTCCTTCTCATCGTTGAGATTCTTGACGTTCTCGACCTTTTGGCGCATCTGAGCACGGTACTGGCGGGCGTAGAGACGGCGATGACGCTTCTTCTGGCTGTGGGCGTCCTGGCCGTCGGCGATTTCTTGTTGTGGACGGCCACGACGGATCTTGCCAGGGGCAGCTGAGCTTTCCGTTGAGGAGCATCTCTGGAAATGGATTTATTGATTATCAGTAGTTGTTATCAGTAACTTACCGAGCTAGAAGTGGTAGAAGACGTGCCAAGGGAGACGTGCGCCTCTTCGTAGTTGATGGGAAGTTCCATTTTCAAGTTGGCGAACATTGTCGGATTGATGGGAATCGGGCGGAAGAGTTGGGCCGGAATGGGCTGATTAGTCATTGTGTTAGTGTTAAGGATGATAGCACAGGTGTGACGAACGTGCTGTTAACTTTTCTTTTATATCACTCGTCGTGTTATCAGTCCTCGGCTGCTCTCCAATTTTCAGGTTCGCCCCGCCCCCTCCGGCCCCTCCCCCGCACTTCATTTCGACGCCGCGGGGCATTTCGTTTTTTGCGAAACGTTTTGTGACTCTTTTTGGCGTGTTGTGTTAACAGTGTTATCAGTGGTGACGTGTGATATAGTACCTTCTGTGGGGAGGTGTGGTGGTGGAGTTTGGTGTGAACGGAATATCGGAGAAAAAGGGGAGTTGGGGAGGAAGTGACGAATTTGGAAAAGGGGGGAAAGAGTGATAGTGGGGGGGNNNNGGGGGGGGGGGGGAATACGAGTTTTTGGAGGGAATGGGGTTGTTGGAATTGGGGGAACTTTGCCCCATTTTCAATGAAGATTCAGAATCGAATCCAGTCGGATTCATGGTCTCCAGAAGATATTCCTGGCTTCAGAAGCTACAGAAGCATCATGCACTGTAAAGGGACATAACTCATTTTCAGGAAAATCTGATGAATTCATGAATCTGTCATCCCAGCTCTAGAATCTTTCAAGTTGATCGCAAGCTGAAGCTTCTGAATCCCGTGACGTCTTCTGAGAGCTTCAAGGAAGGATATCATGAAGTGCTAAAAGATTTGAGCTTCACCGTTTGATCAATCTTCTAGTGGAATCTGGAGTGAATGAATTTCATCGAGGAAGCTTCCAGAAGCCGGTCATGCCAGCTTCAGAATCTCTCAACGTCTTCTAAGCTTCAAGGAAGGATGCCATGAAGTTCTAAAAGATTTGAGTTTGGCTAGATTCCAGTGGAATCCGAGCCCCGATCCTGACGCCCCTCACCTTTTGAATCAACCTGTCAGATATATCAGATGTAAACTTTCTCAGGTATCATCCTTACAAATCTGTCATGTTCCCGACTCCAGATAGTACGATCTAGACCCAATTCCGCATGATTTCGAAAATAGCACCTACTTGAGCAAAACAATTCTTACGAAACTCCCCCCAAAAGTCACATTATCATAACCAGTTGTTTGTTTTTCAGCAAATTTCCTAATACAAATCGAGTTCCTCAATATTTCGAAACAGGGGTTAAACGTAAAGGTTCGGAACAGGAAAATTGCGTCAGATTAGATGAACTTTGACCAGGAAAGGCAGCCAAGCCAATGTCTGTAATGCATATTTAACAGAAGGAATCCAGAAATCAATCATTTATTCACTTATTTCAAGGTGATAAGAGATTTGATAAGAAGAACAGACATCCATGGATTATTAGGAATCTTATCACCAATGACCTACAAGACGTCGGTAGCTACTTTACATTATCAAATCTGCTTCTCGGTTTTTGAAAATCTAGGTTATTTTCCATTTTCAACTTCAACTTTACCTTCAGTTTTCAGAACTTCAGAAGACCCCCCTCCCCCCTTTTCCTTATCTCCCTCCCAATTTCGACAAATCCCATATTTCCGTTTGCTCACACCCTCCACCTTCCCTCCCAAAATAATATTTGCAAATAGTATCAAAACATTGACTCATCCGCCTCCTACCCAGTAGCACATCATGTCTAATCAAGTACACGTGAAGTGTGTGCCCTGTTGTCACTCGTGGCCCTTGTTGGCTCTCGTTGACAGCTTCTGGTATTGGGTTTCTCTGTAGTCTTGTTCTCTCTTTGCGTCGTTAAATTTAGAGTTCCTTATCAGTACCATGTTTAGTGGTTGCTGGGGGGAGGAAAAGCGAATTCAATTATTCATCAGCCTGTGGTGACTGGTCTAGTTTCCGGTGACACAAAAGTGGAAAATACACACACATTGATGGCGCCAGACTTACAAAATCGGAAATGATAGTGGTGATAAGGAGTGAGCAAGTGAGTCACTTGCTGATAAGGGGTAATTGAGTGGGTGCTACGTGTAACCCGAGACACTGTACATAGGGGGGCCAGCTGAGCATCCAATGACCCCCTGTCGGAAATCCAAATCTTTCCGCTTTTCCCAAAACGCTTTCATTGTTTTGGGTGCTTCTCGGCCTGAAAACCAATTTCATGTCCGGTGGCTCTCTCAAGTGGCTGATGATGACGAGAGGAGCAATATGTTGTGTGGGGGCCATTGTTCAAAGGCGTCAGGATGAGCAGAGGGTTGGAGGGTCCCACGTAATTAGCATTTAGCTTGAGAGGGGGAGGAGAATGGAGCACTTATTAGGTGAGGAGCTATGGGAAACGGTGAGAGAAGGTGTGGAAGGCTCAGAAGAGCCACGTCATCTAGGGATAGCAGTTTTGAGTTGAGATAGCCTAAAAAAGATCAAAAGTTGCCTAGAGTGATTGTCTGGGATTCAGAAGGTTCACTTCATCAAGAATAAGCTTCAGGGTTAAATATTGTTAAGGCTACTTGTATAGATTTTCTAGAAAACGTCATTGGGATTCAGAAGCGCCACGTCATCTAGGGATAGCGATTTTGAGCAATGATAGTCTGATAAAGATCAAAAGTTCCCTAGAGTGATTATCTGAGATTCAGAAGCTTCATGTCATTTCGAGAAAGCTTCTGGATTGAAGACATGAAAGGAAACTTGTATAGATTCTCCGGAAAGCGTCGTTGAGATTCAGAAGCGCCACGTCATCTGGAATCTTCCTTTATAAACTGCAAAAAGAGAAGAATTTCCTTCAAAACACGAATTTTGACCCTGTTTCTGTCCTCTTTCAGCTCGGATTCAGAAGATTCAGATTCGGAACATCATCTGACTCAATGCCACCTAGTTTAGAAGTATGAATGAACAGAACTCCACGTCTTCTGAATTCCTAAATCCCTGAATTCAGAATCCCAAAAAATGCCTTGTTTTTGGTTCAGAAATGGTCCCCCACCCCAACTCTTTCCTATCCCATTTCCCCCATATTCCATGTATACCTTAGCACATTCTATATCCATTTCCTGTGATTCTTCCCTGGAGCACAGTTTCCCTTTGACCCGATTCCGACAAAGACGAGACAAAGAACAACAACCGGAGGCTTGAAAAGGAACTGTCACTGGTGTGTGATACCTGAAAGTAATCCGTGGGAGAGAGAGACATGTGCTAAATGGCCAATGGATTCTCTAAAGATCCCTCCCTGTCCGTATTCATCCTTGATCATTCACTCATTCACACCTCCGTCCCCGTTTCGTCGTTTAGGATGTCAAGAGAAACAATCTTTTGTTTCCGTCTCGCCTTTTCGAGTGGTTACGGTATGTTCCACTTCTCTCTCCCAGCTGTCCGCCCGGCGACTTCTGAAAGCTTCCAGAGGGGCCACCTGGCCCCCGTGAGCCACTTGGAACCGATTGCGCAACTCGTCAATGATTCGGATGACGTCGGAAGTGAAGAGCCGCCTGATCTGCGATTTGTCACCGTGCATCATTCTACAGTACCACTAAATCCCTCTCTTCGAATCACCTGCTTCGTCAATCAACTCCATTTCCCACGACACGATCTCAATGTCAACTATCATGTTTGCGCTGTTTTAGCGCACTGATAAACTGTGTGAAATCGGCGCGGCGCGGCTTCTTTGAGTGCGACATGCTCCAGTGCGACTGTGTGTTCGATATCAGGTTGCACATGCTCACAACTTGCCGATAAGCGCCTAATTTGTGTGGGTTTAGCAGTAGATTAGCGGGGTATTGATCGGAGGAGACTGATTTCGTTTTCGGGCTTCAACGGCTTCATCTAGGCTTTTCAGGCCGGCCTGTATTGCACTAAAAGCTTCGGGCCAAATCCAGACTGGTCTAATCATCCTATCTTCTCAGGAGTTTGCTTGAACCTGCAAAATCGGAATTTGGACTTACAAACTGAGTTCCACTCATCTTTCAGGCCTTGTTAGGCTTAGCCAAGCCTCCTCTAGGCTGTAGCTTTTCAGGCTTTTCCTAGGCCAGGCCTGACCTATGCCTGACCTAACGGCCTATTCGCAAAGTCCCCTTCTTGCACATTTTTGGTGAAAAGAGCAAAGTTTCGTTTTCGGTCTTCAAGTTAGGCATCACCTAAGCTTTTCAGGCCAGCCTTTATGCCAAAAAGAATCAAGTCACTAGGCCCCACCTTTCAGGCTTTTTCTAGGCCCGGGCTTGTTCTCAAACGGCCTATGGTCCCCCTCTCCGCCACACACCTTCCCACCACTTTTGTTCTATTATTCGTGTGCAAACTACTGTCCACGCCATCGCAATCATTCAGCTTGCGCAACGAGTGACCCTCTAAAACTATCAAGACATGGATATGTACAAACATTGTCACCCCCCGTTCCCCTAAAATCAATCATTCTGAAATTGCCTTCTTGCGCAACACCTCTCGCCAAACACGGCTGACCGGACAATCCCCCGTGGCTTCCCGGGAGCATAGTTGGTAATAGAGAAAGACATGTGCAAATGGTGACTACCGACATCTCCTTTGCGGTAAAGATTTGTGTTTGTGAAGAGGATTAGTGATGAGAAGATATCTAGACATCCTCCGCCAAATCGAGCATTTCCGTCGGATCAGCTACTAGTTGATTGGTTTGTTCCTGTCGGTGTGGCTTTGACAAGTGATCCCCCAACAACTTGTACACGACCTCTGGCTAATCAAAAACCCAAATCACCTTCACAAATCATATGCAAATCAAATCCCCCTAGGTGAATTTGAATGAGGAATAGTAAAATGAATGGTCCGTGGGGTGGACCGTAACATGTGCCATTGTGTCGAACAGACGGTCACTTGGCAATTCACACCTTTTTCAGCGAAAGTCAATATGTAGCCAGACGGTGACAACTCTCAACAGCAAGGTGTCAGAAAAAAAGTGCTCTATTGCAATTGGGTCAGATTTTATGTAAAAAATTGGCGAAAAATTTAAAATAGTATCGTTGTATCTCAAAATCGGAGTGGGTAGATTTACGGAGTTGAGGCTCCCGCAATGAGCGAAAGTTTTCTCGGCAAAACGTGCTGCGCCTTTAAAGTGGGGTACGGTAGTTATTTCCGTGTTTTTCCACTCATTTTCCTTATTTTTATTGGGTGTTAACCGATTTTCGCACTGTTTACACGAAAAATAATCTTTTTGTGCTTTTTAAAAGTAAGAAATGCGAAAATTGATTGAAAAATCCATGAAAATGAAGAAAATTAGTGGAAAAAGACAAAAAGCAACTACCGTACCCCGCTTTAAAGGCGCAGCACGTTTTGCGGCGGAAACTTTCGTTCGTTCCGTTGCAACGATAATATTTATTGCAATTTGATCAGATTTTAGGTAAAAAATAGCCGAAAAACTTAAGAAATCTGATTTTCATCAGTGTCGATTTACGAGCATTTCGCTATTTTATTGATTTTTCCAGTTGAAATTTAGTCCCTCTCGCTTATATTTTGACTTCTCAACTCCCACTTCTCACTCGTTTATTCCATTAGGCATGAACCACTTTAGAAGAGCCGCACGTCGTTATACAAACTGCTCCGTGAATTACTGGAGCCACCGTAGCCCCCGCAGCATAACAAACACTTGAAGGTCCGTCGCCGCCCCATATCATGCCTTCTTTTGTGATCTCCCGGTAGCAATTCGATACATCCCTGCTAATTGTTGCATAACTCAAGTGGGGGACCCGTCACAAATTTATTGAGAAAAGGTTATGCAAATTTATTCTCTGCCAAAAAAAATAGGTGATACGGTTGTGTATGGCCAATTAATTATGAGGTACGGATTACAATTTGGTGCGACATGTTGGAGGTGCGAATATTGGACATTTTGATGGATGTGTTGGGGGGATTGAAGAGTCAGAGGGAGAACTTGAACTGTAAACAAATGACTCCGAATTTGGGAAAGGAATGATGGATAAGGAATGAAGATCCGGCGGAAATGAACAGTCAGCTGGTGGGTACTTGTCAAAAAAGGATGAATTTTTGGGAAAAGTGACAAAAATGTCAAGAAAATGATGAAATTCGCGAGATTCAGCGCGCAGACCCACAACGTTTTTTTTCGAAATCGCTATGCGCCTTTAAACGCAGGGTTACTGTAGGTGGTGAACTATTTCACTGTTTTTGAGTTTTGTGCGCAGATTTCTGTGGTTTTTTGCCAATTTTGTTGTAAAACTACACAGAAATAAATAAAATCCAGTCACATTTGTCGAAATTTAGTGAAAACTGTCGCTTTCGTGAAATCCCGGTTAAAAGTTGCCTACCGTAGTCCCTCAACTTTAAAGGCGCACATCAAAAAACAAAAAGCCCCCACTCATCATCTATTTCTTTGATCACAATCACAATCACCGCAAAAACCCGTGCCGGTCTCAATTACAATATTGACCGGGACATTTGTTAATGTGTTCCCCCTTGTCGGGGGGTGCTCATCCGCCACTTCTAAACTAAGTGCTCATCCTTTTTTCTTGTATAATGTGGTCCGTACATAAAAGGTCACTTTGTCTATGCATCCTTTGCGCGTGCCGCCATCGCACACTTATCACAGCGGCGGCTGGCAGTTAGTCAGTTAGTAATTGGCAGTGATTACACCGGTCCCTTATGGCGACAAGGAACATGTTCGGAATAGATTTGTGTGCATTTGTGGTCAATCCAGAAAAGCACTTGAGCTCCGCGCCTTTTACAGGTGTGCAGAGGGGTACGGTACGGAGTCACGCACAAGTATGTCCGGGCAAACACACACACAAACTGTTCGCTCCTGGCACTGAGATTCGGGAAAAATGGTTTGATTTGTGAGGAATTACTTCCTGGATAGGGGGTCTGGTGATGCGTGGGGTGAAATGTTCAATGGTACGCAAAGTTGCGTAAGGTGTGACGCATACCGTAACCCGGTTGTCAAAAATTGAAAGTACTGACCGATTTCCATGAAAATTTACCTGAAAACAACCGAAAAACTGTCAAAACACAAGAAAAGCAAAGTTTTTCACTCAAAAATCGATACGAAAAGGTATTATAGGATTTTTTACTTTTTCTGATGAAAACGGGTAAAAAGGCTTGATTCTGATAATTCCTCATCTAATTCCAGCAGTTTTCACCATTAAATTCACGTAACTTGTCCGTTTTCATCAGAAAAAGTGAAAAATCTTGTCCAGAATTCGTTATTCAGTCAGAAACCATTTTCGTGGCGAGACCCACTAGAAAAGAGTGAAATTTACCTTTTCCGTTGGAAAATTGATATCGATTTTTCATTGGAAAAGCAAAACTTCATGCTAACCTTTCTACAGTTCCCCATTTCCTATATGAATCTTTTTGTTATGCTTATTAGCTAACCTCCAATGACCCTAACCTAATTACCGGTTATCCCAAAGTCTTTAGTCGGGTCGGGACCCCATAGATCTGTTTATAATATCCGCATCCCTTTAAGCGCATAATTACAAGGAAGGTGCCAAAGAAGAAGTCAGGCTTTGTATGTACAGGTGTTGCGCAACACGTGCCCGAGTCTGTCATCAGGGGATGATCCGGCTGTGCACATGGGAGGTGTGAAAATTCTTGCCTTGACAAGAAGACGACGTCTTCTTCGCCCTCAAGTGGCCCGTTTTCTACAAAACAATATACGACGACGTTGTATAGAACATGCGCGCGCGCCTCTTCATGTTCATCACCATTCAATAGAGAATGGCACTCTCACTTTAGGAAGAATGATTACGGTAGTGATGTTTTATTGAGGAATACAGAGAATATGAGTGGGGAAAAAAGAAAAGAAAACACATATAAATAAGTACCAGTTTGGGTTTTGGATTGATTGGAGAATGGGGAAAACAGGTGAAGCTCGAGTTGAAAGGAGAGAACATTGTCAGGAGAGAGAGAGAGAGAGTTGAGAAAATGGATTATCGATTGATGAGCATTACAAGTTCTGGGTCCCACTGAAGTAGGGAGTTTGCGAGTAGCCCGTGGACGGATGCGTTGGGTACGTGAAGATCGGGTTCATGTAGGCTGGCTGGTACATCTGCAAGAAAAAAGGCGATACGAGTGGTTGAGGAGAGAATAGGGAGTAGACAGCTGGGTCAGAAGAGCCCTTCAGAAATCAGTCTTGCATCTGCCAGGTGGAATTCAATTAGGCTACGGGAAGTGGATAATCCGAATCGGATTACCATCACGAGAGAATTTCGAAAAACCCACCTGATAGAAGGACTGCTGGGAAAAGTCGGGCAGACAAGAGACGTCTGGATAGGCCTTGAGCTGATCCGAGCCGGCCTCTTCCTTCTTGGGCTCCCCACTCAAACGGAAACCCACCTGATAGGGAAGTGGGTGCTGCTGGATGTCGGGCAGGCAGGACACTGGAGACGCCATGAACGGCTTTTGATCCTCCACGTCTTCTTTCTTGATTGATGGTGAGCATACCAGGGAGCCGTCGTCTCGATCCGTGTCACTGTCCCGATCCGAGTTGGACCCGCGGCCGCCGTCCATCTTACGCTCTTTCTCCTGTCTCTTGTGCTTGTAGCGTTGATTTTGGAACCAGATTTTCACCTGAACGAGAAAAGAATGAAACAGTCTAATTGGCAGGAATTACACGGTACCTGTGTTGCCGAAAGACTAATTCGACTCGCCAGGGCTTCTCGATCCGCCGCGTTCAGATACTTGTTCACACGGAACTTGTCTTCCAGAATCTGCACTTGATTCGGCGAGAACAGAACTCGCCGCTTTCTCCGGCTCATTCCGCTAAGGCTCAGAGATCCGATGTGCGTGCTGTTCAGCGATCCGATGCGATTTGTGGACCCAGTGTACACTGCAAAAATCGACAGTTTATTCTAGTTTTATTCTTCCGTTCGCCATCCGGAAATCGTCAATTTCCTCTTCGAAAACAATGAGACCAGCCCGGCAAACATGGTCCACATGTTTGTGCTAACACTTGTCCGATAGGACCTAAATTGCCACCAAACTGTTCGACAAATATTGGATGGGGGCTCCCCGTGGTGCGGTAACTAAATAGGGCTGTCCCGTGGAAGAAGTTTTTTGATGACCTTCCCCTCACTCAGACCTGTTTCTCACCTAGGTACGGTAGCCCCTACGCAAGACTTTGTTGAGTAGGTGTCGAGATTACTTGGGTTGCGTCACTTCCGACGCAACTTCATTACTACTATCCTATCAAATGTTTGTTGTCCAACAATGGTAAGGAAATCGAAGGGAAATGGCAAACTTGTTCTTCTGGCAAGGAGTACGGTAGGGGGGGGGGACGAGTTTCGTCTCACTTTAGACAAACATTTTGGCACCGGCGGATTATATGTTTTCCAGGGGAAAGCTAGTGTGGGAAAAGGGATACGGTAGCTCAACTTTAACTAGACCTAGACACCCCCGTAATTATAAGAAGGGGAACTTGGATTATATAATAAACCAAACCTAGAAGCAGCAGTTGTCATGAAATAATTGTTGCGAGGAAGAAGAGAGGTGACGAAAAGCGCGCGCAATTGACCGGACCGTAATTATTTTGAGAAAGAAGAGAAAAAAGTGAAAAGCTGGAGGAAAGGAGACTCGAGACAAAAACTCACAATTAGCGGCCAGTTGAGCGTGAGCGTGGGCTTGATATGGGGTGTAGGCGCCAGGGGTGTACGTGCTGAAAGTTATGGATCATTAGAATCATTAGATCAGGACGGTTTTGGAAATTTACTTGAAGTCGGCGGTTGGGTAGGGATGGGTGGGGAAGGTGCCGAACTGCATGTAGTGCATTGGGTTGGCTGTGGATGGTGGGGTTGCCAGGGTGAGGGCCTGGAATTGGTCGGAGGTGGTGACGGAGTCGGCGACAGAGTCGTTCGTCGAGGAGCTCGAGGATCCGCTGGACATGCTGGAAGATCGGCGAGTTTGAGAAGGAGTTGGAGGAAAGAGAAGGGAAGAGAAGGTAAGAAAGACTCACCATGACTTTTCAGTTGATAGCTAAGAAAGGTTAGAGTAGGGTTAGAGACGGGAGCCATCGAGAACTTGGAACAGTGAACTGCTCGTCTGATGGGGCGCGCAATATGTGAAGGATGGCCGAGAAGTGGCGTCCCGTCCCGAAAACTACTCAAAACTCACTTAAGTTAAAAACTTGAAAAGTCATGGAGAGGACGGGCCCCCAAAGTGGCCCTTCAAGTAAACCGAGAGAATCTCTTAGAGCTCATTTACCTCTTATATGAGTGCTTGTGAAGATCGTTCACCGTGTGTCTCTCATGGGCATCGGAGGGTGCGCAAGCCCGCCCGACCACGGGTCCGCCCACTCTCTCCCCCGACGAGGCCGACGATTGGGAGAGGGCGGAGCGATACAGAAGAGAGACGTGGAATTGTGAGGAAGGGAAAAAACGGGCGAGGAGACACTTGAAACCTAATTGACAATTTGGGGGGATTCGCAAGGAATGCCAAACTGAGAAAAATCGGAAATCGAGATGAAGTCGAGAGATGAAGCTGCGCGAGGAAGGGGATGGATGATGGACCTAATTGGAGATAATTCTAGACTAATTTGTGGAATACAAGGGGAAGGAACAAGAAGAAGAATGTTGCAGGAGAAGAAGAAGAAGCAACATACGAAAAAGGCCTTACAGTAATCCAGTCACAAGTTCAGAGAAGGTTCAGAGCTCAAGTACTGGAAGATTGATCTGCTGATTCTCAACAGAGCAGACTTGCTGATCATGTGATTTGAGAATTCAGAAGCCCATTCCCAAGTTTGTGATCTACTGGTATTCTCAATAGAGCGAACTTCCCGAACTCTTCCTATTTGGCTGCGTAGCAACACGACTTCGAGTTTGACACTTGTTAGAGCTCAAGTAGTTCCCCGGAACTTTTTGATCTAGCGGTTCTCAATTGAGCTGAGATAACTCATCAGTAGTTCCCTATAGCAGCAGAAAAACAACTTTCTGGTATTCTCAATAGAGCGAACTTTCGAAACATCCCCAATGTGACTGACTCACGAAATGTCAACGTTGACGCTGGTTTGGTGGCTCAAGTGTCGAAGTCATACCCCCGGAACATTTTGATCTTGCAGTTTTCAATAGAGCGAACTTACCATTTGCAAAATCTAGTAGTATATAGGAATCTTCTGGAATTCTCAATAGAGCGAACTTTCCAATCATCTCAAATTTGGCTGCGTAGCGACTCATGTGTCAAGTTTGACATTAGTGGCTCAAGTGTCAAAAGTTTTCAATGTTCAGTCGCAACTTTTTGGTCTAGCGATTCTCAATAGAGCGAACTTTCCGTTTGCCTGATTTTCAAGTTATCTGAATTTGTACCTGGACTGGAATTCTCATTAGAGCGCCACATTGAACCTGTGAACTTTCCCCAATAAACTTCCCATGTTTCATTTACTCATTTACAAACTCCATACAGTTAACCCCGTGAAATCGACCCATTACTCAGCCAACTGACCGTGGGAACTTTATCACCAAACAAATTTCGAAAAGCAAACTCGAATTCTATTTGCTCTCAGAAAAGGAGGGGAAAAGTAAAAAAAAAAGGGGAAACTACTCTTGAGAAGAAACTTCTCGAGTCTAAAAGCCCTGAACGTTGCCCATGACACCGCCGCCTCGCATATTTCACCGACTTGTCACACAATGTCACAGGCCTTCTTGCCGCGACGAAATCCTAATTCCATTGTCGGTGCACCTGCTCGCACAACAGGAAGATCCCTTTCGGATGCGGTGATCTGCTAAAAGACGAGGCTATGGGAAGAAAGGATCGGTTTCAAGTGAGAAAACAGTGAGCAAACAGTCGGCAGTTCCCTTTCGTTCCGCTTCACACTTTGTCTCTGGCAGAAAGTGTGTTTTTCCAGTGAGATTCTGAATCTTCGCGCATCTGAATCCGGTTCTCAATGGCAGTTCTCCAGTTCAAGGTTCAAGAAGAAAGTGAAAACCGGCAGAAGGGAGGAGGGGAGAAGAAAATGAGGGCAAGTGATACGACTGATAAGGATTTATCAATTTATCATTTGATCCGCTAGACTTGTCCAGCTAGCCGATATGCGTGTTCTTCTGACAATTTGTGTAGCAATGGTGTTAGTTGCAGGTAAGTTATTAGAGTTTGTCTTATCACTGATAAGCTGATAAATGGTTTTTTTTGTCCATTCTTAATAAGAACTGTATTTTGCCTACGATTGACATTGTTTTCTCAGACCTTTGCGTGTGAAAGTTCAAGTAGGTGTCAAAGAACCTCACTGTTTGGTGTCAGGTTCTGATTTTCCATGTGATGACCCAATTTTCTGGAAATTTGGCTACATTTTTGAATGTTTCATGTGATTAGGGCTTCTGAAAACTTATAGTTGTGTTCAGAGCTCAGATTCTGAGTCAGATCTGCTTCAGAAGCGGTGAATACTTCATTGTATTTCATTTCAGAATCCCGTCCCGCCGAAACCGTGTCCACCAATGAGAGTCTCATGAAAATGGTTGACAACGAATGGATGGACAAGTTCATCCCTCGGGAATACAAAAGAACCCATAGTCTCTCGGGATCCGGGGAGCAGGACGTCTCGAAGGACAACAACTTTGGGTACAGTGAACAGGGAATGAAGGACTTGGACGAGGTGAGAATTGGGTGCGAAGTTTGCGAAATTATATGTAAGCAATATGGTGGGTGATATATCCTGAAACGCAGTGACATACGGTGACAAGTTGTAATAGGGGGGTTCGGAGGGGATGGGTGACCGGGGTGGGGGGGAAAACATGGAGATAGTTCAGGCCTCATTATGTAATTGGTGGGAGCATGAGGTTGTCCCCCCTTTCTCTCTTTTTTTAGAGATTCTGAGGTTTTAGGGTTTGGAATTCTGGAGGATTCTAGGATTTTGAAGGATTCTAGGATTTCGGAATTCTGGAGATTCTGGAGATTTTGGGATTCTGAGCGTTCTTTTGGGATTCTGAGCATTCAAGGATTTTGAGCGATTCCGGGAATTCAGAGATTCTTAAGTTCCAGGCTCCTGAGATTCTGAAGGATTTTGGGATTCTCGAATTCTGGAAATTCTAAGATTCTGGGCTTCGGGAATTCCGGGAATTATGGAGATTCTGGGATTCTGAAGATTCTGGAGTTCAAAATTTCTCAGGTTCTGGGCTTTTGGGATTCTGAGGATTCTGGAGGATTCTCGGTTTCTGGACTTCTGAGATTCTGGGATTCTTGAGATTTTGGGATTCTGAAGACTCTGGAGGTTTCTAGAATTCTAGGATTCTGAAGGATTCTGAGGATTCAGGAATTTTGAAAGATTCCGGGTTTCCTAGGTTTCCAAGACTGGAATTTTGAAAATTCGGAAATTCCGAGGTTCTTGGGTTCCGGGCTTCTTGGATTCTGGGATTTTGGGAATTCTAGAGATTCAAGGATTCTGAAGGATTCTAAAGGATTCTAAAGGGTCTCGGAATTTATAGGTTTCTAGAATTCTGAGCTTCGGGGATTCTGGGAATACTAGAAATTCTGGGATTCTGAAGATTCTCAGGTTTCGGGCTTCTTGGATTCTGAGATTCCGACCTTCCGAGCCTTTGAAGGACTCAGAACTCTGAATACTGTTTCCTACATTTGACCATACTTCATTTTTCACATTTTTTTCAAAAAACCAACTAACAAACCTAAAAAAAGACTCAAAAAGACACTACCCATCCCCATCCCAATGTTTACTTTTCCCCAAACAATACCTTTTTTGCACAGGTCGGCGGCCTTGTCGGTGGCGGAGATTCCGACCTTCTCGGCATCCTTCGTCCCTACTACTCGATGGTCGAAATGACCGCCAACGGAAACAAGCAAGTACGTTCCAAATGGCAGATCAGAAAACAATACGAGTTTTGCAGGGAATGGGACAGTATCTACACGTTCTTCCCGATTCTTCCGAGGGGGATACTCCGATATATTCGGTTGGCGGGAGCATGTACGGAGGAGTGGAGCCGGCGGGGGCCAAGTTGGGATATATGAATAGGCCGTTTGGAAAGAGATAAATGAACGGGGGTTACTGTATGTATTGAAGAATCTGTAAATATTAATATAAAGTTCTCACCTTATTAAAAAAAACCTTTATTCTCATAGAACTCAACCAGGCGATCGGCGATGTCTCACGCCGTCTCCTCCGCCTGGTTTTCCGTCTTCAAACCGTCACCTTCGGCTCCGTTTCTCACGTCGAAAAGCGCGAAATTCATAATTGAACGTGACCGACATATGCGTTTTTAGAAATGAACATGGGAAAACGAGCCTAGTTTGCGCTCTTGTCCGGTGCACCGAGTTTGAATTGGACCTGAGGCTTCCAGTTCTGAGTTCTTGAATATTGGTCATTTCAGTTGTCCAACCGCTTTTCAAAACTTCATTTCACCTGCTTTTTCTCAATTCTGAATAACCTCCTTTGCGTTTTCTACTCACAACATGATAGACTTCTCCACTCCCATCTGGCTTGTCAACTTTTATCATATCATTGGAACAATCTCCCTTGTACTCAACTCATATGTACTATTCCTAGTGATATTCAAATCTGACAAACTCGACAATTTTAAGTATTTCCTGCTGGTCTTCCAGTCCTCTTCACTTTTTGTCGATATTCACCTAACCCTTCTAATGCAACCCCAGCCACTTCACCCAATTCCTGCTGGATTCTGTACTGGATTACTTGCTCAGAGCAATCTCATCAGTTGTCAGCACCTAATGACTCTGCTGATGGCCTTGATGGCTGTTCAAGTATCCGCTTTGACTATTTGTTTCTTTCGGAAGTTTGTAGCAATGAAAAAGATTGAAAGACAAGAATTGGCGCTCTGGAAGGAAGGATTAGTTGTTTTGTCAATGGTTATTCTCATACTCATTGTTGTTTTTTACTTTGAGCTGTGTGCCAATTCAGAAGAAGAGACATTTCGAATAATCATTAGGGTAATGCTATCATCGTTCATCTGCTTTTGTCACCGTAACCCTTCAGGACTACCCAGAATACCTTCAAAGTTTCAAAACCCTCACCAATTTCGCTATCTACGAGCTCAACATCTACTGGATCATTCTCTTATCAACTGTAGTTCTCGGAGCCATGTGGTACGGTGCCATAGTGTTCTACAGTACCCAGAGAATCTATGAGATTCTTGGAAAGTTCAAGTCGAGCATGTCCCCAGTGACGTATCGGAAACATAGGCTAGCTATTCTGAGTTTGGTGGCTCAACTTTTGACATCTTCAATTGACATTTGTCCTCCAACACTTCTATGCTTCTTGTTGATTATTGAGTTTGAATATGCACAAGGTCCTATCTGTTTCCAAAGCGAAAACCAACTGATAAACTTCCAGTGACATCCCGATTCTGCCTAATGATATTCAGCACCCATGCTTCCGTCAACGCCATCGTTCTAATCGTCACTACTCCACCATACAGAAGATTTACAGTTTTCTGGAGGAACACGTAAGATAATGATGATAAGTGATAACATTCAAGGTCATTCAGCAAAACCACACCACTTGTCGTTAGCACAACCAGGACAAACTTTGTGAAGCCTCAATGACGCATTGATTTTCGATCCAGACGTACTTTGTGCCCTACAACTTGCTCATTTGAGTCATGTTCCTGATGTCAGTTTTGCAGCTGGTTTGTTCACAAGTGTTCCATTGGCTTTAGATAACTGGCGCCAAATTCAAATTTGTCACATTCCCAAAGTCCTTGACAGATTATAACATTAATTCATGTACTATTCATACTAAGAATACACACAAATGGCAATTGCCACTGACTAATAACTTTCCCAATTCCACCTGCTTCTCTCTCCAGTGAAAAAAGTTGTATCCACACGTTCATTCCGCCATTATGATCGACTTCTCCACTCCAGTTTGGCTAGTCAACTATTACCATGTCATCGGAACCATCTCCCTCATAATCAACTCCTATGTACTATTCCTAGTGATATTCAAATCTGATAAGATTGATTACTTCAAGTACTTCCTGCTAGCATTCCAAATGTCCAATCTTTTAGTCGATATCCAACTGACTCTTCTCATGCAACCCCTGCCACTTCATCCAATTCCTGCCGGATTCTGCACTGGGCTTCTCGGACGGAACAACTTGGTTTCTTGTTCTAACCTGATGACTGTTCTGATGGCTTTTATGGCTCTCCAAGTCACTTCTCTAACTCTCTGCTTCTTCCGAAAGTTTGTTGCGATGAAAAAGATTGAGAGACAAGAATTGGCACTATGGAAGGAGGGACTGGTTGTTTTGTCGATGGCTATTCTCATACTTATCACAGTTTTCTACTTTGAGCTCAGTTCCAATACGGAAGAAGAAACTTTTAAAATAATCTACAGGGTAACCAATTCACAATCTTTGACTTCATATTTTTCTAACTCCAACCTTTCAGGACTACCCAGAATACCTTGAAAGTTTCAAAAGCCTCACTAATTTTGCCGTCTATGAGCTCAACGTCTATTGGATTATCCTCTTATCAACTGTAGTTCTAGGATCTGCCTGGTACGGTAGCATAGTCTTCTACAGTACCAAGAGAATCTATGAGATTCTCGGAAAGTTCAAGTCAAGTATGTCTCCAGTGACATATAAAAAACATAAACTGGCTATGATGAGTCTTGTCGCTCAACTGGCCACTTCAGTCATTGGACTGTTACCACCACTTCTATTCTGTTTCTTGTTGATTATTCAGTTTCAATATTCTCAGAGTAAGCTTCTTGTTCAATCGATTACTATGTTTTGATTCTTCAGTGACTTCCAAATTTCTCCTTCTGATATTCAGCACTCATGCCTCCATAAATGCCATAGTTGTAATCGTCACTACTCCCCCATTCCGAAAATTCACTCTTTTCTGGAAGAACACGTAAAATAGTGAAAAAAGATAACTTCGACTTTGTTCTGTTTTAGGAAGACGACACCGGTGGCCGTCAGCACAACTAAAACGAAGTTTGTGAAACCTTCATGACGCACTGACTTTTTGATCCAGACGTATTTTGTGCTATGAACTATACCGCTTCATATCAAGAATACAAACCTTTCCTTCTGATTAATCACTTTCCGAAATCACCTGCTCCTTTTTCCAGTGGAAAAAATTTCATGTCCAAACACTCATTTCGACATCATGTTATCAGGAATCGACTTCTCAACACCAATATGGCTTGTCAACTACTACCATATCCTCGGAACATTTTCTCTCGTAATCAACTCATATGTACTATTCCTTGTTATCTTCAAATCTGATAAGATTGAAACTTTCAAGTACTTTCTGCTAACCTTTCAATCTTCCTGCTTCATGGTCGATATCCATTTGACCTTTCTCATGCAACCCCAACCACTTTATCCAATTCCTGCCGGATTCTGCATTGGACTACTTGCTCAGAATAACTTTCTTTCTTGTCAACACCTGATGACTCTGATGATGGCCTTGGGTACTGTTCAAGTCTCTGCTCTAACTCTTTGCTTCTTCCGAAAGTTTATTGCGATGAAAAAGATTGAAAGACAAGAATTGGCACCTTGGAAGGAAGTACTAACTGTTGTCTTAATGGCGATTCTTGTACCGATTGTTATTTTTTACTTTGAGCTGTGTGCCAATTCAGAGGAGGAGACATTTCGAATAATCATGAGGGTACAGAGCTCCCAATCTTCTGTTTCTCTTTTACTTTCACTCTTCAGGACTACCCAGAATACCTTCAAAGTTTCAAAACACTCACCAATTTTGCCATCTACGAGTTCAACATTTACTGGATCATAATCCTATTAATTGTACTTTTCGGAGCTCTTTGGTACGGCTCCACAGTGTTCTACACTACTCACAGAATCTATGAAATCCTAGAGAAGTTCAAGTCGAGTATGTCTCCAGTAACATATAAAAAGCATAAACTGGCCATGATGAGTCTAGTGGCTCAACTGGCCACTTCGGCCATTGGACTATTCCCTCCATTTTTGATCTGTTGCGTGTTGATCATCGAGTTCGAATATGCACAAGGTTCCATCTGTTCCTAAAGCTAAATTCAACTGATAGAGTTACAGTGACCGGTCGCTTCCTCCTAATGATATTCAGCACTCATGCCTCCATAAATGCCATCGTTCTAATCGTCACTACTCCCCCATACAGAAGATTCACTGTTTTTTGGAGGAACACGTAAGATGATGAGAGGAGATAACTTCAAATGTGCTCGGTTTCAGAAAGACCACACCATTGGCCGTCAGCACAACTAAAGCAAAACTGGTGAAACCTCCATGACTCACTGACTTTTTTATCGAGACGTACTTTGTGTCTTGTGCCACGTCATCCGCCTCATGTCAATTCTGCAGCTGGTTTTGTTTCCAAGTTCAAACGCGCTCTACAGTGAACTCGCCAAATTTAAAGTGATTACTACCGTTCTCAATTTCCTGACAGGATTTCTAACAAACCTTGTAATTTTTGGCCTACATCACTTCATGTCAAAATTGAAAACTCTCTACGAATTCTTGTTACTTGTGTTTTCACAACTTCACCTGTTTCTCCGTCTTCCATAAAATTTCTTCCTCTCCTTACATTCATATTGACATCATGTTCTCAGGAATCGACTTCTCCTCTCCAGTTTGGCTTCTCACCTATTTTCATGTCATCGGAACAATCTCTCTTGTCCTCAACTCATATGTACTATTCCTCGTTATCTTCAAATCTGATAAGATTGATAACTTCAAATACTTCCTGCTCGCCTTCCAGTCTTCCTGTCTCATGGTAGATGTCCACCTGACCCTCTTCATGCAACCCCAACCACTTTGTCCGATCCCAGCCGGCTTCAGCACTGGACTACTTTCTCCATACATTGCTTGTCAACACTTGATGACTGCCATGGTAACCTTTATGGTTGTCCAATTCGGAACTCTCACGCATTGCTTTTTCCAAAAGTTTATCTCGATCAATAAGATGGAAAGAGAAGAATTTCCAACTTGGAAACGAGTATTTTTCGTTGTTTCATTCACAATAATTGCCGCTTCCGTTGCCTTGTACTATGAACTCTGCGGGAATTCTGAAGAGGAAACATTCCGGATCATTATCAAAGTATTGCGTTCTGATTTCTAGCACCAGAACCCGAATCGTTTTCAGGATTATCCAGAATACCTCCAAGAGTTCAAAAATCTCGACAACTTTGCCATTTATGAGCTCAACATCTACTGGTTGTTTATGTTATCAACAGTTGTGTTTGGTTTCACGTATTGTAGCTTTATCATCTTCTACAGTACCCGCAGAATCTATGAAATACTGGGAAAGTTCAAGTCAAGCATGTCTCCAGTGACATATCGGAAGCATACAGTGGCTATCATGAGTCTTATCGCCCAATTGATCACTTCCGTTGTCGGCATGTTCCCTCCATCACTTTTGTGTGTCCTGCTGATAATAGAGTTCCGATACGCACAAGATACCTTCTCAGTTCAAGTCCAATCAAAACCGTTTTGATTCTACAGTAACCGGTCGCTTCCTTCTAATGATATACAGCACTCATGCCTCATGCCATACTCATGCCATAAACGCCACTGTTCTAGTCATCACAACTCCCCCATTCAGAAGATTCACAGTGTTCTGGAAGAGAACGTGAGTACAGAAAATTGAATTGACTTCCAAGTTTGATAAGTTCCAGAAAGACAACTCCTCTAGTCGTGAGCATGGTCAGAGGGAACAACAATCAGCCGGGTGATGACAATTTGCATAGATTATCTGTATACTAGGAATACATTCGAATTTGTTGTTTCATATAACGTTCATGTTAGTTAGATTTCAATAAAAGTCTCAACTCTACTACAAGAAAACTGAAACTAACAAAGAGCAATTCAGATAGTATTCGTTCTTTCAATGTACCCGTCACGTAATGATTTTTGAACCCCTTCATTTTTCACCTGCTCCGTGGCATTCTGCCTCGTTACACGACTAATCTAACAATTCCCTTTTGCACAAGTCATGATCTCAGGAATAGACTTCACCCTTTATCCCTGGCTTGTCAACTATTATCATGTAATCGGTATC
The DNA here is from genome assembly GCA_900536315.3 of Caenorhabditis becei. Classification (NCBI taxonomy): domain Eukaryota; kingdom Metazoa; phylum Nematoda; class Chromadorea; order Rhabditida; family Rhabditidae; genus Caenorhabditis; species Caenorhabditis becei. Next base: position 492,576 of record LR539394.1, read on the forward strand.
ATTTCCCTTATCGCCAACTGTTATACCTTATTCCTTGTGTTGTTCAAGTCAGAAAAGCTAGACAATTTCAAGTACTACTTGCTGGCTTTTCAAGTAACTTTGACCTCCAGTTCATTTGGAATCTTGTAATTCAGACGTCTTGCTTCCTCGTGGATGCCTCTTTCACATTCCTCATCCAACCCCACAACCTCTTTCCAATGCCAGCTGGCTTCTGCACAGGAATCCTTGCCAACCTCATCACTTCCTATGTAATGATTGACATCCTGACTTTCCTAGTCTGCTCCCAGTTCTCCGCACTTGCATTTTGCTTCTATAGGAAGTACTGGTCTATTAGACAGTTAGAACAAGGAAAAGTGCCGTTGTGGCTGCTGATAGTTGTGGTTGGGTCCGCTCCATTAGCCACTGCAGGAGTAGTAGTACCCTGTATTCTTGCTGAGAAGAGTACAGAGGAAAAGTGGGCGGTAGTCCGTAGGGTAAGAAATGAGTCAAGTTCCAAATCAAACAAAATTTCCAGGACTATCCGGAATATGAGCAACAGTTCAGAACTCTTGAAAACTTTGCCGTTTACGACTTGAAGTTTCTCTGGTTGTTTGCCCTGGTTGCCGCTTTCCTAGACATTCTCTGGTTCGTCGGAAGTGTTTTCTTCTGTACAAAGAGGGTCTATGAGATTCTCGGGAAGCTAACATCCAGTATGTCAACGATCAACCTGAAAAGACACAAGACGGCCGTTAGAAGTCTGATGGCTCAACTTGTGATCTCAATTGTTGCATCAGTTCCGTTCATGGGCATTTCAGTGTTTTTGATTATAGAATTCCAGTATTCACAAGGTAAGAAGTCACAGGTTACCGTATAAAGTCAATGTTTTATAGTAATCGTCCGGGTCCTTCTAATGTTCTTTGGCACCCACGCCGCTGTAAACGCAATAGTTCTAGTGATCACTACTCCACCTTATCGGAACTTCACATTCTTCTGGAAAACTAGGTCAGTAAGACTTCCGATTTCAACACCGTCAGAATCGTTTCAGAACAACATCTGTCCTCGTCGTAGATACTTACAAAACTTCCAACGTCTTATACTGACCCCGTCACTTGAGAACAAATCACAACGTGTTGAACAGCATCGAAACAAACTTTGTTCTTCACTTTCACCTGTTTCACAACTTGTAAAATGTGTTACGTCAGCTTCTGAAATGAAACTGCACAAGTGTTATAAGCAATTATTGTTCGTTAAGCTTTGCAAGACACTAGTTCTGCAAAACTTCAAAACTAGAATCACACACTTGTCAAGAGCGATCCGAATCATTTAGCAAATGTCCAAACTATCAAGCCTACGAAGTACCCAGTATATAGCGATTGTTGAACTCCTAATCTATTCCACCTGGTCATTTTCACAATTCCTCACTTCTTCACAAATCATGATATCAGGAATAGACTTCACTGTCTACCCTTGGCTTATCAACTATTATCATGTCATCGGTATCATTTCCCTTTTCGCCAACTGTTATACCCTATTCCTTGTCTTGTTCAAATCAGAAAAACTAGACAATTTCAAGTACTACTTGCTGGCTTTTCAAGTAACTTTGACCTCCAGTTCATTTGGAATCTTGTAACTCAGACCTCTTGTTTCCTAGTCGATGTCTTCTTCACATTCCTCATGCAACCCCACAATCTGTATCCAATGCCTGCCGGCTTCTGTACAGGAGTTCTGGCCCAGAACAACCTTGTGCCTGCTCATGTCATGATAGACATCCTCACTTTCCTAGTCTGCTCCCAGTTCTCCGCTCTTGCGTTTTGCTTCTGGAGAAAGTACTGGTCGATCAAGAGAATCGAACAAGGAACTGTTCCCAAGTGGCTGCTGATTATGGTAGTCGGAGCATATCCAGTGTGCACCTGCTCCATCCTGGCTCCATTTTATATTTCTGGGAAGGGAACTGAAGAGAAATGGGCGATAGTTCGAAGAGACTACTCGGAATACGAGCAAGACTTCCAATCTCTCGACAACTTCGGTGTCTATGATTTGAGTTTCCTTTGGGAGTTTGCCCTAGTTGCCGCTTTCCTAGACATTCTTTGGTTTGGTGGAGGCATTTTCTATTGTACCAAAAGAATCTATGAAATACTTGGGAAGCTAACATCCAGTATGTCAGCCAACAACCTGAGAAGGCACAAATCGGCAATGAGAAGTTTGGTGGCTCAACTGGTCATCTCAATTGTTGCATCCACTCCTTTTTTGTGTATTTCACTATTTCTGATGACTGAATTCCGGTATGCACAAGGTAAGAAGTCACGGGTTACTGTAGGAAAGTTATTTCTTTTCAGTGATAATCCGTGGTCTCCTGATGTTGTTCGGAACTCACGCAGCTGTAGATGCAATGGTTCTAGTGATAACAACTCCTCCATCGAAACTTAACGTTCTTCTGGAGAACTAAGTCAATAACAGCTCAAATTCTAACACCTTCAGAATAACTTCAGAACAACGTGTCTTCTTGTAGTGGGCATTCACAAAACTTCACACATCTGGTCCTAAATAGAAATCGAACAAAAATCCCAATTGTGAGTTTGATTTGAAAGAATGCAATAGCACAAACTTCTAAATTTTCACCTGTTTTGAAGAATGTTGCAGTTTTTGCAGTTTTTGCAGTTTTTGTAATACATGAATATGTGAAATTTCATAAAAACAAAGCGTAGACAACTCATTTACCCAACCAAAAGTTGGCCAGAAGAGAAAAAAAAGATTGCCAGTTTCTCTTGAAAAAACAATGAAATGTCTTGTAGCTATCAATTATCACCGACCAAAAACAACACTTCCAATCACCTCTATTTTTCAAAATCTTTGAGTTTTGAACTTCTCCCCAGATCACCTGCTCATAACTTTGCACATTCTTTGAAAGCTTCACATTCTCTCAAAGCATGATCTCGAAGATTGATTTTACCATCTACCCTTGGCTTATCAACTACTATCATGTAATCGGTATCATTTCCCTTTTCGCCAACTGTTATGCCCTATTCCTAGTGTTGTTCAAATCAGAGAAACTAGACAATTTCAAGTACTACTTGCTGGCTTTTCAAGTAACTTTGACCTCCAGTTCATTTGGAATCTTGTAATTCAGACCTCTTGTTTTCTAGTCGATGTCTTCTTCACATTCCTCATGCAACCCCACAATCTCTATCCAATGCCTGCCGGCTTCTGTACTGGAATACTTGCCAAGAACCATTTGGTCCCTGATAACATTCTAATCGACATTCTAACTTTTCTAGTCTGCTGCCAATTCGCTGCAATAGCCTTTTGCTTTTGGAAGAAGTACTGGTCGATTCGGAAAATTCAAAATGAAAAAGTATCCCTATGGGTTGTGGTGCTTGTTATCGGAGCCTATCCATTCTGTACTTTTGGAGTACTCGCTCCGTTTTACTACTCCGGAAAGGATGGTGAAGAGAAGTGGGAAATTGTTCGGAGGGACTATCCGGAATACGAACAGCAATTCCTATCTCTCGACAACTTTGGCATTTACGATCTGAGCTTCCTCTGGCAGTTCTCCCTCTTTGCAGCTTGCTTCGCCATTTCTTGGTTTGGAGGAAGTATCTTCTACTGTACAACTCGAATTTATGACATTCTCGGAAAACTGACATCCAGAATGTCTTCCACAACTCATAAGAAGCACCGAACAGCTATGAAAAGCCTTGTGGCCCAGCTAACAATCTCCATTGTCGCAGTGATCCCATTTTCGTGTGTTGTTGTGTTTCTGATCATAGAGTTCCAATATGCACAAGGTAAGAGGTCACTGTATTATTCGTAAAATCTGAAATGCGTAGGAATCCGTACAGTGCGGCCGCCAGGTCTCGAAGCGAAAAAAAGCGCATTCCGTGCTGCGCCTTCGAAAAAACTACGGTATGTGCCGGCGAACACCGTAGTTTTTTTTAAAGGCGCAGCATGGGATACGCATTTTTTTTTCGCTTCGAGACCTGGCGGCCGCACTGTACGGATTCCTACGCATTTCAGATTTTACGAATAATAGCTAAGATGCAATGTACCTTTCCAGTGGTGATCCGAATCCTGCTAATGATCTTCGGAACTCACGCAGCTGCCAATGCAATCATTCTAGTGATAACAACTCCTCCGTACAGGAACTTTACATGCTTTTGGAGGACTAGAACTAGGTAAAGATTCAGAAGAGTAGAAGGACAAGAAGTTAATTTCAGAAGTACGTCTTCGTTTGCTCAGAAAACTTCAATCTTCGGATTATGACCTAATTTTTAACGATCGTAGCAAGATTTTATTTGAAAAGAAAGAACCGGTTCAATTTGTATTTACATATCCAACTTTTTCGATGATCAAATACACTTTTTCTCATCTCCTTGAGTTATCACAAACGAGTAGAACATCAGGAAAAGAAGGAATGTCACAGGGTACATTACCTGAAAGATTCAGGATTCTGAAGTCCAGAATCCCTAAAACTAACCTTGCAAAAAGTGTCAATTTGTCTTGCAAGTCTATGATAATACCGACTGAGAAGCATGGCTTTTGTCACCTGATATTTACTGTATCCATCCAGATTCTTCTCGATTTTCATTCTCTGTAACCCAAAAGCCATGAAGCTCCGGAACTCAAACTAACCAATCTTTTACTATTATGTTCCAGAGAAATAACCACCAATGCCTGGAGCATAGTAAGGAACACAAAAGTAGAGGTGAACCCGAACCAGATGTCGATGGCTTTGACATAGGAAACTTTGGGAAGTTCTTCTTTTGCAGAGTTGTTTTCAGCGGAAAGGGTTAGGAATACGGTTAGGGAGACGAAGATTCGGCCTGAAAGAGAAAGTAAGTGGGCTCTATTGAACAAAGTCCTACCTTCCACAAACTCTTCTGGCAACCACACTGAAATCCACGAGAACACTACACAAATCGCCGTTGGAATATAAGTGTTTGCAATATGATACCCGACTTCTCGATGCATATAAAACTTGGCTTCCAAGCAAGAATAAACCCCAGACTTCCTAACACCATTGCACGTATCCGGGTGGAGATTTCGGATGCTCAACTCGGGAATCTTGACGTTTTTCTCGATTCGAATAGCGTCGTGATAGTTGGAGAACCACTCGAATTTGACGACGTCTTGGGTGAAGCCCACTGGAAAATGGTGATAGAGGGGGCCGGGCAACATAACTTACTCGAGCTAATCTTCAACGAAACAGCTGGATTGTCATGTGGATACTTGCAAAGTACAATTGTGTCTGCAGTTGGCCGCAAGTAGACCCTCATGTCCATGAAAATTTTTCCGTCCGGGAAAATGAAAAGGTAGAAGTTGAGGTAGGTAACCTTATGGAAAGTTGAGTATTTGGAGTTGGTGAAGATTGGGTCGGGTCTCCAGATCATCTTCAGAAACGTGTAGTCATTCACTAGAATCGGTCGGGATAGATCGTGACGGAGGCGGGGGTCTATCCAAGACATTCGGACCCATGAGTCGAGGTCGTAGTCCTGAAAGTGTTATCAGTGTATCAGTTTGCCATTAGGACTTGAAATTCCTAGTCCTACACTCAACCTGAACTTGAAATAGTGACCTAGAAACCCGGCGACCTAATTGTAAACCATCATTTGCACTAGAGCGCACTTACCATAGTAGACAACTCAAAATTGCTCATCGACTGCACAGAAATGCCAACTTTCACTGTAACCGTATCCCCAACATGTAGAGTTGGTGGCTGGCGAGCATCATACTCGATCTTTCGTAAGAATGGAAGAATAGTTGATGATGGAAGAGGTCGCTGGTAATCCAGGCCGAGGTCTCGACTGAAATTATCAAAATACTAATACTTTACAGTAACCTTTGACTTCCTTACTTCATAATCTGATCCAGAGGCTTCAAGTCATGAACCATATCATGCAACTTGTCCAACTCAATATTCAAATTGCTAACATTAAACGAAAAATCGCCATATTTCTCCAAATAGTACTGTTTCGCAATCTCCTTCTCATCATTCTCACTCGAATTACACGCCGCCGGCATCACAATCATTATCGATTGATGATCATGAAACAGAAGTTGGTCAATCCCTATAGCATTTAGTTGAGCGTCTTCGTAGGTCTCCAAGACCAATTCGTTGGTTTCCGGGTCCGAATAGTTGTAAGTTTGGCAGAGGACGTCGAGGTTTATTCGGCTTCGACGGGCGGCTAGGGGTGAAGAGATTTGGAGGACACGGGGAAGGAGACGACAAACATTCTTGAACACTATCCGGATTGTCTGCAAATAAGTGCAAATGAATGTTTGAGAAGAATGTAGTTTGAAACTTGTTAGAAAAGTTTCATAAGCTTTGTGAAAACGGTCGGATTTCCGAAATGTCGTCGTTTATTTCGGCTTTCGATTGTTTGAGCGCCAAGTTCAAAATGAAGTACTTTCCATTCGAAATTTCGAATATAAAGATCGTTTTTTTCGAAATGCAGTCAATGGGTCTCACCACGAAAAGCTTCTGGCTAAATTTTGGCTGTTTTGCCGGTTTTTGTCATTTTCATTCGTTCTCGATCGTTTTTTTTTGTGTTTTTTGCTTCAAAACTAAATTCTCATATCATCGTTGCATCTGGAAACTCTCGCTCGCACTCGAAATTTCAAATTGGCGCACACGATATCTCGCAGCGAAAACTACAGTAAGATTTGCATTTTTCGGTGTTTTTGGAAATTTGTTGAGTTTTTACGTATTTTTTTGAAAGAAATATTGCATTTTCCGCGTTTTCTAACAAAAACTTTACTCGAAGACAGCGCCGTAAAACACTGAAAAATGCAAGTCTTACTGTAGTTTTCACTGCAATCTTTTTTTTGGGAAAAGTACCAAAATTGGGTGCAGAGTTCATTTTCGTGGCGAGACCCACTTTGTCTTGCCTCGGTTCTTTCTAAACTTTCAAACACAAAACCTTACCGTAAAATTGCTCAACAAATCCACCGGCACATCGTACTTCATCGCATCATACTCATTCCTAATCCAAACTTCCGCTCTTCTCACCGCCAACAAGTCAATATCAGCTGGGGATGGGTCTTGAACGGAATTCTGCGTTTTCCACCATAACTTCCATGCCATACACTGCTCATGCTGATCAGTGGCGATTCCGTAATCAACTGCTTGATAAGTTGTCACAATGTCCAGAAAATCAGAGCTGGCGAGGTGGAGGAGAGTTAGAGAAAGAAGAAGACGATGGGAAGGAGACATCGATTAATCGATGTCTTCATTTGGAATCGGAAGAAGAGATTGGAGGGCGAGAGAAGGGAAAAAAGAAGAAGTTTTGTTTGTTTCTGCTAATTAGATAGATGGACACGACCTGTCTTTGATTTGTGATTGCGCCCTTTTGGCCTGTTTTTCCCTTTAAAGGAATACTCCACCCCATATTTTCGATTTTGAGATTTTTGCATTTTCCTATTTCTTCCGCTCTCTTTTTACCAAAACCGAATTTTTTTTCGGAAAAAATTATTTTTGACCGAGAAAATCGTCTTTTTAGTTACAAAAAAACTATTTTCGAACGCGCGGGCAAATTTCTGCAATTGCAGAAATTGTCGGTGTTTGCAGAAAAAGTGTACACTTTGCGCAGGAACTGACGACATTGCGTACCGTAACCCGCCGAAAAATCGAAATTCAACACTACGACGCTCCGAAATTTCAGCGCGCTCAATTTAGCGGAATTTTTGCGGGAAACGACGGCATTCAAATTTTTCAGCGAACTGCGTGTATCTCCGCTGAAAAATGGTTTTTCTGAATAATTTCTGTCAAATCGTACTCAGGAAGAGTGAAAATACTTTTTGAAAGCAAAAAATAAAAATCGAAAAATTGGGGTGGAGTATTCCTTTAATTCACTTTTTCTTCCTCGATAATTTTTAATATCAGCTGTGTCGTCTGCCACTACGAGTGGTTTTTTCAAGTGACGCACATTTTTTTTTCTCTCACGCGTGTCGAAGTTTTTACTTATGCGTCACCAGTAGGCTGTCGGCAGCTGGCAGCAAGTTTCTTTTCCAAAAATTTTTCTTGTAAAATTGAAATTTCGTCGAAAATTTGCTTTAAATTGGCTAGATTCCGTCGAAAATGAAGCCAAATTTTTTGTTTCAACGTTTTTTTCCACCACTCATTGTTGCAAGCTCGCTCTATCGCACTCATTTTCAACGGCGCCAATTCGAAATCCCAAACTTTTCTCATTGTTTTTTTGCAACTTTTTCCGTTTTTTCGCGTTTTCCCGCATTTTTCTCGAATTCCGCGGCGTTTTTCAGTGTTCACGTCACAGTTTCCCACTTTTTCTAACTTTTCCGCACCTTTGTGGGGCAAAGCGATGAGCTCCCGAGTGTATCGAGTGCGCGCTCGAAAAAACGAAAAAACAGGGCAATCATCATCGTGCCGTGCCAAGTGTTTGTTTGGTTTTTGTGGAAGCGCTCAAGTTCTTCCCCTGGAGTCTAGAGATAATGTTCGTAAATCGTGATGCTTCCGGGGAAGTGACGAATTAAATTCCCTTTCCCTCCACCTTTCTCCTCCGCCCGTTCGCCTGCGCACTCGCGTGTTCATTAGAATAACGGTCCTTCTCCTCGGCTGCTGACCTTCCGATATCCTGTACACAACCGATTATGCCCTGCTTCTCTCCGATCGACCCGTTCTCTCACTTGGTCTCTCCGTCTGCTTCTCCTCTCTCTCTCCTCACCCATATTCTTCCCGTGCTCACCTCTCGCCCATTCCTGTACACACACACGCGACGAACGGTTATGCTGTCCGTGTCTCTTACTCTTTCCCTGTTTGTTTTTGAAATCGAAATCGAAGAGTTCTTCCAATTCGCTTCCAACTTTCCCGATAATTCCGTTCTGATTAGAGAAGCCGAAAACGAATCGATCATCGTCGGGGAGAAGTGCACTCTTTCCCACTTCAAACAATTGAAATGTGCGGGCAGAAGCCTTCTGGTTTGCTTGTCCCCGAAACAAAACAATGCTGCTCCTTGGGAAAAGAGCAAGCTCATTCTTCTCGCCCAATGAATACAGTGTCGCTTTACTCAATTTTTGCTCTTCAGAACTCTAGAATCGGCTGGTTTTAGCAGTTTTTCTGAAAATTTGAAGTTATTGTTTTTTTCTGACTTTAGTAGGTCAACATCTTCAAATTATGCAAATTCTTGCCAAAAATCAACTAGCCTGGAACCTCGGAGAGTGTCATTCAAATCGACCTAATTTTTCAAAACCAGGTGACCCACACCCATCTGTCCTTTGTGCCCACTGAACCAAAGCGTTTCCTTCCCAAATTCCTCCTTTTCCCACTGACAAGAGAGTCCAAATTGAGTTTCCGCTCTTCCTGCCGTCCCGACCAATTCTCGACTGAATAGGCCACTTTCGGAATTATTTCAAGTGGACCTCTTCCTCTTTTCGCTTCCATTCATGCACTTCTCCCATGGCTTCCCCCACGCATCAAATCACAAGGTTGCAACATTACACTGTCCGTCCCAAATTAGTGTTCTTCCCCCTGGTCATCTATCAATCTGTGGTCCAAGGTTGTGTCTGTCTGCGCCTCTGCAGTTGAGAGAGAGAACTTGGCAACGTGCCAATCACTAAAAACGGTCCTTCTTCCCATGAGAGGAAGAGAAGCCGCCGACGGTGCGGATGAGCAAACAGTTTTGGTGATAAACGAAAGGCGCAGAGAGTCGCGCGACCCGAGGGGTTATGTTGACTTTGGCTCGTCGTCGTCATCTTTCGAACCAACACATGCGTCGCGCAGGCCCCCTCTATTTTTGACGTACTATTGATATCAGTGGCGTTATCAGTTGCAATATAGAACCCTAAATGTATAGTTATAAGAGGAGCTATAAGTGTGTAGGTGATAGGAAAGGGAGGTGTGATAAGTGATAATGAAAATGGGCAAGTTGGGTGTGTTTCGTTTCGTAATTAGAAGGGCATTTTGGAAATTAGAAGCCTGATTGTACAGATTTCTAGAAATTTCGTGAAAATTTGAATAAAAAAAACCAGAAAAAAAAAATTTGTCAAAATTCCAAAAAAAAAATCAAAAATTTTATTTTTTTTTATTTTTTAATTTTTTTTTTGGAATTTTTCCAGTGTCCCAAGGCTTATAGTTCATTCTAAAACTTTGATTCTGAGTTTCCAAAATTCGCAGAAAAGCACCAGAATTTAGTAAAAACGGCCCGAGATCTCGAAATGTCATTTTGAAAAATCTGAATCCCTGACGTCTTCTGAATCAATTTTTCCTTTTCATATCTTCTTTTCTCTTTCCATTTTCCAGTTCCTTGTCTCAAATCACCCCTTATCAATTTTCAGACGCCGATTCTCAAAAATGGTCTCGACCAGCGGAGGAGGAGGCCCTCCCTCCAAGACGAACGGTATTTCGCAGGTCAGTCTTTCAAAATGCGTGCCAAAAGTTTTTCTCAGCAGAGAGCATTTGCTAAAGCATGTGAAAATCCTATTTTCAGGTGTCGCTGATCCACTCGTCGGACTCTGTCCGAGCCGTGTCAACCCAGCCGCTCTACCGTCCGGCGTCTGCAGCCAGGAAGTCTTCAACCATGACGACGACTAGTGCACCGTTCGCCCCGTCCACACTGCAACGGGTAGGTCTTTCCGCGCGGAACGAAGCGGATGCCAACGCGGAAACTCGATAAGATGCCGTTGTGTCTCTCCTTCTGCAGCTATCCGTTTGATGGATGGTTTCTGATAAGTTTTAGTTCACGGCGCCCACAAATTCCGCGCATTTTTCGTATCCGTTTTTGGAAATGGAAAAAGAAATCTGTCTCTTTTTCTTCTCACAGAGAACGCCTCCTTGGTCATATTTAAACAAATCACGGTGAATCAAAATCAGGTGATAACTGATAAACAGAAGACGTCGTCCGGGCGGTCGAATAGTTTTTGGCGACGGGTTGGAAGATCAGAAACGGATAAGATGGAATGCATCAGAGATGATAATGAGTGGAAACGGGAGAGAGAAGTAGGAACTTGTTGTGTTGACTTGGTTTTTGAGTCGTTCATCGTCGTTTTTCTCTCTTTTTGTTTCCGATTTCCTTCTGGCGCCCGAAGTTGTTAGAACAACAAGGAGGAGGTCAGAAGGTCAAGTGAGTGTTTTTTAGGTTGTAAGAATCAGGTCTTAAATTCAAAAAGTCTGATTTTTCGTTTAAAAATCGGAAAATTGACCTGAAGAATGCGGGAATTTTGAGTTTTAGGCCAGATTCCGTTCCCAGCAGAACAAATTTTTCTTCAAAGTTTCATGATCTTCCAATTTCCATTATCCTTCTAATTTTTCACTACGTTTCTCGTAAAAACGTAAAAGCTTTTCTTCTGCCATCATTACCCTCCTGCCTCCAATCACATAGTGCTCTCGGCCATCCCGATTTCAAAGCGACCGACCCTGCCAATTGGCGTTCTATCCGATCTTCTTCTTCTTCTCGAAATTGAAACTTCTCGACATTCCCCCCAACTGACCTTTGCAACCCGGGGCACGCAGACGACGAGACGGTCGGAAAGGCGTACGCGCGCCGATTAACCTCGATTTATCATTCAAGCTTTCGGGATCTCCGCCCTTCCTCCGCCGACCGATCCGCCGACCACTTGTCTCTCTTTTTCTCGCGTTTTTCTTATACCCTTCGTACCTGGGGGGGAGGCCCCCTTGTTTGATCAAAAGGGCACACTGGTAGAACTAGACAAGAGACAACTAATTAATCTCCCGTCGATTAAATGTTGCTTCTGCTTCCCTCCGCTTACTTTCCCTCCTCCTCCTTTTCCTCGCTTCCAAATCGTCATCATCAACACGATGATCGTCTTCGTCGTCTTTGCGACGCGCGTATTACAACTAAATTAATTGCGCAATCGTGTGAGTGAACACATGTGTGTGTGAGTATTCTCTTCCTCCAGCCGCTTGCTTCTTCTTCTTCGTCTAATGCGCCGCTTCCCAGTCTCGTAGTTGCATAATAGCGCCTCCTAAACTTGTTGTGTAATCGAGAATCATTATGCATAACGATAACTGTACTACAATAGATCGTAAATCTTTTTGCTGATTCTTTTGCCGACGATGAAGCTTTCAGACATAACCAGTATCAGTAGATTATCAGTTATTCATTTGCCAGGCGAATGCGCTCTATCGCACTTTAGATTTTCGTAGTCCAGTAGAGCGCACCTGCTCTGGGCCTCAAATGTTCTTTTTATACGAACTCTTCCGGTGACCGGTCAGCTGTTCTTCGCCGAAAAGCCAAAAAACAGCCGTGTTCCCTTCGCTGTTTTTTGTTTGGTTGTTCTCGTTTCCGGTGGTCCAATTTTCCCTTCTCCAAGCCATCAGAATCCACGTGACGTGAGATTCTGGGTCGTTTCCGCCAAATAGTAAGACGTATAAAAGTTTGAAATGTATCCGATTCCATCGGCTTATATCTTTCCGCCGCCACAAGTTTAGTGGCAGTATTCAATGACTTTTCGCCACAAGTTCTACTTCTATTTCGATTTCTATTACTATTTATCTGCTTCAGAATCAGAAGAAGCAATGGGTAACTAGTTGGTTGGCGTCTTCTGAATCCCTTCTTTCCATGATTCCAATCGCAATTCTCCCCCGAAAGTCGAAATTCGTTCGCGAACCTATAAGCCCATATATCATGTCCTTTTGCCGCCTTGACAATACTATCAATCCGGAGAGAAAAGATGTCGTTGGTCGAGGCCAGCCAGCCAGCCAGCCAGCACACGACGATTTTACGACATGTTTCACTTTCGGGATTTCAAACAGAACGCCTCGATTCCACAGTGTGTTGTCTTCTCTCGGGGTGCCTTCCACACCCACTTTGCTTGATCGGACTTGTTCCGAAAGGCTTCCCGCAGAGTTTTTGCTGCTTTTTGTGAAGCGACGATGGAGACGAAGCTTTCTTCGCCTTTTCCCCTGTTACATCCAATCGAGATGATTCAGAACTTTTAGACTAGAAGTGACGAATCTTCACGTTTTATACTTTATACCTTGACCTAGTAGTAAAGTATGCAATAAGACGATTATATGCAAAGGGCCCCCTTAATAATTGGGCGCCTGTCATCACGGTGGTCAGTCTCGGTCAGAGATTTTCATTTTTAATCCATTTGAAATCCGATCCCCCTCTCAAGGTTTCACATAGTTGATCTAGCTGCTCCTCTGCTTGCCTTGCCATCTTGATCCGGTGATCCCTCCCAAAGATCCACAGTTTTTCTCACAATCAGTTTCTCAAGTGCCATCCGCCTCTTTGTTGTGTTTTTTCCTCTGTTTTGATTGGCGCCGAGCCGTGTGCGGCAATCTTCCGCTCGCGGCGCGGCGCGGACGATATTTGTGCGTTCCGCGCCGCCTGTTTTTTTCTCTTCCGCGAGTTGCCATCCGCGGCGCTGCGCGGCAGGTTGCGTCGAAACTCGGCGGCACGTTGGCACCGGCTCACGATTATTGATTGATTTTTAGAGGATTTTTCGAAAATTGTACATTTCTAGATAGATCTTGAAGTGTGTAGGAGCTTTGAGCAAACCCTCGTGAGTTTAGCTGAAAATGCTGAATTTTCAGATCAAATTTCAAATTTATGAGTGTTTGACACTACTTTTTGGCCTAATGTTGGTCTTAGAACTTTCCCGTCTTTAAATGGTATTTACTTACTACTCTCTTCTTTCCAAAACTCGTTGTTCTTCATAATCCTGCGCCACTTGGTAACGTAATGGCCCATGTCCCGAGACATCACAAAAAAAGCCGAAGAAAACGAGGGAAGGTCTTTTCCGTTTATCGTTTCGCGCAATCTTTTTGACTCCTTCCGTCCCTCGGCTGCCTTCCTTTTTTAGGCGGCTCGACCCCGATTCTTCGTCTCGGAAGATTCGGTCATCCGCCACTTTTCTCGATTGATTCAAGTTGTTGTCCGTGCCATGGGGGATTTTGGTGGTTTTGAACTAATTTGATTAGATCTATAATCAAACACTTGCCTTTTCCGTCTTCCAATCCTCTCTCACCCACACACACTGTTCGTAAACCTGTTGCTTTTGCTTTGCTATTGGCTGCTGATGCTTTTGCATCGTTTTGCGCCAGTCCGCAAACGATAGGATAGATATATGCGCATGTGGTGGTGGGAGAAGTTAGAGGGAGGAGGAAATCATAAAACTAGGGGTGCCTTTGGCCCATTCGGTTACGCAAGACACGCTAAGACCTCTGGAGGTGATGAAGCGTGGCGAAGAATACGAAGAACTGTCCTAGTTTGAATTCCTCTCCCTCCTCTTCATTTGACCACTTTTGAACTGGTCAAGTACACAAACTGTTTTGTTGCCCGGGGGTTTTAATTTTTGAATTTTTGACCCAAAAAGTGAAATTATCAGCGAATTTGACAGTTAGCAGGTCAAATATGTGATTACGTAAACTTTTATGTGAAAAACTAGGTCGCAACTTTTCACGTGAACTTTCCGCTGGATTTTGTGACATTTTGACCTGAAACTCTGAAACTCTTGAAACCTCCGTAAATACTAACCGGAAATTCTAAATTGACAAATGGGTCAGAACCCTCTTTTCACGTGAATTTCGGATTTCGGACGTTTTGGAAGTTTCGAAACTTCCCCAAAACGGTCGAAAAGTAAATTGGTCTCGTGTCCTTCTAACAATTTGTCGTTGTCTTCCTCTCCTGACGTAACAACACACATATAACGGAGACCGAAAAAAATGAAGGCACTTAAACCTGAAAACAGGACGAATTTATGAGACGTGTGAGTAGTGATCGTAAAAAGTTCACTTTCTCCTTCTCCCATTATCATTATATCATCCCCAGAAACGTTTATTTTTTATCACAAGATCTCTCTCTCTCTCAATTTCCATCTCGAGACACTTATTTAGCTGTTTTCATTTTCTCGGAGAGAGAACTTTTGGCTCCGCCCCATTTTTTTTCAAAAAGTTTGCCTCTTCTCATCATGATGACCGCGCTTTCGAAACGTCTCTTACTTGTCAATCAGCGATGGTGACATATCACTCACGGGGATTTTTCACACGTATCGATCGGGGTCCTCTTCCTAGAAGAAGATGAAGTTATAGTTTTCTTCGGAAATGTCGTACACATGATTTATTGGCACTGAAAACAAAGTCGAACAGAACAGCTGCACTTGATTGCTTAGTAGCCTTGCGTGCTTCCGTCCATCCATCTCTTCTTCTTCTTCTTTCGAATTCTCATATCATTGGAATGCGTGTCCTCTTCCTTCCTTCCGCTACTGCTAGCTAACTGACCTTCTGATATCATTTTATCATTTTATCAGTCTTCGCGGCCTTCGTTCCAGTCTCCCCTCGATGAATCAACCCGCAAATTCACATTTCCATTACATTTCGTCTTGCAGATGTCGAAACCGCCAGTTCGGGTGGTCGCTCAACCACCGCCTCCCCAACAGCAGTACCACCACCAGCAGAACCATCAGATGATGTACTCGGCTCCCGCCAGGAACCACGTCATTCCGACGATGCAGGTGCAGCCGACGATGGCGGCGCAGATCAAACGCAACCAGCCAGTCAACGCCGGGTTTCAGATGTGAGTTTTTTGGGGAGCCTTGGGTCTCGAAGAGAAAATGAAGGAGAGTGTCAAACAGCTGTGTTTGGCTTGAGCATTTCAAGCGAAAAAAAAAGAAGAGGGCATGTGTTGAGCATGATCGCTTTGCCTTTCGCTGCGAGACCCTCCACCTTCCATTTGACCCAAATTCTCATTTTCCCCTCTTCCAGGCATTCTGAAACATCCGCCGACTATTCCGCGAAACCGCAATCCGTCGAAATGGTCCAACGAGTCCGTGCCGTCCGCCGTCAAGTCGCCGACGAAGAAACCGAACTCCGTCGGCTCCGCGAGCTCGAACACGAGACGACACAGCTGCGGGACAAGAACCAGGGACGCGAGAAGGACCTCGCCTCGCAGGGCCTGACGCTCAATGAGGCGCAGCTGGAGTTGAGGAACGCGTCAAGAAGGGCACAGTCGTTGAACCGACATGTAAGTGCAGCCCTGTGAAATGACCCATGAACCCATTTGTTTCAGCTGGAAGAGATGTATCGTCGACGACAAAGTGCTGCGGCAGCGGCACTCGTCGAGCAGCGAAAGATGCAGCAACACCAGGTGCAGCAGGCTCGGGCTCAAGCTGAAATCGTTCGGCCGAGAGCATCCGTCGAACCGTTCCAGGTGGTCCAGCAGCAGGTTCAGAAGGAGGAGGAGTTTGGAGAGAAGAAGGTCGAGATGGATAGGTGAGTAGTTGCTGAAGAGAATAAGTTAAAGGAGTTATATGGTTTCTTTGAAACCCAATAACAGCGAACAGAACCAGTTCTGATAGGGTAGACTTGCGCGCCGAATGTACTTGTCGAAATGTGAAATGTTTTGAAACCGGTCGAATTTCGAATAGATGGAGAGAGACACCCAGTGACCATATCTTATCAAGTCGAATAGACGGTCGCGAATGAATTATTGTTGTTTATACGATTCGTCTGGGTAGAAGAGACTTGGAGATCAAGGTTCTATGATTACAGCAGCTACGATTCGATTGATGGTCTTGGAGCGAAGATCCCCGCGGAGCCAGCCTACCTGGCGCCGAGCAAGGAGAGCCCATCGCCGCCGAAGGACCCCCATCCGAGCAGTCCACCAACGTCTTCATCGCAAAAGGCGCCAAGCCTTATCACCTTTGCTCCGCCCACTTTTGAGCAGAAGATTAATCAGTCGACGATGGTAAGATCTCCAAATTCAGGGACAAGGGTTACTTATGTCATTTCAGAGCCGAGATTCTCCATCTGTCGAGCGACCAACATCCTTCGGAGACAGCCTCGATGAATCGAGACTTCGAAGTGGAAAAACCGACCTTGTCTCTCTTCGTTCCGACTCTCTGAAAGCCACGAAACGCAGATCCTGGGCGGCTTCGGAAGGCACGTCAATGTCGGAAGCCGAGATGATCCATCGCCTTCTCGACGAGCAGCGCCGCGGCCGGAATCACTTCATTCCACAGCTCCCAACCCCTCAGGAAGAACCCGTCGCTGAGCCATCGGAGACGGTCGATGAGGCAAATATTCTGGAGTCGACGACAAAACAGGACCGATTGGAATTGCCGGTTGAGCAGATGCCATTGGGAAGTGACACGACGACGGAGGAAGATGCCAGCTCGTGTTCCACTAGATCCGATGATGGACAGAACATCGAGATGGAAGTGGCGCCGGAACGAAGAACTGTGAAGGGGATCTTGAGACGGCCCAATGAGAAGATGAACAAGGGACGGATAGAGTTCGACCCGCTGGCACTTCTCCTCGACGCTGCTCTTGAAGGAGAGCTGGATCTGGTGAGAAGCAGTGCGGCGAAGCTTTCGGACGTCTCGCAGGCCAACGACGAGGGGATCACCGCCCTTCACAATGCCATCTGTGCTGGCCACTACGAGATTGTTCGGTTCCTTATCGAACATGACGCCGACGTCAACGCACAGGATTCTGATGGCTGGACGCCACTTCACTGCGCCGCTTCCTGCAACAACCTCCCGATGGTCAGGCAGTTGGTCGAAGGCGGAGGATGTGTTCTGGCTTCGACGCTTTCCGACATGGAGACTCCAGTTGAGAAGTGCGAAGAGGACGAGGATGGCTATGACGGATGCTTGAAGTACCTCCTGGCCGCCCATAACTCTACTGGAACCATCAACACTGGAAAGGTGTACGCGGCGTATGGATACGAGGCAGAGTACGAGGATGAGCTGAGTTTCGAGGCTGGTGATGAGTTGACGGTTCTCGGGAAGGACTCGGTGGACAAGCACTGGTGGACGTGTCGGAAGGCGAATGGCGAGAAGGGACAGGTGCCGAGGACCTACTTGGCGTTGTATCCGGCGTTGAAGTACAGGAAGAAGTGAGTTTTAGGGGAATTGAGAAAACCTGAACTGGTGGCTGAATTGACACGGATATCAAGCTAGACTTGATTCCTAATGACCTACTTTACGGGAAAGTCTTTACCTAACTTCTCTTTCTTTCCAGCCTCGGATTCATGATGTTCGATCTTCCGCTGGAGTCCAACAACAACAACGAGTAACCCCCTGCTCCACCATCACAATTCCATAGCTGTTCCGGGTATCTCCATAGCTCCTAGATACCTCTAGTTCCGGAGCCCTCTTCCCACATCTCCGCTTGCCCTCTTCTCAATGTCTGCGTCTTTCTGTACCATGTACTCTCTCTCTCTCGCTCGATCGGTGACCATTTCCCCCTGTTCTAGTGCCTTTCTCGTACTTTTTCTTTTATCTTGTGTCTCTCTTTTGCTCATGTATTAT
Source organism: Caenorhabditis becei (assembly GCA_900536315.3). Classification (NCBI taxonomy): domain Eukaryota; kingdom Metazoa; phylum Nematoda; class Chromadorea; order Rhabditida; family Rhabditidae; genus Caenorhabditis; species Caenorhabditis becei. The sequence continues at coordinate 510,783 of LR539394.1, forward strand.
ATTGTTCAACACACACACAAACACCTACTCACTCTTATCTATGCCTCTATTATAAACTTGCTATGATCTACTTCCCCCACACTCGAATGCTCGTTGATTGAGCTCATTTCCAAGGGTTCTCACGTAGTCGTCCGCTCGGAGCACCGAGCTCAGCTCTCCGACTTTTCTCTGTTTTTCACTCTGGATATTATGGATAACAAAAGTAATATGTGGCGGGAGAGACGGATAATACCCTTCAAGTATGTATAATTCAGAAGACTCCTCTCGCCTTCTGATTCTTCTTCATTTTTTCCATTCTCATTCTATTTTCGAAATGTCCACGAGGAAGCACTTGTACTCCTTGCGGATCTTCACTTTTTGGAAAATTTTACATATTTTTTTATTTTCCCCCTCTCTTTTTTGATGGCTTCCTTCATCGAATTACCTTCCGAACAGCTGGAGGATTATGATGTTCGGTGGTGGTTTCCGGGGGAAGAATGGGATTCGAAATCTTTAGTAAGAAGCCTTTTAGCAAAAGGGTTTCGTTTTTGTCTGACTAGTTATGATGATTTTGGAAATTTTTGAGGGGGGAAATGTCAACAGATCTTTGTTTTGGGAGGAGGAAGTTCTCGGAAACGGGAATGATTTTTTAAATTTCAAGATTTTTGAATTTCCCGCAAAAGCGATTTTAGCCTGAAATGATGTGTTTTTCTTTGTAAGAAAAGCTAGGATTTCAAATTTCGCGCCAAACCAAATTTTTAGCATCTACAGTTCAACTTTAATCTGATTGAAATTTTCGATATGATGTTCTTCGAACAAAATAGTTGAGATCTGATCAGATTTTTGATTTGTTACAGTTGGAAGTGATTACAAGTGAGCCAACCAGCGACATTCACAAGAGGTTTTCCGTTTTGTTGGGTCGTTATGAATTTGATGACTAGAAGGGATTAGTGGTTGTGATCATGAAATCTCCGGCGGGATTATGTCCTACAATTTTTGGATGATAAAGCACGGGGAATCATATGAATGTTTCCGTTTTTCAATAGTCGCGAGTGGAAGTTATATGTGATCTGTTGGTTTCACTGGGTCCAAAACGGATTACATTTCTGACTAGGGAACGGTACTGACTTTGAGAAAAAAAATTATATAAAGTGAAAGAGGTCCTTTGGTCAGTACAAATCTACTTTCAAAATCTGCTTACGAGAACATTTATGTGGGTCAATTACCAATTCGAAAGCTCAAATTCGCAGTGAAAATGACTTGAAAACGGTTTTCTACTGTTGTCTGGATTTGAACATTATCAGTGGAAAGTCACTGATCGAGTTCCTAAATCATAGTTTGACCAAGTCTTGAAGTTCCAAAGAGGTCCATCCGACTGAGAGTTGACAGCTTCTTAGGACCAAATCTACGTCATCTATAGTAACTTCTTTGTGTTCATCATCTCGCTTATATAAAATTTCATTATCGAATGCCCAAAACTCTCTTGGAACGAAATCTTCTTGGAAGATGGTTGCCATTCTCCCAAAAAAGCCAATTCTCTGAAATCACTAGACCCAAAGCTTTTCCTGATGTTACAAATAATCTGTAATCATCCCTTATCAGCAAATTATCCCTACTTTTCTGGAAAATCTGGTCTTTTCTGTGTTTTCGGGCCTATTTTGGCCTAGAGTCTTTCTCAAAACTCCTGACATCTTCTATTTCCATCCGGAACAAGGAACTGACCTCAACCATCATCGCATCATCATCTCCCTTTCAAGTGTCCTGACTGCAAGGCGATGAGCACAAATCATGTTGTTTCGAAGCGTGCCTCCTCCTCCCATCCGTTTATAGTGCCCCATGCGACACCATCAAATTGCGTTTATTCACAAGAGCCGCTTCCCCTCTTTCCCTTCTCGTTTTCGCTTTTTGTCTGTGTTTTGACTGGGCTCTGACACATTCTTTGTCTCCCTGACAACCGAAATTCGGAAGAAGGGGCGGAGTCTTGAATTTATAGAATTCATGTTGAGCTTCTCAGTGAAAGCCTTGCTCGGATAACACATCCCCCTTATTTCTTATTTTTCGCCAGCCGCCCCAACTATGACTTCAACGTCGAACGGAACCCTTAATTCGTGTAAGACAACGTGCTTTTTTTGAATTTCCGGTTGGATTGAGCAGTTACGCAGTTGGATTAAAACGAATTAGATGAACTTTCAGATCATATTTACTTTATGTTTTTCATGACGCTTTTCCGATGATTTGGAGTGTATTTCAGTCCGTTTCGCTTGGATTATTTCGATGATGAAAAGAAAAAGAAAATAGTGCTCGTTTTGGAAGTGTGCTCTAGCGTTTTGAATAGGATGACGTGACTCTTTGAGCAAAATTGCAAAATTAGGTCACTCAGAAAATTCAGAAACTTCTGGGAAAGCTCCAGAAGTCGTCCAGGGCGTATGAAGCTGATTTAGCGGTTTTTGCGTTTTTTCGCCGATTTTCACGAATTTATTCAAAATTGCCAGGTTTTTGGCTATTTTTAAGGAGATTTGGCTAAAAACAGACAATTCTGATCAATTTTGGCAAAAATCCAGAAAAATTTTTTTTTTGAAAATTTTCAAAAAAAAAAGTTTTTTTCCACATTTGAAAATTAGGTCAAAATTCAACTTTCTGAAGTTCCAGAAGCCTTCTAGATCTCTTCTCCGTATCCCATTTGACTGCCTAGCGACTCAATCCTCCCCTGATTCAAAATCTCCTTATCTTGTTTGCCAGTCCGTGATATCCTAGCCTAGAACTTGTTGCCATGTTTGTTAGCCTCCAGAAATAGAAGTAGCTGTCGAAGCATGAATGATTGTTTTTTGTCACAAGGAAATCTCTGGAAAGCGTGAGAACCTCCTCTTCCAGCTCTAACCACCAGACATCGTGCTCACTACTCGGACCTCATTCACTCGCCGCACATTTTCCGAGTTGCCGATACTGACGAATCGCGGATGGAGAAGCTGACGGAGATTGTGTTGAGTGGTGGTGGGAAGCCGGACGAGATGTTGGATGAGGAGAGCGGAAAACTGTGAGTTGAAAAGGTTTTTTGGAATAAAGAAGGTCAGAAAACTATCAGCTGATTAGTTTTACAGTGGACCGCTTTTCAATTCCTCCAGTTGTTCACGAGATATATTATTGCCGTCCCCTCACTTGGTGGGTCTCGCCACGAAAATGGTTTCCAGCTGAATACCGGCTTCTAGACAAGGTTTCGACACTTTTCCTGGCGAAAATGAGTGACATTAGTCATTTCCAGCCAAATTCCTGCAGTTTCCACCGATTTTTAGTGAAAATGAGGTGTTTTTGGTAAAAAGCGGCAAAATACACAAAAGTGCATATTTTTGTACTGAAAATTGGTGGAAACTGCTGGAATTTGGTTGGAAATGATAGAAGACATGCCTTTGTACTCATTTTCATCAGAAAAAGCCAAAAAAGCTTGCTCGGAAGCCGTATTAGAGCCAGAAATCATTTTCGTGGCAAGACCCACCAGGCGACTCGCCGCGGAACGGCAACAATATTGATCGATTTTTCCTGGCTTTCTTATCAAAGATATCAAAAAGTGATCAACTGACCAAATAATCTAAATCAAATTTTCCATTTCCAAAATTTTTTATCTTGTAGGGATTGGGTCTTGGCCGGAATCATTTGCGTCATTTGCGTGGCTTTTCTGATAATCGCTGTCAATATTTGCTATAACTACTCGAAGAAGTTCCCGGAAGCCGCTGGGAAGGTATGACTCGGGAAGTGATAAACTGATAAGAAGGATGTTTAGGATCACGAGACAATCGATAACTTCAACAGAAGAGCGATTTCGACGAAGGGAACACGGGGACATGTGAGATATTCGGTTGCTTGAGGGACGGAAAAGTTTGTGTTTGTTTTTTTGCGGACTTCAACTTCAATTGTACAGTAAATGAATGCATTTATCAATTTTTTCCAAGCTTGAATGATAGAAAATGTTAAACTGATAAGTTTATCAGTTGACCGCTTTTCAATAGCTTCATTCGTTCTTGAGATATCGGTCGAATGACGAAAAGCGATGTGCTGATCAGTTATCGATTTTTCCTTGGATTTCTGTGGGAGATATCAAAAAGTTGTCAACAGAGCAAATAAACTAGAGCCATTTTCCAACTTCTAAAAATTTTTTTCGAAAATTCAAAAAATGTTTCAAGTCCCATTTTCGCCGCTTCAAGTACACTCTAGTCACCACACCCTGGACAACAAGAGTTCAAGTGCTGATAACGCCTGATTATTTATCATCATTGATTGAATCACATAATATATTAGCAAAACATGTCATTAAATTCGTCAAAAAAGTGTTACCCGGAAACAGTGACAAAGTGAATAAGAAGTGATCGGAGAGAATTATCATCACACTTTGTGATTATTGTTAGTGATAGAGAGACTGTTCTTCTTGTCGATGATTTGCAACGGAGTCATTCGTCTCCAGAAGACCAACGTGGAAAGAGCACCGAGAATGAGCAGGGAGAGCATCTCGACACTGACCCATGTGTAACCCGAAGAGTTGAAGAAGAAGCTGAAGTGATAAGGTGATAAGACTCTTTGAGAAGATTCTGAATCTCACGTTGTGACAAGCGGTGCCAGACACCTTCCGACACTTCCGAATAACGCGAAGATCCCCTGCATGGTGCCTTGCTGACGGGGTCCCAAGACTTCTGAGAACAAGGTGCCGATGGAATTGCCGATGTAGGGGAAGGCGATTCCGAAGCAGAGAACGTACACGAGAATGTAGGCGATGAACGGGATTCTGAAACAGAAAACAGGTTGTTATTGGGATCTGCAACACGGATCTCACTTTGGAACATACTGACACCAGTCGTAAGTGCACGCGCCGTCGGTTACTGAAAATGGGAACGAATTTGAACGGAAGTTTAAGGGACTTACCGTTTGGGTTATAGAGAAGGTTCTCGGCGTAGAATGGCCAGGGGAGGAGGGTGATGTAGTAGACGGAGAAGACGACGCAGCCGAACAGGATTTGGATGCGTTTGTCGCTGAAAATTGGGGATTCAGGGGGAAGTTTCAAGACTAGAGAAGCTTTCAGAAGGCGTGGGGAACTTCTGAAGATTCAGAATCCTATGGATAAGCTCCAGAATCGTAATCTCAACATGAAGCCTCAGAATCACAATCTGGAGCTTGAAAATACTAATTTGAACCTTCAGAATCATTATGTAAAGCTTCAGAATCTTTTGCTCAAGCTTTTTGGCTCTGAAGCTCCAGAATCTCATACCGAAACTACGGGGCTTTAAAGCGAGCTTCAAGAATCCTACGGCTAAGCTTCAGATTCGTATTCTCAACTTGAAGCTCCAGAATTCTATCCTGAAGCTTCAGAATCACAATCTGGAGCTTAAAAATTCTACTTTCAACCTTCAGAATCCTTATGCACAGCTTCAGAATCTCTTGCTCAAGCTTTTTGGCTCTGAAGCTTCAGAATCTTACACTGGCTTTTCAGAAGTCCCGGTTTTTCAGTTTTTTTTGAAGCTGGAGTTTTATTAGCTTTATCAGCCTTATCAGTCAGCTTTCCTACTTCCCGATACAACTCACATCTTCCCAATCCTTGTGAATCCGATGATCAGATACTGTGACACTGACAGTGCACATGACGCCGTCTCAATGTATCCTCCATAAACAATCGCTTCATGAGATGTCCAATTGTACATTGCAATCGTAAAAACCGAACACAACGACTCGATATTCACAGCGATTGTCTGGATGACGAACCACAAATAGATGCATACCACTGCTGCCCAGCGATCGAAATTCGGAATGACGACATCGGAATCGACGTTTTTCTCGTCAATGACTCCGGCATAGTCTTCCACGAAATAGAAGAAGATCATGACTGCCATGACGATCATCACGATGGACATGACGAATGCCGGCGAGGTGTAGGCGTCGAGGTCAATGACATTGAAGATGCGGACTCCGTCTCCGATGAATGCGAAGGCTGTCTGGAGGATGGGTCCTGTGAGCATTCCAGTGACTTGAGCCCCGGTGGCCAGGGATACTGCAGTGTTCCTGTCTTCCAGGGTGGAACAGGCGGAGACGTATGCTCGGAGAGCCGAGAGATTGCCGGCTCCGAAGCCAATGAGGACTCGGGAGATGAGCATGAGCCATTGAGCCTCCCAGTTGATGACGGGCAGGAATCCGTAGAGAATGTTTCCTAAACAGTCATGTGATATTTCAATGTTCAATTCCAACCATTCCAACCTAAACAACAAAAAACAAGACCGGTAGCCACGGGAACTTTGAATGACTCGGTCTTCTGTGTCCATGTGCCAAAGATCGGTGATCCGACGGCCTGACCGATGCTGAAGCTCGCCAGGATGATCCCAAAGAACGGGAGTTCAGCGGAAGGGTCTAACTGTAAGGGGAGTGATAAGGTGATAAGTGATAAGAGCTTACTTTGAGGAGGTAGGGCCACATTGAAGTGAAGTATAGGGAGCCTTGAAGGCCGCAAAAGTATTGGATGAGGTTGGCGAACCATAGTGAGGTCCAGTTGGTTTTTCGAACGTCTAGGTTGGTGCTGGAATAAGGGAAAAAAGGAATGGAAATAATTGTAGTGGGAGAAGCCTGGAAAAAGCCTAAAAAGCCCAAATGAGACTGAAAAAGTTTAAAAATCGGGCAAGATTCGTTCAAAATCGGCGAAAATTGACATTTTAGGTTTGCTATGAAACTGGCTTGGAATCTTGAAAAAAGACTAGACTAGGTCTGAAAAGCCTAATTCAGAGCTGAAGAAGCCTGAAATGGGCTTGAATTGGGCCTAGATCAGCCTAATGACACTTGGAAAAAGCCTGAATCTGGCTAGGAAATGCTTCAAATCGAGGCAAGAAAAAAGTAGATTCAAGCCTAGGAAAACATAAATCAGGCTTGAATAAGCCTAATTCAAGCCTGATTCAAGCCTAACTCCGGCCCGAAAAGCCCAAAAACCAACTCACTGTGAACTCGAAACCGTATACGACTTCAACGATCCAGTGTCAAATTCAGCTGATGGGTGCATGTCTCTGCGTCTCCAAAACCATTCAACTTATGACAGAAAAAAGGTTAATTGTAATTGCACAACCTGAACTATTTATGATTGAATTGAAGAATTGATAAGAGAAGGGGTTGGAGGTGCACATTGGATTAACGGCAATCAGTGATAAGAGATTGGAGGAAAAAAGAAGAAACGATGAGAATGAAAAGTGATGATGATTCGGATGGAGTTGTTCTTTTTATATAGGAAAAAGGGTTTTTTGTAGAAGAGGAGGAGTACAAGTACAAGTGTAAGAGAAGTGCAAAAACAAAAGTAGTAAAAGGATTATAGGGAAGAACAAAATGGTCGGGGAGGAGGAAAAGGACGATTTGGAAAAAAAGGGGATAACTGGAGGTCATTTCGAGGTATTGCAACCGGCGGTAAACAGTCACAGGGTCACTTTGAGCAAATAAACAGTTTGGAAATGGGATGCTGGAAAACATTCGTACAGGTCGAATGATAAACATTGTACAGCCCTTTGATCGGAAGAGAAGGTGTTTGTCGTTCCAGTCAGTCATTTACTTTGTTTTGAAATGGAGATGTCTGTCTTTTTAAATGACGACTAGACTAGTTACAGGTAAATGGAGATGGGGGCGGGACGAGGGGACTATGTTTCATTTTGAACTGGATCTTTTTTATTGAAGTTATCAGCAGGAGGACCCGGTCAAAGAACTTTACAGATCTGGACAAAGATCAGTCGGTCATGGGAAGAATGGGCTGACCATTTGGAAAGATAGGGTTACCAGGATTTGGTGTTTCCATGGGTCGGATTTCAGGGACGGATTCTAGAAAGCGAATGATTGGTAGAAAAAATTTTTTTTTCTAGAAACCACTGGGTTTTTAACAGAAAAAAAGTACGGAATTTCATAAAAATTCGGGAAAAATATCAAGAAAAACCGGGATTTTTTGAAAAATTTTCAAGTTTTAACGAAAAATGTTAGGAATTTGTCAAAATTTCTCAAAAAAAAATTTTTGGAAAAAATTGAAAAAAATTTTTTTTTGCTAGATTTTTCAAGAAAAAAGTACGGAATTTCATAAAAATTCGGGAAAAAATAGCAGGAAAACTGGGTTTTCATAAAAAAGTCTCAAGTTGTGAGGGAAAAGGTTGAGAATTATTCAAACATTTTAAATAGCAGGAAAACTGGGTTTTCATAAAAAAGTCTCAAGTTGTGAGGGAAAAGGTTGAGAATTATTCAAACATTTTCAGAAAATGTTTTTCTGTTTTTCCGCAAATTTCTTTTGGAAATGGCTAGATATTCAATGAAAAGTAACCTAATTTCAAAAAAAAAAAACGGAAAAAATCGAAAAATTTTCAAAAATTTTCCAAAAATTTTCCCCCATTTTTTCCTCAAAAATTTATGAAAAAAATCTCTGAAAAACACCTCAAAAAGCCGCTAAAAACCCTCAAAAATAGCCATTTTTCAATGCGATTCAGTTATTTTCAAGGACACCGTAACGTCTTCTGAATCTCTTCTGAATCCTGAAATCTACCTTTGTTTTTTCAAATCCAAATTTCTTTTTTTTGGAAATTTAAAATGAAACTATTTTTTTATTCTACCAAAAAACCAAAAAACCATAGATTTTCACAGAAAAAAAAATGAAAATTTTCAAGGAGAAAAATGAGAAAAAAGGGAAAATTTGAAGTTGGTCATTGTGGGAAAAGTAGAATTTCAGGGTGAGAAAAAATGAAAAAAACGGGGGAAAACTGGGAAAAGGACATGAGAAAGGCATTCAATGTTGGTTGTTTTTGTCTTGGTGCTGCTGCAAAGTCGGAGCAATATCGAAGAGATGTTTGGGATGGAACCACAGACAGCGCATCGTCGTCTGCATCTCACTAATTGCCACGCTATACTCGTCGACGGCCGCCGGCCCTCGGTTGCCGTTGCTACAAAAAGTTTGTCATCATCATCATCATCAGCAGCTGGGATTATAACTGAGTCTTTGGTTTTTGAGTTGAACCGTTACGTACCGAGATTCAACGTCATCTGATGTTCGTTCAGTGATCTGTTTTGACGTGGATATGGGGAAATTCTGATTCTTCATCTGATTCTTCATCTGATTCTGATTCTGATTTGAATTCGAATTCTGCCCAGAAGCCATCAAAGTTTTGGACGTCTTCAGACTCTGACTCTTCCGACCATTGTTGTTGACTCGATCTCTCATTCGACTGTTTTTTAGCTCGGTCTGCAAGGAAAGAAGGGATTCTGAATCCTATCACAGTGCCCATACCATTCTCAACTTGATCAAGTCACTCTTTGCCAACTGCATCTCAAACCACTCATCATCATCCTCATCCTCCTCGAGATGATGTCGGAACGTGTTCAACTTGGGGATTCGGAAGCGACGGAGGTAGGGCGACGCGCAGTGTCCACCTGGACAATCCGGTTTTTGCGTTATAGTAAAAGTGATAACTATTTGATCCCAGATCAGTCACATGTTGTTATTTGATATAGGAAAGTCCAATGGGAGACAAAAACAGAGAAGTGGGAAAAAATAGAAAAGGGCTGAAAGATTGGGGAAAAACAACTGGGGGATTATGTAAATGAGGTGGGAGTTTTTAACTTTTCGAAAAATAAAAATAATTTTAAAAATAGAACTGAATTGAAAGTGAGAAAATTCAGGTCAATTGGGGCCAAATTTAGATGAGTTTGGGCGAAAATGAAGCTGATTTATGCCAAAAAAAGGTACCGTAAAACCTCTATTAGAAGGGCACCCAATAGTTTGTCTTTGAGCTTCACTATCTCAAAAACTAGAAGAGTTATCAAAAAGTTGTCAACTGCAAAGTTGTAGACGAAGATGAGAACTACAACTTTGCAGTTGACAACTTTTTGATAACTCTCGTAGTTTTTGAGATAGTAAAGCTCAAAGTCAAACTTTTGGGTGCCCTTCTAATAGAGGTTTTACGGAATGTTTAGGTCAAACTTAGGCAATGTTTAGGGCAAGATTAGGTAGGATTCAGATCTTATTTAGGCCAAATTTAGGTGGGGGCTTGTCAAATTTAGGCTTGTTCTGGACCAATTTAGGCTAACTCAAGTAAAATATAGCTTAGCCTAGTTCAGGTCAAATGGGTCAAGTTTGAGGTCAACCTCAGATTGTTTATGTAGGCCAAACTCAAGTTTAGTTAAAGCTATGATAAAATTCAGGTCAGGTTAAACCAATTTTAAGCCAAATTCAAGTGACTTCAAGACAAACCTAGGCTTAGGCCAAATTGAGCCAAATTTAGGTGAGGTCTTGTCAAAATTAGGCTACCGTAAAGCCTCTATTAGAAGGGCACCCAATAGTTTGACTTTGAGCTTCACTATCTCGAAAACTACAAGAGTTATTAAAAAGTTGTCAACTGCAAAGTTGTAGTTCTAATCTTCGTCTACAACTTTGCAGTTGACAACTTTTTGATAACTCTTTTAGTTTTTGAGATAGTGAAGCTCAAAGTCAAACTATTGGGTGCCCTTCTAATAGAGGCTTTACGGTAGCCTAGTTCAGGTCAGTTAAATCAAGTTTGAGGTCAACCTCAGAAAGTTTTGCTCCTTCTAGCTTACCGTTCACATCTCCAGAATCCGTCGGCGACGTCGAAGCCATCAGTGAAGTTGAAGACGATGTGGAGCAGAAGCGTGACATGGCGAACTTCGAATCGGCCCCTGCGGACCGCCGTATCGACTCTGCAAATCTGTTCGGATGCATCTTGCGAGTTCCGAGTAAAAAGTCAGGAGAAGAAGAAGACAAATAGGGGGGACGGCGAGAAGTTGATAAGCCTTTTGCTAAGCCCGCGGTCAAGTGACTTAGGAACGGAACGAAAAAAAGTAGAAAAAGTAGAGAGATTTATTTCGGGGGGGACTGGAGAGGGGCCCTATTTGTGGAAAAAGTGGGGGGAGAAGGAGAGGCCGGCAGAAGAAGAGAAGAAGTCGTAAAATGAATGTGCGCCAAGGTTTTATGAGCATGATGACTCGATTCGGTCACTTGGGCTCGGGGAGACGACGCGCGAAAATGAAATGGGCGAGAAGTACAAAATGGGAGGAAATGGAAAAGAGATGGGAAGGAGGAAGGAGGTTTAATTGGATTGGGTTACTGTAGAAATTGAGACAAAGTGAAGGAGGTGTTCTTATAGCTTTTGCTACACTGATAAGCTTATCAGTTGACCACTTTTGTATGTAAAAAACTAGAAGAGTTATCAAAAAGTTGTCCACTGCAAAGTTGTAGACGAAGATTAGAACTACAACTTTGCAATTGACAACTTTTTGATGACTCTTCTAGTTTTTGAGATAGTGAAGCTCAAAGTCAAACTATTGGGTGCCCTTCTAATAGAGGTTTTACGGTATGTGAAAGTTTAGAGCTAGCGCCTAGAAATCATTGGATATCTGGATTACTGTAAGAGATAACAGAAACCGGTCAACTGATTAAATGTTCCTTATCAGTTACTTTATCAATTGGTAACAAATTCAAAGTCACAAAGTTCAAGTCAAAGTGAGTACGGTGGTCAATGTTGCGCAAGACGTTCAATTAGTATTCGGGTTACTGTAAGAGTTACCGAAAAGCGGGAAGCATAAAAACGAAAATTGTGATATCCTTATCAGTTCATATCAATTAGAAATTCGGGAGAATCTGTTTATAATATGTGAAACCTCTGAATCAACATAACCTGTTGACCTACTTTCAGGAATTCCTTCTTATTAGGGAACGGGGACTTTTGTTTCATAAATTGAGCAAAATTCACTTTTTCCAGTCCGCCCCCCCCCCCTAGGAACGCTGTCTAGACCCCATCCCCGTGTTCCCAAAAACACTCCAAAAGTCGGGTCCGTTCTGTGCCACATCTCTCAAAAAGAAGAGCATGAATGAGGGATGAGAAGGCACCGAATTAGAAATGAGATCAAAGTGTACACTTTTCCGATAACTTTTCGCTCATTTATCCGGATGCACGAGGTGTTGAAAGTTGGCCGAAAACGGGGCGGAAGGGATACTTTGAGCCGCGGAGCCGGGGCAGGCGGCACATGTGTGTTGAAATTAAATTTTGCGCGGGGTGCCCCTCGGCGCGATTCCTTTTCGCTCCGAAAGCACGTGTGCCCTGGGGTTTGGGACACTTTTCGGACCAGAGGGGACAAGTGTAAAAAACATATGGAGAACCTATTTGCGGGGGCCCTTCTACTAGATTCTCCACTAATAAAAAGAGGGAGCGGAGAGGGGGCCACAAGGGGGAGGCTTGGTCATTTATGTGATGTCGTGCTGTTTGTTGCGACGACACAAAATGAAGTCGAAGATTCGAGGAAGACTTTTGCAGAAATGGAAAGAAAGACAATGGCGGGGCGCGACCAACTCTTTGGGGAGGAGGGCGAGAAATTGAGGAAGGAAAGGGGGCGGATGGGAAAACGATGAGGCGCGAAACAATTGAATTCTGGAGACTCTGTATGTTCGCACTTTAGGGGAGGGAGCCGTTGGATTCTGGAGACATTCCGTGATGACGTGCTCTGGGGGGTAATTGGGTTTTGGAACATGAAAAGGAACCGAAAAAACACTCTTTAAAGGGGCTTTTGTGGTGGTGTTTTGTGTGTCTTGAAATCATTGAAAACGAAGGAAAAATATAATAATTGAGTGTCTCCACTTGTGGCACAAGTGGTTTCGAAGAAGAAGGTCATCGAGGCAAAAGAGAGGAAAATATGTTTTTTTTCTTGAAGGTGACTAATAAAATGGAGGTGATAGAGGGCTTTGAGGGTCTGAATGATTACGAAATATCGGATAGAGGTTGAGGGGTACTGTACTAATGGGTTTTGCCCCTTTTCAAGGTAACTTGGCTCGGAATGGTCAGTTTCAGATGTGATTTCAATTTAAAGTAGTTTGAAGAATCTGGCATCTGGCACACAATTCTTGAGTTTCTGGACTGTTGGCTTGGGATTCAGATGAGCGACGTCATCTTGATAACTATAACTGGACTTTCACGTTTGTGCCCTTCCTCTAGGACTTTCGGAGCTCTCTCTGCTCCAAGCGGTCAAGATAAGCTGCGGTTTTGATATAGTGAAGCTGCGGATACTGGCTACACGTTTTTGAGCTTTCAGAGTGTTGTTCCGGGATTCAGATGAGCTACGTCATCGGGAAAACGAAAAATATAAAAAGGGTGGTTTGGAGATACTTTACATGTTACTTTGAGCTCTCATGGTCTTTTGGAGCTCTCTCTGCTCCAAATGATCAGGTTGAGCTGTGGTTTTGATATGGTGAAACTACGGGTCCTGGCTACACATTCGTGAGTTCCTGGAGTGCTGTTTCAGGATTCAGATGAGCTACGTCTTCTGGAAAACTATAACTGGACAGCTATAAGGATTGGAGATACTTTCTTTCACGTTAGTGCCCTCCCTCTAGGACTTTTGAAGCTCTCTCTGCTTCAAATGGTCAAGTTGAGCAAGGGTTTTGATAAAACGGAGCTAATGGTCCTGGCTACACAATCTTGAGGTTCCAGGGTGTGGGTTGGGGATTCAGATGAGCTACTTCATCTAGAAATGGATAACTACGCCCGGCCGCTCAATTTTCAATCGTTCAGATCTGTTTTATTGAAAACTTTCCTCAAAACCAGCTCTTTGCTGCTCAAACTCGCTCCAGTCAAAGCCAAGGAATCGCCTTCTAATCCTTCGAGATTCCGCTGACTCACATCCTCTTGAATCCCATTCTTTTGAGCTTCCAGATCAAGAGATTTATGAAGATCACACAAAAATGTTATCCGGGAAGCCCTGTTCCCTAGACGAAAAATAACTCTGAAACCAAACTACATACCCGTCTCAAGAAATCAACAATCATCAACTTTTCCAAAACACACCCTGTCATTTACCTCTTTCCCTTCTATTTCCATTTCCAATGTTGTGCACCTTCGAAAACTCTTTTCTAGAATCCGAAGACTTCCTCAACTACGTTCTCCATCCCATGACATTCCTCGAGCTTCCAGTTCACCTATTCGGAGCTTATATCATTGTGTTTCACACCCCGAAAAGAATGTCAGGGGTCAAGAACTCAATGTTGTACCTCCATTTCTGGAGTGCCTTCTTCGATATCAATGTCTCAATGCTGTTAACTCCGTACATGTTGGTGCCACTTCCAGCTGGATATTGCCTCGGAGTTCTGACGTTTCTCGGGGTCAGTACAGCAGTTCAGTGTTACTATGGGATCAGTTGTTTTGCAGGTGAGACACACAAATTTTACAAAGAAATGTTCATCTAAACCTTTTAGTCATGGCCGTCGCAATCCTGGTGTTCTTCGAGAATCGGTTCAATGCTCTTGTAATTGGGTCATCTCAAAGATCCGGGAAGCGAAAAATTGGGAGGATTGTGCATATTGCTTTGAATTACGGGTTGGCTTGTACATTCCTACTGCCAAATTATATCAACCTGCCAAGTGAAGAAGAAGGGAAAAGGTTCGCTAGATTGGTGAGTCGAGCACACATTGGACCAAAGTTAGTGGACAAAACTTCAATTTGCATTCAAAATTTCAAATTGGCGAGCACGATATCTCGCAGCGACAAATACAGTAAAACGTGCATTTTTCAATGTTTTTCGGCTATTTTTTAGTTTTTTCGACTGTTTTTGTAATTCAGTGAAACACAACCCAAAATAACTGAAAAATGCAAATCTTACTGTAGTTTTCGCTGCGAGATATCGTGCGCGCCAATTTGAAATTTTGAATGCAAGATGAAGTTTTCAGATACAACGATAATAGAAGGAACTTGAAAAAGCTACTTACTTTTGGACTTAAGGATTCAGATGAGTGACGCTATCTGAATCTGAACTTCTAGAAAGTTTAGTTTGGGCATAGCCTCCTAGTAATCAGTTCGCCTTTCAAAAGATTCTGATCCCAGTTGTCCTTCCAAGCTTCCATTTTCCAGAAGCTCCCCTGTCTGCCCACCTCCATCATCTCCAACCCCAACTTCTTCACCCTCGAACTCGACATCTGGACCATCAGCGTATCAGTCGCTATCACCATCCTCCTCCTCGCCTCCCAATCCTTCTACTTTGTCTTCCGAATCATTGCCTACTTCCTCTCAAATCGAACAACTTCCCGTGGCACAAAACGCCTCCAAAAGTCTTTCTTCATAGCCCTCTGCATCCAAGTGACCATTCCCCTGACTGTTCTGATACTTCCCCTTTGCTCAATGATGTATAGTTTCTGGTTCGACAGTTTCAATCAGGCAGCTAATAACTTTTGTTTCGTAGCAATATCAGCTCACGGGTTACTGTCAACTATTGTGATGTTGTGTGTTCATAGGCCGTATCGGGAGAAGACAGTGGCTCTTTTTTGTAGATTTGAATGCTCAACAAGGAGCCGGAGCTCAATAGTTCAGAGCACTAGCTTCTTGTTGAGAAGGTTCACAATCAGTCAGTTATAAAGATTAGGTATTGTCCGTAAAATCTGGAATGGGTAGCTGGCCTAGGAATCCGTTCAGTTCGGCCGCCAGGTCTCGAAGCGAAAAAATGCCTTTGAAAAAGTTACGGTTTTGAGAGCGGCCGCACTGAACGGATTCCTAGGCCAGCTACCCATTCCAGTTTTCACCTATGATACCCATGTCATGTTTCCCAAAGAATCTCTCGCCAAATTGACTCAGCTGCCACGTGTCGCCACCTGTTTGCACGTGGGACCTCCCAGTGAGCCAACAAACGATTGACACCTCTACATGGCACCTCATGCTGTGAAGCACTTGTCTCTCTTTCCAACCCGTATAACATGAATAAAACAAACTTCCCCATTCTTCTCTTCCCACACCACATCATCTGCCACTTTAGGATAGATAAACGGAGAGTGTCACACGGATCAGATGAGGCATGAAATTGTACTACACGCGTCGGACTGATGATAATCTGGTGATCATCTCATTAGGGGTAACATGGATAACAGTGGGGGAGACTGGATAAGTGATAAGAAGAAGGTGTCTAGATGGTATCAGTCAGGGATTGCGGGAACTTGTTCGTGCCACACCGGCTGGCGAAACGGAAAAGATTGGGTCAAGTTCAACAGAGCGAATTTGGCGCACACGATATCTCGCAGCGAAAGCTACAGTAAGATTTGCTTTTTTGGTGATCTTGGGCTGTGTTTTACAAAATTATTATCAGAAACTGCGAAAATTGCAATAATTTACTCAAAAACAGTCGAAAAACACTGAAAAATGAACGTCTTACTGTAGTTTTTTGCTGCGTGCGCGCCAATTAGAAAAGTTGAATGTGAGATGGAGTTTTTGAGTTGGAACGATCATAAATTTTTGATAAATCGATAGACTTCCACAATCCGATCAAGAAGAGGCTCCAGAAGACGTCAACAGCTGCTGAAGGGAAATCTTCAAAGTTCAAAATCAGTTTTTCAGTTCCTTGACCCCAAAATTAATTCATTCAAAAACCATAATTCGAAGTCTTCAGAAGACGTTAAGGACTACTGGAGGCAAGTCTTCAAAGTTCTAAATGGGAAAATGATACAAACACAAAGAATCGTATTCTGACCAAGTTGTGCCATGAAAAACAGTTCCTGGATCTCAAATGTTCCTTTATTCTTTCCCTATTTCTTCATCCCGCATCCCCATTTCATCATAATCCCCATATGCATGCACCTAAATTCAAACGAGCGCATCCCTATCGGTCGGCTGCTGCTGCCATCTGTGAGCCGTCGGACTAATTGAGCAGGTAGCAGCCGTGCGCCTAGGTGAATCAACACTCTAATCAAGGCTCTCCCCGTATGTTCTGCTGATTGCGTAACACCGTATCGGCTACCGTAGCGAGTCTTACGTCAACAGGATCCCCATGACAAATGTATCAAATTTCAACATTTGTTCGCTGCTGTCATTTCCAGGATTACATGGTCAAATCGCCCAAGCGTCGCCGCAATTAAAAGTGTGATCGTTGGATGGATTGAAATCAAAACTGGATCGGGGTGGAAGTACACAAACATGAAGGTGTCCTAAACATAATAATAATAGCCATGGTGTGTCAGGTATCACACGGGCAAAGGGCAACGGATAATTGCGCATCGCTTTGCTCCCCCGCAGAGGCGAGAAACTAATTGGTCCACGGGGGACAATGGCTTCTTCCGAGAATGGATCATGTTGTGACCTTTTAGGACAATCAACAAGAAAGTTTAGGACCATGACTTTTTGATTGACCAATTGCAGGTTTTTCACAGAAAATTGACCAAATTTGCAAGAAAACAACACAAATTTCAGCGAAGATACAGTAACCCAACTTTAAAGGCGCATAACAGTTGGGAAAAAAGGTTTTAGCGATTTTCACAAAGATTGTATGTTTTTCGAGCAAAATTAAGTCAAAATCACGAAGAATTCGACCAAATCGCTCAAATTTCAACGAGCTACAGTACCCCTGAACTTTAAAGGCGCATAACAGTTTGACGCACGGGTTGTTCTGGAAAACTTTTATTTTTCCAGCTTTTCAGTGGGATTTCCTAATTTTTAGGAAGATTGTATGTTTTTCAAGCAAAATTTAGTCAAATCACGAGGAATTCGACCAAATCACATCGATTTCAACAAGCTACAGTACCCCTGAACTTTAAAGGCGCATTACGATTTCAGCAATGAAGATTGCAGGTCTGATATCTGTATATTTATTTTTAGAGCGTTTTTCTGGTTTTTTGTACGAATTTTACCTTAAATTAGCCCATTTTCCAAGACACATCACTGTTCTTTATTTCGCAACACTTCTTTTCCGCTTCACATCCCTCACTACCCATCTGATTCCGTATCAAGGTGTCTCCAACTGATTAGAGCTGATTATTTACAATGATGATGATGACCGAAGAATACGACGAAGAAGGTGTCGATAAATCTGCTAATGGATTCATTCTCTGATCTAAATACCGTATCACTAATGGGTCGAATTAGTGATAAGAGTCGGTCAGGCGCACGGATCCCTCCAATGGATCCGTTGATTCTGAGCCTCTGGGCCATCTGAATTTGTTGGATGGCTGCATTCATCCGAAAGACAGAAAGAGAGAGAGAGGCCGAGCCAACAGGTAGATATTGGATACGAGAGGCAAAGAGCTTTTGGGTCCATACACACAAACCACTCACTCAGTTTAATGAGCGTGTAATTCGACATCAAACCAATAAGCGATATGGATGTGCTCCCAGGAATACCTGATGATGGCCAGAGAGGACACACTTTTGGGGATACGGTAGTCGAATGATACTGATACAGAATGCTCCAATTACCACGCAAACACTTTAGCGGACACCTCTTCGCAGGGCAAGCATACATAGGTATTCCGAGTTGACACCCAATCTCGACAAGGACGTTTCGAGGACTATTCACCTACTAGATGTTCATTGCGCAATGTGTACTGTATCATCTTAGGAAATGGAGATTCTGAGCAGCAATTATATCAGGGGTATCATGTACGGAAATTGATATTTTTACCGTTTTTTTTAAAGATTTTTTGGCATTATTTCAGAAAAAAAAACTGTTGAAAAATTGACAAAAAACCAAGAGAAAACTCCCAAAAGTCAGAAATAAAAACTTTTCTGATGTGCGCAAATCGTTATGCGCCTTTAAAGTAATGGGTTACTGTAGTTAGCGCAAACTTTTGCAAAATCGCTGTTTTATTGTTTTTCTTTAATTTTACCGATTTTCATATGATATTTTATTGTTTTTCAATGAAATCTGTTTGAATTTGACAGAAAACAAGTGGAAAAACACTAGCATTCACCAAAACCCAATAAAAATCAAGTTTCCCCGCGCCGAAATCGTTATGCGCCTTTAAAGTCAAAGGTTACTGTACTTCTTGCAAAGTGTTGTTGTTTTAGGGATTTTCTTCACTGTTTCGGGTTTTTTGGGAAGCTTTTAATATTTTTGCAAGGGAAAATGTTGAAAAAGTACAAAAGTGCCCTATATCGCATGACTTTTCCCTAAAATTAGGTCAATTTCTCTAAAATTAGCCTCATCGCAAGATTTCAAAAATACTATTTATTAGATCTGAATATAAAACTCATACATATATCATTCTTATAATATTAGTAAATACACAAAAAGGTTGAAAAATAATACATTTGGGTAAGAAGAGTCTATCAGATGAGCGCTAAAACACCGCTATGTGGGAAAGGAATGCTTATAGAGTTGTGAGTGGGGAAGCGGTGAAGCACACATCTGTAGATTTGTGGATAAGGGAAAAAGTAGAAATCATTTGGAACTGAGGTTCAATGTGTGGTTGTTGTGGCAAATGAGAGAGAAAAGGGGAAAGGTACATTAGGGATAGGGGTACCGGATTCAGGACGGAGAAGATGGAACGTTGGGGGGGAAAAGCATCATCATGAGAGTTTTGACTGAGGGGGGGGGATGAAGATGAAGTTTACAATGATAAGATAAGAGGTCACTCTGACTGAGAAGTGGTGGATTTCGGGGAGGAATTGGTGGTGTCTTCTAGCTTGGGTACCAGGTTCAGCGGCGACGGACTCTTCTCACTTCTCCGATCTTCTTCAGCTTCTTCAACCTCCTCCTTCACCTCATCCTTGATCTCCCGCTTTGGCGACAGTGACTCATTGGAGCACGGCGAGCATTGGGAAGGGGACACTTCGGACTTGAAGTTCATGATTTCCGCAATACTCAGCTTCGAATGCTTTGCTCGCTTGACTCCAGAATCCACTTCGACTTCAGCTGCCACTGGCTCCTGGGTCCTGAGCATCTCGAGAAGCTGTTGAAATTGGAGCATTGCTGGATTGAACATGAGCGAGGCGGCGAACATGTCGAGCGGTGGGAACATCTTGGGCAGCAGTGACTGTGGGATCTTGGGAATCTGACACTTGCTCAGATCCTTGGGCTCATCGACTGGGCTCGGCGAGTCGGTCATCGAGTCCTCGAAGTCGTCGTCGGATTCCGAGAGGTCGGTCGACATGTTTTTCAACTCGTTGCTAGTGATGTTTTGTCTGAAATGACGGAGTGAAATGCATACTCTGGGGGGTAATTTTCAGATTATACACAACATTGAGATGGCAAGGGTGAATGTCAAGTCAAACTTCCCTAATCCCTTAATAACCTTCCTACTCACTTGTTCTTGGCAGCGGCAGCTCGATCTCTCTGCCTGCGGTTCTTGAACCAATTCCCGACTTGCATCTGAGTGAGTCCGGTCGCCGCGGCCAGATCCTTCTTCTTCGGCGGGTTCGGGTACGGATCCTTGATGTAAAAGTCCCTGAGAAGTGACCGAGTGCGTTCCTTGAAGCAATGGGTCTTCTGCTCGCCGTCCCAGATGGTTCTCGGCATCGGGTACTTCTTGCGGACACGGTATTTATCGACGGCGCAGAGGGACCTGAAAGAAAAGAGATAATCCCTTTGGGTTGTTTATAAACATGCGTGCTCCGTGTTTTTTGTGCTAATCCTCCGATTACCCGGTGCACATATGTCTAACCCGTTAGCCGCCGAAAAATCAACGCCAATCTTCTAATTAGAGGGCGCATCCCATCCCTAAGACATGACAGACGGCACATGGCCAGCGAGCTAAAAGCCAACCTTTATGGTGTCAAATTTGGCCCCCCGTCACCGATTAGCACGCATTTACCGTTCCCTTCCTTATTGTGGCTAATAGTGTGGCCTCTTCGCTACTTCAAAAGAGAAAAAGAAGAAGACACTACCGTAATCATCGGGTATCTCTGATCGGTCCTATCGGTGTAACGCGCGCGCGGCGAAAAGGAGAACCAAGAAGCGAGAAAGACTCGCTTTGACTCGCTTCAGTGCAAATATTGTCCGACATAAGATTGGGGCGAAAGCAAAAGGGAGCCGGCTCCCCTTTCTCTCACGAGAAGAGCACTACCGTAACACACTAATGATACCAGGCGAACTCACTTTCCGCGGTTCTTCTCCTGCTCCCGATAGTGCGCCTCGTGCCACATCTCCTGCAGTTTCGGATGCGACTTTTGCGAGAATTTGTTGTTTTCCAGGATGGAGTAGAGCTCTCGGAAGTTGCCCATGTGGAAGCAGACAAGGGCACGGGCTCGGAGGATGGCTTCAGAGCCGGCGACTTCCTGGGCTTGTTGGGGAGGGATGGTCCAGAGGAATCGGGCGATACGGTCGACATCGCCGTCGGATTCGAGTTGCTCGCAGGTTTTGATGATCTGCAAAGATTTGGGGATTGTGGGGGCTTGCATTCTGGGTTTCAAGCATCTAGACTTTCAGATTCTGAGGCTGGTTACTCAATACAAGATGCCAAGCCTAGATAGAATTCTAGGTTTCAGAGTAACAGACTTTCCAGTCAAATTTCTGAAAAGTAGTGGCCATCTCTATTCTTTTTTCAATAATCCCCCCTTCTCTTTTTCATTCCTTCTCAACTCTCTTGGTGTGAAAAAGTGAGAAAGCACTTTGTGTTGCAAAGCGGCGAATCCGAGGAAGAGACAAAAAGCAATAAAGTTATGAGAAGACAAGGAGCATGATTGGATTGTGGAGCGGAAGTTGCAGAGGAAAAGATACGTTTCAAACGGATTCACTTTCTCTTCTTTTTGATCTAACAACTCGTAAGCCTTTGCCCTAGTGGCGGCCTTCTTTTTTGATGATGGTGCCCCCGATGTGACTCAGCGCCAGTGACTGATCAAACACAACTGACCTGGTCGGCGTTCAGATTCGAGGTAGTCGGTGATGACGGAGCAGCTAGCGATGGAATCATGCCCGGCATAGTTGGGAATAGAGATGAGTTGGGGGCCGACGACTGGAGGGCTTGAAGCATCGACAGACTCGCCGCCGGGAACATTTGGCCGAATTGTTGGGGGAAGTTGCCCAGCATCTTTTGGAGCTGCTCCGCTGGGAACATGGTCAAGATGGGGTCAGAAGGTGGTGTCGGGAGGGGGGTCTATGGTTGAATGTGTGCGCTCGCAACGAATCGCTCTAATGATATGGGGGCGGGGCTGGCTGGCGGCGGGCGGTGGTTGGTTGGAGAGAGACCCGCCCATATCGGACCGACACGATACTTTCGTGTCGTCCCAAGGGTGGGTAAGTGAGTATCATTAGGAAGCTTTTGTTTAACTACGAAACTAATCAGGCCGACTTGGGGGGAGATGCGGGGCCGAGGGACGCTGATGTGGGGGGACACAGTGGCGCGGACGTCTTCTGGAGACAATTAGTGATGACTTTTGAGATCTTCTTCTTAGACAACATTTCATTGATCCTTTGATGATTCTTATGTCCTCATTCTTCTGTAACCTTCCGGCTCCCATTCCATATCCCACACTTGACACTTGTGACACCAAATGCTCACACCCATGTGCCATCTCCCAAGGTGTGAAGTGAATCGTCTCTTCTACCGTACCCCATGTTGGCATTGAGAAGTTGATGATGAAGATGGGAAACAAAAACGAGTACTCTCGCGGTCTCGATGGATGATTTGAAAGACGCCTCAAGACGCTAATGGCATTTATTTAGTGTGTTTCTCGCCCACTTCTCGTTCACCCCAAAACTTCTCTGTGTTAATTGTTTTCAGTCAATTTCGGACCCTATAAGTGGCGATGACAGCTCGCTTGAGTGATTAATTGATTAGTGTGGTTGGGGGAGAAGGGGGATGGGGGGGGGGGCAGTAACTTTCACTTCAAAGGGGACCAAACTCTTCAAATCTTGAACCCAGGACTTCTAGACTTGAAACTAGGGGCCAAAGCTTTAAGGTTAAGGGTCCTAACCCCAGAACGCCGTGAACTCCAGAACATCTTGAATCGTAGGCTTGAAACTTGGACCAACGCCTTCAGGTTAAGGATCCCGGGATTCTTTCATAGACTGTATAGTGTTTGACATGATCGCCATCTCTTTCTCTCCATCTCCATCTCCAAAACATCCAAAACCTTGACCGTAGTCGTCTCCCCCATCTAAGCCTTTTAGCGCGCGCCAACGATACCAGGATTAAGAGTCATGTGGAAGACACGGCCTCTATCATTCCCCCACGATACACATATCAAACAAATACGTTTTCTGGCTACTGGGTTACAGTAATCCTAGGAAACCCGATATCATTACGTAAAAGGCGCGGATTAGGATGGGGGACCAAGCTTTAGGGAGGGGTTCGTGTTACAGTATCAGAGTCATTTTGAAGGGACAGACGACGCAGTGGGAAGGAGAGGCGACTCCTCTCAATTAGTGATGACTACACTAATCGTCATCTGTCATTGTGTTGCGTAACTGGCCCCGGGGAGAAGCCGAACCACTCGACACCGGTGTCAGAAAGTGTTTAGAGGGGGGGGGGGGACCACTCATCCTCCTGTTATCCAAATATTACGCCATAAGCCTCCCGGAAACATGTGCTTTTAATTGGCTCAAATTGACTGTTTCGGATTTGGCGAACCAGCCAGACCACCCCTATCGTCATCTGATGGTACTTGTATGTGTGCTCAACTTGTCCCATCCAAATAGATATCACCTCCCCTGCTAGAAGTGAGTGCGCGGAACAAGTGTGCGCAAGGTATTTGTGTTCTTGCTCCTGATTACCCCCGTATATCGATACAAATGTTGTTTCGAAGAGAGGGGCCCCTATTTGCTAGAAGTAATCCGTGTCAACTTCCGGTCCAACCGAGGCCTAATCGCCCTCCAAGTACAATTGAGAGCTCACAGTGGGGTCGAAGTTTCAAAACGGCTCCAAGGTGCTCCGGAAGCTATTATCCGGCTCCGAGTCGGAGAATGACCTTTGGAAACTGTCTAAGACTTGGGGGACTAGAAGCTAGCCTTTTGAAGAGCTCCAGAATCCTTGCTAGACTTCAGAAGAGCTCTAGAATCCGTCCCTTCCGCCTAGCTCGACTGTTAGATTCCAATCTTTCTTGCTCATCGATTGCGTGTCTGGATAAGCGGATTAGTCTAGAATAACACGTGGGTCCTGCTGGGTCCGATACCATCTTAACAGGTGAGCATTGCGCATCGTGTAACCAACATCATCATCATCACAGAAATTCGATGCCTTCCCCCCCAAAATGTGCTACGGTAATTGAATGCTGCTCATAGGCGCGAGACCCACTTCGAGCCTGAAAAGACAAACAACATCGGCGACGAGGCAAATGAGAGGCGCACTGATATAACAAGTGTCTTGTGTGTGTGCTACCGTATCCGTGTCTTCTCTTTCGGCAACACAACTATACGAGCCGCGAAAGAGCCCCCGAGGGGGGTTTCAAGTGAACAAGACGCTTTATCACAATCAGCAAACATCATGTGATAGTACTTTGGTGTGGAACATCTCGCCCGGCCAGCCAGCCCAGGAGTCACTCCATTCAAGCTCCTTACCCCCCAATTGTCATAACCTGGCTCCATTGTTAGCAGACCACTTCCGGCGGTGTATACCAAAAGACGGCGCCGCTTTCAGGCGGGCTACCTTTCCCCTTATTCTTCTCGACAATGAATCACGGCCCGGAACGGAAGGAGAGGCAGTGCGGGAAATAAGGGGGTTTATATTATTATTATTATGTACAAAAATGAAGGGGGTTGTCAGTCAGAATGGTGGCGAGTTTAAATTAAAAAATTAAAAAAGAAATATTATGGTCATCACAGCGGCCAGAATCCCATTGAAGCTGACCGCCGTTTTTGTAGTCGTCTGAACATTGGAAGCAGGGGTCGAAGTCGATGGACTCGCCGTTGCATTGATAAAGTTCTCCGGAACGAACAGCCTATCATTATAGGTCAGCAGAAGATCCAGAATCGCTCCGTTGGTCCATCCGAAGCCGTCCTGCACGTCGTACTCTCCACCAGATCCCGGTTGCGGGTAGCTGCCGATGACGTTGTACTGCAACGATTATTCGTTTAGGCGAAGAAGCAAGCTGTCATGACAGATAGAGGTTTATGCTAATTCACGCAAACTCTTTTCTTTTCATGCGCTCAAGAGTTGCTGACAGACGGCGGGCTCGTTCCAATGGAGATGGGCTACATAAGTGCTCCATAATTGAGACGAGCTGCTCAGTGGGGGCTACTGTAGGTGGTGGGGGAAAGGGAATCTGGGGCATGTGTTGCCACGTCATCAGGACGCCACGTGGCAAAGCGATTGCTAAAAGATAGAAAGTGATATCGGGACTTTGAGGAGTCAGCAGATGGTTAGAATCCACGTGGCATCTTCTGAATCTCTAGGTTGGCTTCTGAGTAAAAGGGACCGCTAAAGCCCAAAGTTGGCCCCAAAACAGTCAGAATCTCTAGATGGGATTCTGAAGGCGTCACGTCAACATGAATTATTGTAACTTTTTTCAAAACGGGATTCAGAAGACCCAGAAGCTCATGGGGATTCTATTTGACACGACATATCACACCTAGTTGTCACAAGTGTCTCCCTTCATTGTTCCAAATACCAACCACCAGTCATGTGTATTTGTTTTAGAAGCAAGTCAAACTATTACCTTTACAAGATAATCGGAACTGATCAGATTTATGACCTCATCTTCCGGTCTCGTCACGGGGAATAATGGAAGTTTTGTCGCGCCGAGAATCACTAAACGATGTCGAACAAGAGGTGTAAGAAGGTCATGATCATCGATAAGTGGTGCCAATCAAACCAATGCCATTCTTTTGCCTTTTCGCGCATCGAGACCCAATACGGTAAGGGGGGAAAGAACCGCTTTAGTCAAGAGATCCTTCACTTCAACTGCCAAAACACACCGCGCTTCCTGTCTCTTCTTCTTTTACCGCCACGAATGACCCCCGGGGTCCCGGATGCCTTGTCTCACCTGTCCGCAAGTTATATCATCTCACTAAGCCGCGAGATAAACATCTACATGCGTGGGGCCACCATTTAACGGAACACTATCAGGATTGAGGTCATGCCGGATTAGTGGCAAGAATTAGGTAACCCAGAGTCAACAGGCACATAATGGACTCCCGGCGAGGGAAGCGTGTTTTTGCACCTGTTACCACCTACTTTATCTAGATCTGGGGTATATGGTTAAGGAACCGTTTGTCACACAATTGACAGGATGAGTCTTGGGGGGGGGGGGTTCTGAAGCGATTTTTCAACAAAACTATCAGTAAGGTCTCGCCACTAAAATGGTTTCTGCCTGAATGACGGCTTCTGGACAAGGTTTTGACACTTTTTATGATGAAAATGGGTATAAAGGCACGGTTTCAATCATTTCCAACCAAATTCCACCAATTTTCAGTACAAAAACATGAATTTTTCGGTAATTTGCCGCTTTTTACCAAAAACACCTCATTTTCACTAAAAATCGGTAGAAACCGCTGAAATTTGGCTGGAAATGATTGAATTTACGTCATTTTACCCATTTTCATCAAAAAAAAAGTGTCAAATTCTTGTCCAGAAGCCGTATTTCAGCGAGTAACCATTTTCGTGGCGAGACCCACCAGGTGATTCGCCGCGGGACGGCAACAATAAAAAAGTTATCTGAAAGTGTGAAAAGTCCCCTTGATGGTTTCCTATCAGCTCAAACTTAGGGCTTCTGTCTTCGTTTTTGATTCAGAAATCACTTGGTACGAATCAGAACTTCTTTCAGAAGATTCAGTTTCTACTTGGCTCCAGAATCTCGAGTCTCACCCACCATTGGCTCATCTCTCTCTCCCTTTCTCCATCCACCCACCAAACTACCGTAGCCGGCGCTCACGCGATTTAACACAATCTGCATAATCGCAAGAATAGCGGAGGAGCCCTCCGGAAGATGCATGTGAAGAGCTTAGGGGCCAGCGGACCCTCTTAAAATCATATTTACATATGATTTGGAGTGGGAAAATAGATAAAGGATGTGTATAGCGATGATTATGAAGCATCCCCCTTTGTGAGATTCTCGATTCTGAATCCCAGGGATCTTACCTTCTCCCACATGTGACCAGTCTCGTAGAAAACACGGAAATTGCCGAGGACCCATTTGGAGGCGATCAGGAATCCCTGAAATGAAGACATATGGTCACACTCTTTAGGCGGCTTCGGATTAGCTCCTCTTTAGGCTCTTTGATTTTCGATTTTCTTCCGGTTCTAATAAGGTGAAAAGTGAGTCTGTAAGAGAGGGGACAGATTGTGTTTTCGCACCCCGTGGGTGACAGTTGGTACAGTTACACTATACACAATGAATATAATTGTGGCATGCTCATGGCACAAGTGGGTGAGATGGCTAGTGGGGGAGAACAAAGTGGGATTTGTGGGGATTGGAACTAAAGACTTCAGGCTAAAGTTAGGAGGTTCACGCTTAAAAGCTTGGTCTAAAGTGACTAAACTTGGGATTGAAAGGCCTAGAGGCAGGCCTGAAAAGCTTGAACTTTGCGATCTAATTCCTGAATAAGATCTGTTCAGAACTGGAAGCTTGGAACAGAAACTTAAAGAACTGCCAGCCTTTAGTCTAAAATGACTATCTCCAGGCTTAGATTTGGGCTTGAAGGTTCAAGCTTGACCTATCACTAAAGTTAACAAACCTAAATTTAGGTCAAGGTTCCAGATTGGAAGCTCTGTAATTCAAGCTTTTCTAACAAGCTGAAATCTCCTTGAATTGGGCTCAAAGTCCCCGAATTTCTCTGTAATTCCCTCCCAACTCGCCCTTTTCCAGACCATCGAACCCGCGTCACGACCCGAGAACTTCTGTATGTACCTGCCCTTCACCCCCCACCAATTATTTGCTCGAGCCCACGGAACAAGCAACTCAATTACACTACTCACTACAAGTGTTCTTCTCAATTACCCTGGGAAAGCTTACCTTGTCTTGCATTTCGGGATTCGCCGATTTCCTCAATCCTTCAATGATCATATGGTTATTTGGAGACCATCCGTTGGGGAAATCCCATTGCTGGTCGCTTTCTTGGGACATGGAAGATGGGATCCCGCCGGGGTAATTAAACACGCCCATTTTCTGGAAAATGGGTCTTGCAACGAAAAGCTAGGTGTCGACTTACATCCATATAATCAAACACCTTTTGAGACTTTCCCGTATTCAAAGTATTATAGCAATTGGTAAACAACGGCACTGCCGTACTCGTGTAGAATCTCGGATTATGCGACTGTGTCCTGATATTGTAGTCATACCAAGTGCCATCTGTCCGGTTATAGAAAACATTCTGTACAGTATCCCGGAAGACCGCCCGTCGGTTCCGGAAGATCTGTGAGCTGTTGGTGTCGCCGACTTGTTCGTACAGGTACTCCATGATGTCCATGTTCCAGCAGAGCAATCCGTTCAAGTCAACTGGAAGGACCTTGGTGGTCTCGATGGCGGTGAGCGATTTGTAGTCCGAGAACCAACGAGTAGAGAAGTCCCAGCCAGATTCAGCGGCACTCGCGAGGTCCTAAAGGTCAAGAATTCTAAAAGAATTCCTGGAACTATTTTACTTACCTGATAAAACAACTGCTTATCAGCGCCATTCGCCAACTTTGCAGAATTCTGTGTATCCACCCTATACGACTCGGGCCTTGGCACATTGCTAGGCGTCTTGTACTGATAAACCTGATAAGCCTTTCCATCAATCGTCACACTCGTCATTCTCTTCTCGTTCCAGAAGCTCAACTCTTTCAGCAAAGTCGGCAGGAGTTCCGCAATGAATGTCTTATCATTGGTAGCCTCATAAAGTTCATAAACCATAGCAGAGAGGAGCGGTGGCTGACTGCGTTGCAGATAGTAGACTCGTCCTCCATTCGGAACAAATCCATGCTGATCTACCATAGTTGCCAGGTTCCGAATCATTGCTTTAGTCGTGTTGTACATCTCACATGCTATCAGACCCTGGAATCTCTTATCTTCTATCAGTGAGCCGATCCCTGGGTACCTTGATAATCCAGTAAGCATCCCAATAATAAAACTCTCGGAATCGTCCTCCAGGAACGATAAAGTGATTCGGGACATACAACAAAGAGTACCGGGAAGTGTGTTGTCCGATGCTCGGATCGATCTTTCTGCACAAATGCTTCCAGATTCCGTTCAGTTTATAAGCCCATTCCCGGAGTTGCGGGTCAGCGATGCTGGCAAGTTTCGGTGGCTTCTCCTGCCAATCATCAGGGACGCAGGAGACGAGTTCAGTGCCAGCGGCGCTGCAAAGATAAGTGATAAGAAGTGGGTCAGTGATCACGTGAAAGTTCACGTGAAGCTAGTCTCAACTAGCTCCTCACCTGAAATACTGATCCACAAACGCCTGAACATCGCTCTTATTCAAACCCGCTCCGGTCTGATTCCCAAACTTTGTGATCCACGCATTGTACACATCTTCTGTAACATTCCCACCTTCATCAAGCCGTCTCCCCTCTCACTTACGCGGCTCTTGCTTCAGTGGCATATCAACAAACTCCTTTGAGTCATTGTACAGTGCATGGTAGTTTACAGCGTCTAATATTGGACCGTTGCAATAGATGAACCTGTGTAATGGATGACGTGGAGAAAGGTGATGAGGTGGGAAAGAGCTTACGAGTTGTTTGAGTTGGTCGAGTCGCAAACATGAACCTGCAATAGAGATGGGTGAAGAGGGTTTGATATAGAGGCCTTCTGGATCTGGGCTTCAGGTCAAGCTGGACTAAAAGCCCGGTCAGTAGGCTCTAGGGCCTCTTGAGCGCTCTGGCTTCAAGCTTTGGGCTTTCCAGGCCTTCATAACGTTCCAGGCTTCTGGACCTGAGCTACAGGTCAAACTGAACTTTTAGTCCGTCTAAAAGTTGGGTCAAACTGGGCCGATTTCAGTTTTCTAGCAGTGAGGTCACTTGGGTCAGTTTGGGCTTTTACTAGATTAGTCTTCTGTCAGAATCGAGGGCCTTTTGGGCTTTCCAGGTCAAGCTCTTTTGGGCCGTCCAGTCCGTTCCAGGCTTCCCATACTCACCTCTACTTGATACGAACCATTAAAGACCAGAAAAAGAAGAGGTAGCACAATCCGAGGAAGCATTCCTTTACTGTTCCCTAATTGTTTTGTCACTCTGGAACAGCACAAGTACACACAAAAACCGTTGGGCAAACAGCGAACCTAATGGGCAGGAGAAGCACGTGTGAATGAAGGGCAAAGGTCTGGAAAAGTGTGTGTTGATAAGGCGATTGGGAAGAGAAACGTTGTTTTATGGTGATGATCACTTTCAAAGACTCTTACAGTGATAAGGGGGAATTCCTTTCAGGAATCAGAAAACATAATTTGACAGGAACTACAGAGAAGACTAGAAAATGATTGGAAATGTTCTCCACTGCAAGACATTTTAGGGAAGATGAAAGTGCGCTCTATTGAACCTTCCAGTTCCGAGCGAAAAATGACGATTTTAATGGAAAACATGTTGATAGAACGTCTTCCACCTTTAAGTAGGTCGGATAGGGCAATGTTTCTAGCGAACTTGATTGTCTAGACTTTGGCTGAAAGATTCTTGAAGGAGTTGTCAGTTATATCAGTTATCAACGAAACAAACACTCGAAATCTGGATGTTTTTTGAGTTGAAAGCGAATCCTCTGAGCCGGAGCCCGAGCCAGGTGTCTGGTTTCGAGAGAATGCTTTTGCCGAGAGCTCATGCACCGAGGCCATGGACTACATACGCCAAAACATATTAAAACTTTTTCATTTTCTCATGATCTCGGATCAAAGAATGAAGGAAGTGGAGACCAGGTGGGAAAGAGACATTGCAGAAACTGAAAACCGAAACAATGAAGGGGTAGGCTCTTTTCAACTGATAACAAGCGTTACTGATAAGAAGAAGAACTTCCACACATGGTCGGTTTGAACGAGATTATTGCGATTAAATAGAGATGGAAATAGAAGGTACTAAAGGACATGTGTCTGCAAATACTGCGATGGAATGGGTTTCAGAATGTGTGGGAAAGTAGAGTTTGCGGATGACGAAGCGTGTCACATGTAAGTTTGATTCCAGGGGAAAGAACTGTTTTCTGTTCGGTGGAATGTCTGCGTCTCTAGCTCGGGCACACTCTCTAACCAGTGAGTAGTCTGACGGCTTCTGGAGCACGTCTTCTGAAGATCTCGACTACGAGGCAGGGCTAGAAGAGGGGTAGGTGCAATAAAAAGACTGTAAGCTTTTAGGCTTCACGGGCCGATTCAGGGCTTGGAATAGGATTACTTAGGCCGAAATCAGAGTTTTTCCTAGAGCTTTGGGCTTCGGGCTTTCAGGGCTTTCTGGGCTTTGATAAGGTCAAATCTCAGCCAAAAAAGGCCTCCTAAAAGGTTCTGTGAATCCGAAATAAGGCATTGGAAGCCTGCAATCGGCTCTTGAAGAATTGTGCTTCAGGCTAACAGCTGGTCCACCTTGGTCTAGCCAAATAGCTTGGATCTAGCTCAGGATAACTCCCATCGGAAGCCTAAAACTTGGCCCAATGGCAAGTCCAACAGAGCGCGTTTCCCACATGAAATTCAGCAGAATACAACCCATTCTCTGTAAGGATGGAGCATTGCCATAGTGGGCCGTGCCTTAGGGGTTTATGGGTTAGCTAGAGCTAAGATATTTCATGAGTGGGTAGTTGGGAACTACAGTAGCCCATGTGCACAATATCTGGTCAGAGCTCTTCGTCTCCGAGCTCCTGGAGCTGCTCGCGGAGCCCGAAATCGACTTTTACAATTTTGCTCAAAAAACTCCGATAAAAATTTTTTCGTGTTGGGGGTTTATAAAATAGTGTTTTTCCAAATTTCTAGATTTTTAAAAAATTTTTCCGCGGAATGAAAATTCAAAAAGTGAAAATTTTATCAATTTTTTGGTCTCATAAAAATTTTTCGGAGTCAAAATGGAATTGCTCATGTTGCTCACTATTTTTAAATTGAAGCTTATCATCATGGCCTATAAGGAAAAAAATATAAACAAAATCTGAGGATACTAACATCTTCAAAAAATTTAATGTTTCTTCACAACTTTTGACTTTCAGAACCAAAACTTTTTTATTTCAGAAGATTTTTGCCTGCTCAT
This sequence comes from Caenorhabditis becei, assembly GCA_900536315.3. NCBI lineage: Eukaryota > Metazoa > Nematoda > Chromadorea > Rhabditida > Rhabditidae > Caenorhabditis > Caenorhabditis becei. Next base: position 542,542 of record LR539394.1, read on the forward strand.
ATTTTTCCCTTATAGACCATCCAATTCTGAACAACTTTGCAGTTGACAACTTTTCCCTAGCGAGCCTCCTTCAAAAGTT